>JBAIZL010000004.1:241477272-241647272 GCA_036971475.1 Prosapia bicincta | reverse complement strand
GGGCTATTACATTTATTATTTGTGTTTTCTTTGTGTTTTCTTCATTTTTTAAAGTTAGTTTTAGCATTCTGTATGAGAGTGAGTTGTAAGCAGCAATTTATGTTTTGGGGGATGATTAGAGTCGTTTGTTATTGTATTAATGGTTTGTGTAGGTTTCCTAAAAATAGAGTATTCAATGTTATTTGTATTTCTGGTTACTGTTAGTTCTAGATAGTTTATTTTATGGTTTATTTCTTCATCCATGGTAAATTTTATGTTAGGGTGTAAGTTGTTGATTTCATTTAGGATGATATTATTATTTATTGCTTTATTTTGTGAGATGTATAAATCCATCGTCAACATATCGTATCTAATGTCCGTTGGGGTCGTGTGTTTGTATGGGTTGTGTGATTAATTCGTCAAGGTTTTGGAGGTTAATTTCTGATATTATACTTGAGAGGGGTGATCCCATTTCTAAGCCATCTATTTGTTTATATAATTTATTATTAAATATGAATTAGTTTTGGTTTATTATATTCTTTCGACATTTTTCAATTTGGTTTGTGTATTTGGGGTTAGTTTTAAGATCAGTTAATTTGTATTTTATTATTTGGATGGTTTCGTTTATGGTTTATTAGAGTACATGTTTGAGATATCAAATGATACAAATTTAGTGTTTTTGGTTATGTTTATTGATTTTAGTCTGTCGGTTATTTAATTGAGTTTCTTATGGTGTATTTATTTTCCATTTAAGTTCGTGTTTTAGGTTATTGGCGATTATCTGTGATATTCTATAGGCCGGTGCCTTTTTGAAATTTATTATTGGTCTTATGGGATTATGGGGTCTTTATGTATTTTCCTTAGGTTGTTCATTTTAGGGGGCTTTGGATTGTCTATTGTGTACTGATTGGTAAGGGTTTTTTGGCTGAATAAATTGTTGTTGTTTTTTTGCTGATTGTATAATTTCGTTTTGGTATATTTTAGTGGCGTCTTTGTTTAATTCTATGCAATTGTTAGATTTTATGAATTCTTCTGTATTTTTGTTATATTCTGTTTTTGATATGATTACTGTTTCGGTTTTTAGATTGCATTCGCGATTTAAGTCGTTACCATTGGCGAACCCGACCGATAACTATTAAGGACACTAGTAATCTAATTATCGTCAACAGAGTAGAAGAATAATTGTAAAGGTGAAAAAGGACAGAATTATAGTTTTTGTATGTCTTTAGATATCAAGGGAGCTATTGCACGACGTTCCAATATAACAGGCAAACGAGATTGCTATCAGACACCCATTTTTATGAGCCAATAATAATAATATCATCCTTTATTTTTCATACAACAAATTACAGATTATAAAATAAATTTGAACATAAAATAGAACACGTCGTTACATGTAAATGTGGCAAATGAGGACGTTGCATTAGGTAAATGGCTTTCTAGAATGAGATATGGCCTCAATTTTGAGGTAGTTAATTGCTTCCTAGACTAAGGCCCATGCGTGGTTTACGTATTCAAAGATGGCGTCCACATTTTGTAGATATTAATTAATACTCGTAGAAGTATTTAAGTAATGTATTTAAGAGCGAAACAAAGACGAGAGTAAGTTTTGTGAACACTTTAGAAACAAAACAGTTCTCTTAACTTAGGGGGTGACTTGTCGGCCTGAGGAAACTAACGATATAACACGCATAGTAATAAATAAAATAAATGTATGGCAATATGAATAAAGTAAATATGAACTCTATAAAATAGATTGCTTGGATTGACAACAGTCAACATACATAAAATATAGGCCTATATATAACTGTAAATCAGTATTAGGTGTATAAATAATCACAAACAAATGGTCTGGTACTGTTGGAGTGATAAACATCCGAGTTAGTGTGGCAAGGGCCCTTGGAGACTTCAATTTTTCTAAATTGGGAGAATATAAATACTATATTGGGAAAGTAAATACTTTAGTGCTAGTAAAATTGTAAAAAAGAGACTGGAAAGTGTGAATTTCTAAAATATGAAAAGGAAGAATCTAAATGATTAAAAAAAGGGATTACGAAATAGAGAAGGACAAGAAAATAAAAACGAAAAATCAGGAGGGAAAAATACAAGGACAAACATTCGATTTGCAAAGTCTTACTTTGTGCAAATAAGAGGATTTGCGTATAGATAAGAGTGTATGTTGCATGTTTAAACATTTCATTTATTTATATTAAGTAAGACGAGACATTATATTTAGTGTAAAATATTAAATAATGTTAAATAATATTCAAACAAGACTTCAATGAAATGCTTTTATTTCCATTTTACAATAGTTCAATCTACTTAATTAGATCACAGTCGCGCCATTCCTCCTGATACAGCCACCGGCTCCAATTTCATCTCCGTGTCTGTAAACATTGCCACCGAAAGCTCCGATTTGATGAACTACGATTCTGATGCCATCGCCTATTCTGGTGAGGAAACTCTTCGGGCTCCTTTCCTCCCTCTCGCCTTCTGAGCAAGGCTACGACTACGAGAACCAGGGTGATCTTCATTCTACAATCTGTGATAAATTAAATGCATTTAGACATTTATTTTAATTTTAAAAAAACATGCTATTATGATTCTATTTTAAAAGCAAAAAAGATTAGTTATAAAAGTACTAAAAGAGTAATTTAAATGTACTTTTAGATTATTTTCTAGAAGAGTACTTAAAAAATTAACCTAGAATGTTTTTATGCCTTGTAAAAGAAATTATCAAAGCTTTAACAGAAATTTTGTATGTATATCGGAAATATATATATTTGTCTATCTGTTGGTCCTTTATCCATTACTATGCCATTCATATGATTGACATGAAACTCTGGGACGTTGATGGGTTACATTCCCGCAAAGGATTCTGGTATAGTACAACTATTCTGCGATAGGTGGAAAGGAGAAGGGTAAGGATATGAAGATAGTCAGATAGGATTGAGGAAGAGTACTCCTTGTAAGTATATGATTGTATAAGGAGAAGGGTAAGGATATGAAGATAGTAAGATATTATTGAGGAAATGTACTTCTTGTATGTATATGTCCCTATTGGAGAGGGGTAAGTATATGAAGATAGAGCCAGATAGGATTAAGGAGAAGTACTCCTTGTAAGTATATGCCTGTATAAGGAGAGGGGTAAGGATATGAAGATAGAGTCAGATAGGATTAAGGAGAAGTAATGAAGATAGAGTCAGATAGGATTAAGGAGAAGTACACATTGTAAGTATATGCCTGTATAAGGAGAGGGGTAAGGATATGAAGATAGAATCAGATAGGATTAAGGAGAAGTACACCTTGTAAGTATATGCCTGTATAAGGAGAGGGGTAAGGATATGAAGATAGAGCCAGATAAGATTAAGGAAAAGTACTCCTTGTAAGTATATGCCTGTATAAGGAGAGAGGTAAGGATATGATGATAGAGTCAGATAGGATTAAGGAAAAGTTCTTCTTGTAAGTATATGTCTTTATAAGGAGAAGGTGATGGATATGAAGATAGAGTCAGATAGAAAAAAGGAAAAGTACTCCTTGTAAGTATATCCCTGTCTAAGGAAGAATAAAGATATGCAGATAGAGTCAGATAGGATTAAGGGAAAGTACTCCTTGTAAGTATATGCCTGTATAAGCAGAGGGGTAAAGGTACGAAGATAGAGTCAGATAGGGTTATGGAAAAGTACTCCTTGTAAGTATATCCCTGTATAAGGAGAAGAGTAATGATATGAAGATAGTGTCAGATATAATTAAGGAAAAGTACTCCTTGTAAGTATATCCCTGTATAAGGAGTGGGGTAAGGATATGAAGATAGAGTCATATAGGATTATGGAAAAGTACTCCTTGTAAGTATATGCCTGTAAAGATATGATGATAGAGTTAGATAGGATTATGGAAAAGATACAATGGCCTTCAGGTATTACGGAATTAAGGTTCCTGTGCATTAGAAAAAAAGGAGTTCTAATAAGCCATAATATTTTAATATTAAGAATGCACAAAAGTGGTTTATAGAACTTTATTGATTACCGTACATATATAAATTAATTTTACTTTGGAATACATTTTTTTATCACGATTGCTATATTTTTTGAAAAAGTTCTTAATTGTCTTCTGCGTTTGATTATCAGATCATTTTGGTACTACGTCTTAGCAGAAGCACGTCTGTTGGCGTGGTGTAAGTTGTTACATGTAGTGTATTGCAGTTTCCAAGGCGGTGACTATTTTCCCTTCTTATACTGTCTCCGTCGAACTTTTATCTTATTCTCGTCATCACTACCTTCTGTAGTTTTTGTAGCATTTCAGTAATCCTTCCATCTGTTGTCTCAAATTGTTAGCGGCTTGGCTAATTAATCCCCTTAGCCGACTCGAAGCAGAACTTGAATTCAACGGATTCATGACTTGGAATTTCTAAACTCTACTGTAATAACATACAATAACATTGGAACTTAAAAAGTGAGCTGTTTTTATTTCTGTCTTCAGTTTTATTCCTTATATTAGCCTTTTCCTTAATAACGTTATCTCAGATTAAGCCTACTCTTTGACAATAGCCTTTTCCGTATGACGTTATCTCAGTTTAATAATCCTCTTTCACAATAGCCTTTTCCGCATGACTTTATCCTCTGTTTAATAATACTCTTTGACAATAGCCTTTTCCGTATGACTTTATCCTCAGTTTTTCTTCAGAATACAAGTAAGATGATAAATGAAAAGCTTATACAATCTTTACTAAACATTTTATTTTTCTTCTCTTATTTCAATATAAAGTCTAAGTAAACGTTTAATTGTAATATAGAATAAAAATTTGACCTTTATGAAATACCTGTAATGGTAACCTGAAAATATATTTTTGAAAGAGAATGGTTAATTTATTTTATATTAGGTCATTTGTTAAAAAAATTGAAATTACACTTATTTTTGTTTTATTTTTTGGCATTTTAAATTTAATAAATCCCATAACAAATTTATTAATTTTAATGAATTATCAACCATGTATGAAATGTCAAGAGAATGTTGTGATTACAAATATTGTAATTTCGGTTTACCAAAGTACGTACATTAAACAGGTAGAAATGAGTTGTTTTAAACATTAATATAAGATTACGTTTATCCTAAGGAAAAGGAAAGGAGACTGAATTTCCATGAGTTTCAATTACAAAAATTGCCAAGCATTTGTTTATCTTATAATAAATACTATAAAATGAGTCAAGTACTTTATTTACAGAAATGTCTAAATCTTAAAAGTTCTTACTCCACCTATACGACGCATAACGTAAATAAAAAGAAACTTATGAGGGATTTGATTATGCACAATCGTGATGTCTTTCAGATTTGTGGCATTACATCCTTATATAATAGTAGTTGTCTGACAAGGTAGGGATATTTTATTAACAATAAAACTCTAAATTCTTGTAATATAAATTTTAGATACTTTTGCACTCTTACATGAGGCAGAAACATTTTAGAAGACCTGTTTCACGTGATAAATAATGTATTTAATAAGACAAGTATAAAGCACTTTGTAATTTTGTTATTGCAGCTAAATATTTAATTATCACGAATTAATTGTCAGTTAAATTAATTACTGTGTTCAACAAAATAATTTGTAAAATGTCATAGAGTTACAATTTAATTAAATGACAATAGTGAAGTCATTAATATTCGAAAGTGTTTTGGTATAAATTAGCTAGCGTTCCTCTTGTTCTCACATTGTTTTCTGAAACTTAGATTTCACGTTTTAACAGTAAGTAGGTTTTATATATTACTCTTAGTTTATGTATATATTATGTAGTAAATATACAACACATATTTGCTCTATTTACAATCATTTACAAAATAAACTTTTTAATTTAGTCAATAACATATTTAAAAATTGAAATCAATTTGAAAAATTGGAAATTTTTTACGAGGAAAAACTCAAGAGAAAAAGCATGCATGAAATTTCATGCTATCCTTGATAAATGTAAATGCGTTGACAAACATTTAGATCTAGTACAGAACTAAGCAATAGATTAGCTATTACGATGTACGTATACGAGTTTGTGTGAATTGGTTTTGTTTTTCTTCAGCATTTATACGGCAAAATAACTGTGTAAAGTAATGTTTGTGTGATATTGTAGCATTCACCCAATCGACATCAAACTGGGAAGATTGTTACATTCAGGGGAAAGTCTCTAATATACTACATCATTCCTGCAATAGATAGCGTGCGTGCATACAAATTAATTGAAATAATATACTATATACTATATAATATATATATATATATATATATATATATATATATATATATATATATATTAGTTTAACCGTCGTGGGTCGTTCAATATCAGAACAATGGAATGTCAAGCAAACTCTTTATGAAAAAAATCCAATTTAAATTCTGTCTTTTGATGATAATACACGTAATGACATTAGAAAAAGATTTCAGAGGTTATATTTATTTATTTAAGTACTTTTGGATAATTACATCTCTAAATACTATTCGTATTCTGTTTTAGGTTCAACGAAGAACTAAATTAATAAATTATAATTATGTACTTAAGGTCCTGAATTAAATTTAAGCGTTTTAATGGTCGGTTAGAAAATCAGTAATATATCCTAACAAATTTCGTAGCGGGAATGTAACCAATCAAAGTCCCAGGGTTTCATGTCAATCATATGAATGGTATAGTAATGGATAAAAGACTAATAGATATACAAATATATTTTTTCGATGTAAACATAAAATTTCACTTAAAGCCTTGTTAATTCCTGTTATATTGCACAGTTATCAAAACAACCATATATGCATAAATATAATCGAGAATAATTTTAAGTGTTCTTTTAACACATTTTTTGCTTTTTAAATAGTATAATGTTATATATATGTTAAATATATAATGTTATATATATATATATATATATATATAATTAACGTCTTTTGACTTTTTACAGATTCCAGAATGAAGGTAGCGTTGGTTCTTGTTGTCGTAGCCTTGCTCAGCTTCGCGGCAGCCGAAAAAGCCCGGGAGGAAAGGAGCCCGAAGACTATCTTCACCAGAATAGGCGAGGGAATTAGACATGCAGCTGATCAAATCGGAGCTTTCGGTGGCAATGTTTACAGACACGGAGATGAAATTGGAGCCGGTGGTTTTATCAGGAGGAAGGGCGCGACTGTGATTTAATGGGGCAGATTGAAATCTTTTAAAATTTAAATAAAAGCATCTCATTGAAGTCTTGTTTGAAAATTCTTTAATAATTTTAATATTTTACACTTATTATAATGTTTTATCTTACATAATGATATTAAACGTAATGTCTAAAGTTGTATGAAAGCTTGCAACACACACTGCTAGTACATTTTTCTTCTCTTCCCTCCTCTATTTCTTAATCTCCTGTTTTATAATTTATATTCTCCACCTTCCATATCTTACAAATTCCAACCTTCCGGCCTCTGTTTTAGTTACTTTTTTACAACTTTTAAAAATATTTAGTTTTATTATTGTCACAAATTAATTACAATAAAAGTCCCCAAGAGACGTTGATCTCTCTTTCAATAAGTACCAGGCCCTTTGGGATTTTTTAAGAACTACTACGTATATATAGGACTTTATTTATGGTATGTTGACTGTTGTCTATTTATGGTACGTATTTTATAGAGTACATATTTATTTAATCATATTCCCCTACATTAAAAATTTATTTTATTATAGGCATAAGTTTGTTAGTTTCCTCAGGCCAACATGTTACTCCCTAAGTTAAGAGGGTATTCCTAGAGGGTACACAAAACTTAGGCTTGTCTTGGTTCCTACAGTGCTCCTAAATACATTACCTAAATACTTGTAAAAGTACCAAATAATGTCTGAAATGTGTGGGTGTCAACTTGGAATACGTAAGCCACACATGGGCCTTTGTTGAGGAAGCAATTCATACTTCACGTTAGGAACCATTTACCTGTTGCAACGTCCTAATGTGGCACATTAACAAGTAACTATGTATTATACATTTATATACATTTCTTTTGTATTATTTTATTTGTTGCATGCTAAAAACAGGGTAATAATTTTATTTGCTTTTAAAAATGGGTTTGTAAGAACTATCTCCTGAACCTCTTACACGAGGTCTTATCACTCGCATTGTGATATCGTGCAATAGCTCCCTTGATATCTACAGACATACAAAACTAATAATTCTGTTCCTTTTTACCTTTACAATTATTCTTCTACTCTGTTGACGATAATTACCTTACTAGTGTCCTTAATAGTTATCGATCGGGTTCACCAATGGTAACGATTTAAATTGCGAATTCGATCTAAAAACCTAAGCCTGCAATGAAAAAAGTTATTATGTCAGAATTTAATCTATGTAAAGTGCTTAATATTTTTTAAATTATATATTTCCTTTGTAATTTGAGGTATATTACTATCTCAAAACGTAAACACAGACACATAAAATTGTTACCTAACGAGAACTAACAAGTCCTATTGCAATAATTATTAAATGAGGAAATAATATAAATGACAAAATAATTTGAAATTTTTTACGATACCTTACCTTTTTTTGTATCCTTAATAGTTATCGGCCGGGTTCGACAATGGTAACGACTAAAATTGTAATTTCAATCTAACAATCAAAACCTTTAATGAAAAAAGTAATTATGACAGAATTTAATGTATGTAAAGTGGTTTATATTTTTTAAATTATATATTTTGTAACTTTGTAACTTGAGGTATATTACTATAACAAAACGTTGCGTAAACACCGTAACAAAATTTATTACGTAACGAGAACTAAAAAGTCCTATTACGACAATAATTAATATGAAGGATTAATATAATTTGTGACAAAATTATTTGAATTTGTTTTAGTAAGGTATATGAAAGTACATGATGCACATTTACGAGGTTACCAACATTAGAAGGAGACACGTGCCAGGAGGATTAAATGGTTATACATTCTAATGACTTTAACTGCAAAATGTTTCGTTTAAATATAAGATTTTTGGCAGCAAATTTATTGTTGTATAGTTGTAGTAGATTACACGATGGCAATTTCGTCCAGTTGTTTTTAGTTTACTGAGAAAATGTGTAAAACTATTTGTAGCTATTGTGTTTTATTTGGAAATTGAATAAACACACCCCCTACAAACACTCACCCACCCACCCACTCAGACACACACACACACACACACACACTCACAAGCACACACACACACACACACACACTGACGCACACACACACACACACACACACACACACACACACACACACACACACACACACACACACACACACACACACACACACACACACACACACTGCAGCGGAGCGCGCACCGCGCCGCCCGCGGGCCGTCCCGACCCACACGGGCCACCGGCGCGGCCCCCTCCACCCTTACCCCACCGCAAGCTCAGAATTCTGACAGGGCCTATCCTAGCCAAACTAGGATACTGTGCAATGACCCGCCAGAGAACAGGTCACTGGAGTTTATTATAAAAAACCTAACTTGCTGCAATGTAACCCTTTGGGTACGTATTTCCCGGGGGAATGAATTCTTTGAAGGCATCTTTTTGGCGAAATGACCCTTTGGTTTTAGGAGTGTGTAAGAAATCTGTTTCAAATAAAAACACTATTGTTTTGTTGGCAAGTTAGTAAAAATTACATTTTTAAAAATTACATTTTTATTTTACCCTTAAATTTGAAATTACAGCACATTTTGCAATTTTCTTATTTTAACTAGCTCTTTAAAATATTAACAATTTATTTCTGTTTAGTAGTTTTTTTATCTCTTCTTTTCTATTCCAAAATATACACATTACAATGTCAGTGGTAACTCTTTACTCAGTTGACCTTTTCTTTTACCCCTTCTATACAAAATTTAAGTAAACTTCTTACTGAATTTAAATTGACACCAAAAGTTATAAGAAAAATAGTCTTTAGTTATATTAACTGAAAAGTGTAATTTGATTATGTTCATTTAACCCTTCAATATTCAAAATCAAATTTGTTTCATTTTTTAAAATAAAACTGTCTTTATCTTTGACACCTTTATCTTTATCTAATACCTTTTTCAAACCCTTTGAAATAAACAATCCTTTTATGTAATTTTGCAAATCTTGAACATTTGATTTTAAACTCTTGTAAATAAAATTAGACAATGGAACTTTTAAAACTTGACTTCATCAACAAATAACTTTAACCCTTTTAATTTAAAAACTGATCCTTTGAATAACAAAAGTTATATCAATAAACAATTTTATCCTATTTAAAAAAACCATTAAACCTTTTGAAAAACACAAGTTATATCACTAAACAATCTTATCCCATTTAAAACACCATTAAACTTTTTGAAAAACATAAGTTATATCACTAAACAATCTTATCCCATTTAAAACAATAAATATCAAAAAAAAAGTTATACCAACCAACAATTTTTTATACTTCTATAACAACAAATTTAGGCTACTTGGTATTTATGCGAGTTAACTTTCGAAGATTGATAGTATCTCCATTATCGAGCATCACTGACCGGGGGTTGTAGTTGACTGCCAGCTGTGTGGAATTTCCGTTGTCACGTGGTTTACTGTTATTGTTCCCTTTTCGGATTCAATGCACTGTGGGAGTCTTTTAAGATTGTCTTGGGGTAATTTTGTCTATTAGGTTGAATAATTTATCGGTTGTTTAATTTTATTTGTATTTGTTCGTTTATGATATTATTTTTATGTTTATAAATTTGTAATTGTTCCCAGATTGTCATTTTGAGGCCTTTTTGTACTTTTTTTATTAGGTGTATGTTTTCTAATGTGGGCAATGTGTGATTGTTTTGATGGCGTGTGTTGCTACGTTTGAGTTGTAAATTTGAGGTTTGATGTATGCATTGAGGTGTTCTTGATATCTGTCTGTTAATTTCTTTTTTGTTTGGCCTATGTATATTTTATTACAGTCTGGGCATTCGATTTTATATTTTCCGTTATTAATCGTGAGACATATTTTTCCGGTTGGTTTATTTTATTGATTATGTTTCCTTTGTTTTTGCAAGCTATGTTAACATTATTATTTTTTAGTATTTTAGTTATTCCTTTTATGTCGTACCCTGTGCATGTGAATGTTTCCCATTTTGTTGTTGTTTGTGGTTAGGTTTTAGGTTGTTTTAATTTATTTAATATTTAAATTCTAATTTATCTATAGTTTTTTTATTGTTTCCATTTTTTGGGCTAATTGATTTATTATTTGTTTGGCTTTTCTTCATTTTTTAAAGGTAGTTTCAGCATTCTGTATAAGAGTGGGTTGTAAGCAGCCATTTTATGCTATGGGGGATGATTAGAACATTTTGGTATTGTAATAATGGTTTCTTAGGTTTCCGAAAAATTGAGTATTCAATGTTATTTGTATTTCTTGTTATTTTTATGTCTAGATCGTTTATTTTATTGTTTATTTTTTCTTCCATGGTGAATTTTATGTTAGGGTGTAAGTTGTTGATTTTTATTTAGGATGATATTTTTATTTATTGCTTTATTTTGTGAGATGTATAATCCATTGTTAACATATCGTATCCAATGTCCGTTGTGGTCGTGTGTTTTTATGGTTTGTGTGAATAATTCGTCAAGGTTTTATAGGTAGATTTCTGACTTTATACTTGAGAGGGGTGATCCCATTGCTAAGCCATCTATTCGTTTATATATCTTATTATTAAATAGGAAATAGTTTTGGTTTAGTATGGACTTTAGGCATTTTGTAATTTGATTTGTGTATTTGGGTTTGGTTTTAAGATCAGTTAATTTGTTTTTTATTATTTGGATGGTTTTGTTTATTAGTGTATTAGAATACATGTTTGTGATATCAAATGATATAAATTTAGTGTTTTTAGTTATTTTTATTTTTTTATTTTTTCGGTTAATTTAATTGAGTTTTTATTATGTAATTATTTTCCAGTTTAAGTTCGTGGTATAGGTTATTAGCGATTGTTTGTGATATTTTATAGGCAGGTGCATTTTTAAAAATTTATTAGGGGTCTTATGGGATTAAGGGGCATTTATGTATTTTGATGAGGGCATTCATTTTAAGGGGCTTTGGATTGTTTATTGTGTATTGGTAAGGTGTTTTTGGCTGAATAAAGTGTTATTGTTGTTTGCTGATTGTATAATGTCGTCTTGGTATTTTTAGTGGCGTCTTTGTTTAATTCTATGCAATTGTTGGATTTTATGAATTCTTCTGTTTTTTTGTTATATTCTGTCATTAATATGATTACTGTAGCAATGCTTTTGTCCGCTTTTGTAGCAATTATTTCATTTTTCAATAGTTTTTGTTTCAATTTGTTTATTTGGTTTATTTGTATTTTATTTGTGATTTTCTTTTTGATTTTTGTTGCTCTTGATTTTGTTGATTTCGTGTGATGTTGTGTTTCTAATGTTATCTTGATTTTCTTCGATTGTGCGTTGTAATTTTGGTTTGATGTTGGTTTTTGTGCTATTTTCGAGTATCTTTACTTCTCTTTTGATGAAATTCATTTTTATAAGGTTTATAAAACTAGGGTGGAATTGATGGATCGTTGTTTTATTGTCTGTGTTATTTTGTTTATTGATATATATATATATATATATATATATATATATATATATATATATATATATATATATATATTTATATATATATATATATAATATGCGAATAAAAACATCACATGAAATAATAAAGTTAATTAAAAATAACAAAACTAATCATACACACATAAAACAATACTCGCAAATTCATCAAACTAAACAAAAATTACAAACTAATGATCTTATTATGATAAAAGCTGATAAAGGTAATGCTGTAGTTATTATTGATAAACAAGAACATATTATTAAAACTGAAAATTATATATCTAAAAACCAATATACAGAAATAAATAAAGATCCCACAGACAAATAACAAAATGATATAAAAAATATAATAAAAACATCATCTAAATTATTTAATCAAAAATATACTAATAATTACATAAATGAGAATCCTAAAATTCCAAGATTAAATGGACTAATTAAATTGCACAAAGAAGATTAACCAATTATTTCATTAGTTAATTTTACAACTGCTCCTTCCTATAAAATTTCATTTATTACTTAAAAATTTATTACTTAAAGTTAAGGTAAAATTAAATAATTTTATTTTTATTATTTTTATTACTAAAACTCGGAGGGACATTATCGGTGTAGAGCACTTAGCTGTAGCCTTTGTACTCTCTTCCCATCCCTACCACAGGACTAGCTTAGTGGATACCTACCTCTTTGCAGAAATCAAGTACCCACCTGATGCTAGATCTTCTGATATCCTCTGGTGTACATACCTGCCAGCCAAACCACTTTCTCCTTGTAGCTCCCAAAGCAGGACACTCACAGAGTACATGGATTGGGATTTCCTCTTGGTCCTCGTCGCATCTCTTGCACACAGGGGACCTAGATTTTCCAATTTTGTATTGGAACCCCTCAGATTCCCATGGCCTGTAACCAGCTCTACAGTAGCTCTGAGTTGATGTCTACTTAAGGAGAGTAGTTCTTTGCCCCACAAATCTCCTGAGTAACCCCACAGTACCTTGGATTTGTTACACCCCAAGGTTACATTCCATTCTTCCCTGCACAACCTGTCTATATGTGCCGTGATCCTCTTGCGAACCTCCTGAGGCGGCATGCCCACTGCCCTCAGCAACGGTCCTTGGGTTATACACCCTTGTTTTGCTAAGGCGTCAGCTCTCTCATTCCCTATCCAGCCAGAATGTCCTGGAATCCAGGTTAGGTTGAGTGAATTATACTTACTCAGCTCTGCTAAAGAAGCCATAGTCTCAGCCACCAACCTAGAGCTGGTACTAGCCTTACCTAAAGCCTTCAGAGCTGCCTGACTGTCCGAGCAAATCCAGATGGTCTTGCCCCTCCTGCCAGACCCTATTATTTCCTCAGCACATAGTTTGATCGCGAGCACCTCCCCCTGGAAGACAGAGTTGTAGTCCTCCAGGCGATGACAAAATCTGTCTTGGTGTCTCGGTCCACTATATCCTGCTCCCACTCCTTCCTTCATGTTGGACCCATCGGTGAACCAGATTTCACCATGTCTGGGTCTATAATCCGCCCATGCCTCTCTTGCAGGAATAAGTATTTTGTAGTTTCCTTTTTCCCTCTTAAGAGACAGTATCTTATCCTGAGGTTCTATCCAGAGCTCCTTCAGTGAATCCCCAAATAGCTGTTTATGAAGTTTGTTACTTGTCTTCCACTACCCGGTACAGCTTAGCCGGTATGCAGTTTTCATTGCCTCCATCCTATTTTGAAGACTCAAGGATGGAAAACCAAACATAACCCTCATGGCCGCACATGGTGTGCTTCTCCTTGTAGCTATTATGCCTCTACGGAAGAGCCCCTGCGCGCGGTCCAGCATTCTTTTACTTGTTTCTTTCTGTGCCCTGTCCCACCAGACGATAGAGGCAAAGACCAAACTCGGCACCACAATGGCGGAATAAATCCAGTTCATCTGACGTGGACCCAAACCCCATCTCGTGCCTATTGCTCCTCTGCATTGCCAGAACGTAGCTATGGCTTTTTTGCACTTATCCTCCAAATGCTCATGCCAGAGTAGCTTCCTATCCAGAATAACTCCTAGATATTTAGCGCTCTCAACGTAGCTTATTTTGGTATTACCAACTTCCATCATCTCCAGCGATTTAGTTTTATATCGCCTAGTGAAGATGAGTGCTACAGATTTCTCTCCTTGAATGCATAGTGCATTCTCCCTGCACCATGCTTCTGTTACCTTGAGTGCCTCTTGAAGCAGGTCTTTGAGGACCTCTTCAAATGGTCCCCTAACAAGGATAGCTATGTCATCCGCATATCCTACCACCTTGACACCCATTCCACTGAGTGTCCTTAGTAGGCCGTCCACGACAAGGCTCCACAGCAAAGGAGATAACACTCCATCCTGCGGGCAGCCCTCCGAGACCATCCATTTATCGTGCACCCCATCCAGGATGCAGTACTTATCCGGTTTTCCAAGGAACTCATAATCCAATTTATAATTCCATCAGAAATCCCATGATCCATAGCTGCTCTCTTGATGGCCAGTCTAGAGGTACTATTAAAAGCCCCCTCCACATCAAGAAAAGCCCCAATAAATATCCCCTTATTGTTGATCTGACCCTTAATAAAGTCTACGACCGATAACAGAGCAGTCTCCACTGACCTACCAGTTCGGTAGGCGTGTTGGTCCTGATGAAGCGGATACTGCTTCAAAGGTCCCTCCTTCAGATAGTGGTCCACCAGGATTCCAATGTCTTTAACAAGAAAGATGTGAGGCTGATAGGTCTGAAGTCCTTTACCTCTGTGTAACCTTTCCTCCCCGGTTTGGGGATAAAGATAACCTTCGTTTTGAACCACTGCCCGGGCGTGTAACCCAAGGCAACACAGCCTCTGAGTAATCCTGTCAGTGGCCCTATTATTTCCTCCAAGCAATTTTGTAGTAGTGGTGGAGTAATATTATCTAATCCAGGCGCTTTAAAAGGCTCAAAAGACAGAGCCGCCTCTCTCACCTTTTGCGCTGAGATCACCTGCCCAGCAATATTCCAGTCCGCCCTTAGCCCAGTATGTCGGAGGTTTTGAGCACCGTCCCCTACCGGTCTAATATCGGGAAAACTGTTCCTCATAAGCAGACGCAGTGTTTCCTCCGGGATGTCAGTAAAGCTACCATCAGTCCTTTTGACAAACTTAAGCTCTCCCCTCGGTCCACCTGCTAACACCTTAAACAGTCTAGCAGTGTCACTCAGTGTGCTTGTATCTGAGCACCACTTTTCCCAAGAAGCACGTTTAACCTCTTTAATAAGATTTTTATAGAGACCCTGGCTGTCTTTATATGCCTGCCAGGTCTCCGCCGTTTTCTTCTTCTTTGTCCTATTAAAGAGCCTTCTAGTCTCTTTCCGTATTGCCTCTAACTCGCTGTTCCACTTAAGCTTACCACTCCCAGTGTTTATCCGCGAGAGAGGGCAATTTTCCTCAAACGACGTGGAAATTGCAGTCCTAATGTAGGCCTCAGTATTTTCCAGTTCGTTTGATGTACCATATTTACCACGGAAGTCAGACATCCGCCTCCTCACCGAGGACTTAAAACATTCCCATTTTGTCCTTCTCGGGTTCCCTTAACGTAGCAGTGATGACCTGGTGATCAGACATGGAGGGCTCATCCGAAACCTGCCAGTCATGCACCCACCTTACCATTTGTATATTACAGAAGGTGATATCTAGGACTTCCATTCTGTTTGAAGTGACAAATGTTGGCTCGGCACCTGTGTTTAAAACCACAAGGTTTTCTTCAATCAAGAAGGCTAGGAGCTCCTCACCTCGCTCATTTGTGTCTGTGCTGCCCCACACCTCATTATGAGCATTGGCATCACAGCCCACTAAGATTCCTATATTCCTCTCCCTGCAGTACCGAACTAACTTACGTAATTCTGCAGGGGGCGATTCTCTATTGTGGGCGCAGTAAGTGGAGGCTACGATGAACTCCCTGCTCCCACTTACCTCGCTCTTGCCTCGAATTCTAACCACCACAAGGTCTTTAGTTGAGAATTCTTGAATCAGCGTGGCTTCTAGTCGTCTGACTATCACACATGCTCTGTGCCCCTCATGTTCCCCACTTGCGTAGGTGCGCCCAGCTGCAGTCAGACCCCTTATACGGTTCCTGACCAGCCACGGTTCTTGCACCAGCGCAAGCGCTGGTAATGTGTGTCTCACATTTAAGCACCTGGTTAGGACCACCGAGGCGCTTTTACTGTGATGCAAGTTGCTTTGCAGGATCATTGCTCGAGGGTCAGCCATCTCCAACTGACCTCTACGCCTTCTCCTGATTCTCTCTCTCGCCCTTCTCCTGCAGGTCCTTAGAGTTCCACTTAAAAGTGTCCTCTGCAGTCCCCAGGAAGGCTTTCGCATCTCTTGCCTTTAATAGTCTGGCCGATGCCTCATCCAATCCTAGGCAGAGGAGGCTTGCAGGTCCCCGCTCAATGCACTGAAGGATCTTCCACTTCGAAGTGTCAATTTCTGGGTTTTGCATCCCGATGAACTTGACCAGCTGAATGGCCTCCCTTTTTGGTGGTGGTACTAGCACCGTCACTTTCACCCTTTTGATCAGATCATCAGGCAGGACTAGCCTTCGGCGGAGATCGACGAGAAAGACGGCCCTCCCGACCCAGCAGGCCTAGACCTCTTGACCTCCGACTCTGGAGTAGGATTAGAAGTACTCCTTTCCTTCCTTTTCCTCTCTCTCTCTTGTGTACTAAGGTCCTACCTGATCCACTGGCTTCCGGGACGACAGGGCGTGTTCTAGCCCCAGCCTCCGTCAAACCCTTCATCTGCCCGGACCGGTGTTTCCTCAAAGGGGGTGGCGGTGGTTCTCTGCCCTCCGCCTCCGCCTTCTTTGCTTCCTCATGGTAGGATAGCCAGAGTGCTTTCCTCCTTTGTGCCCCACTCATTCTTTCTGTTGCTTTCGCAACTAGATTTCCATCTGTCTCTATGGGGGCCGAAGCCACCTCCATAGGAACAGATTTGTCGGTAGGTTCTAAGCCCTGAGCAGTTAAATTGATTTTGTCTATCTCTGCCATGTGTGTTCCCACGAGCAGTTAGGGAAATAAAGGTCCGCCGCCGCAGAGCCCGGCTTACGGCGGTAAGGCGACTTAAGTACTCAGGGGTGGCGCCAGGTGCCCCTGAGGCTCCGTTAAAGACACTCCTTACCCTGAGGGCCACGAATCTACATCGGCACGGATCGCATAACACCTTCCGATTGGGGGTGTAAGTGCCCATCCAGACCACCAACCTGGATGAGGGGTGCTTCTTGGTTGCCGACCGCAAGGGAAGGGCAGGGCGAGAGCCGGGCAGATAACAACCCTTCAAGTGCTAGGACTGGCCCCTTTTTTTTGTGCCGCCTTCATACACTCACACAATTGCCTGGACTTCCCGTTTATAGGGAGCCACTTACGTACAGCTCCGCTCCACCCGTCCCCCACGCCTGGATTAAGCCTCTCCACCACGTCAAGGTCATGCAGCCCATAGGAGAGGGTTCCTTCCTATAAAATTTCAAAATATTTGGCTTTATTACTTAAATTTAAGTTAAAATTAAATAATACTCATAATATAAAAAACTCGATTGAGCTTATTAAAAAATTAAAAGATATTAAAATTGATAATAATACATAATTAATATCATTTGATGTTACTACCATGTATAATAACATACCTATAATGAAAACACTTGAAATAATAAAAAATAATATAGATACATTTGAAAAAGATAACACATTAACACAAGAAATAATAAATACATTAAAAATCATATTAAATCAAAATTATATTTTATATAATAATAAAATTTATAAACAAAAGGATGGATTAACAATGGGCTCTCCAATGTCCAACATATTATCGGAAATATTTTTACAAAATATAGACATTGAAATAGATAAGATTATTAAAACATATGATCAAAATGGACACTTGTTTAGATATGTAGATGATGGATTATACATATGAAATAATAATGGTTTAAATATTGACATAATATTAAAATGTATAAATAATATAGACGAAAATATAAAATTTACTCATGAATTTTAATAAAAAAATAAACTAAATTATTTAGATATTACAATTACTAGAAATAAAGAATCATTAGAATATAATATATATATATAAAAAACCAACGCAAACAAATTAAATAATACCTAATTATTCAAATCATCCATACATACCAAAAAATGGCAGCGCTTTATAATTTACTACATAGAATACACAAAATACCAATGAACTTAAATGATCAAATAAAAGAGAAAAATATAATATATCAAATTGGTTTAGAAAATGGATATAAAAGAAAAACTATAGATAAATTAAATAGTAATATAATAAGAAAACAGAAACTCGAAAATAACTTTGTACCTAATAAGAGAGAAAATATTTGAACACTTTTACATTCACTGGTAACGAGATAAATAAAATTACAGGATTATTTAAAGAAACAAATTTACAAATTACATACAAAACTGATAATAAAATTAAAAATTTAATAAACAATAACAAAAATCAGTTCATATGTTCCATTCTAAATTTTGATAAATCTAAATTTTATCTTCTCGTTTTTTTTGTTTATAATCTAATAAATTGAAATTAGTGTTCTTTTGCATTGTATCAGGTTCAAGGATACTGTATTCTTCTAAAGAATTTAATTATAATGGTTCATTCACTGTTAATTCTACATTTTCTTCTGTGTTGTTTATAATAGGGCAATAGGCTTCTCCCTTGTGTACTGAGACTATACAGTGCGGGATTTCTAATCCATTTAAGTGTTTGTATGGTAAGAGTCCTTCTCCATCTTGAATATTTTGTATTCTAAATTTTATCGTTTGGCTAGTGCGGGCTTATATAACATAACTTGTTCTGTTCCTTGACATTCGCCTTTATTATTATTATTTTGTTCTCCTGTGTTAAAATATTTAATCGGGATTTGTTTATTGCGAAATATTAATTTATCATTCACAAAATTTAAATTAATTTTTAATTCTTTTATGTTATCTAATCCAAGGAGTAAGTCGAAATTTTTATGGAAATCAAATAAATAGAATTTGGTTGTTTCTTTTCCCAAAAGTGGTAGTGTACAACTGTATTTTTCTTTTGATACTCCATGAGCTGTACTCACTTCAAATGGTTCTTATTTTAGGGTGTTTTTGAAAAATTGTAAAGCTATTGATTTTTTAATAAATGATCTCGTGCTTCCAGTGTCAATCAGCATCTTTAGGTTGGTCTTGGGATCGTGGATGTACGGTAGTTCGTTTGTGTCGTCTTCGATATGCATTATGGAAAATGTCTTTTTATTGTGGTTAGTCCTAAAAAATGATTTTGGGTATGATTGTCCTCTTGAGTGAATCCACATGCGTTTTTGTCTTGCGTTGAATCATCAAAGTCTATGTAGCTGTCAGGGTTCTCCTGCGGTTCATAATCCGTTTGTTCGGTCAGATAAGAGTTAGTCATCTGTTCAGTCAATCGATTCATAGTTTGATCGTAATTTTCCTCTTCTATTGGTTTCCCTGTCATCTGATAAAGTCTATTTTGTCTAATTGTGTTCCCTGTTTGACGTGTGGAATTGCTCATTGGTTCTGGTTCAAATTTTTGATGAACTTTTAGTGGTGTGTAATTGTTAGATTGTCTCGGTTGTTGATTTTGCTGTACGTATGAGTTAGGTTCAGTAAATTGGTTAGGATTATTTTGGTAGTTGGGCCTATAATTTTGGAAGGTTTGTTTGTTAGGAAGGGGTTTGCGAATAGGCGGGTATTGTGGGGCCCTAGGTGGAATGTTCTGTTTAATATTTTGAAATAATTTGTTATTTTTAAATTGAAAATCATTAGTAAGCATGTTAAGTGCTTCACTAAGAGAATCTGGATTTTTTGTGCGCATTAGCGACCCTACGGGTTCATGTAAACCTCTAAGGAGAACTCTTAACCCTAATTTCTGTACATATTCTATTAAAACATCTTTGGCCAATTGTCTTTGAGGCTCTTTATTAACAAAAATTGAGATTTGTAAATTTAATAGTTTTTGAATTCTTTCGTAAAATTTAAAAGGTGATACATTATTTTCTTGTTTTAACTCAGCCATTTCTAAATTTAAAGTAAAGCAATCTCTTTAGTCTGAATAGCTGGTTAATAATACTTTTTTAATCTCATACCAATTATAAGAATTTGAATTTACTACCATTTTTAATGCTTGACCTTTTAACTTAGCTAGTGTAGAAGAAAATAGGTATTCATTCTGAAAGTCTTCTCAATTTTCAGATACATAAAACTTACTGACTATTTTATCACATACTGATATAAATCTATTGAGCATAGTGGGCTCTCCATTATACTCAGGAATCATGTCAAGATATTCCATCTTTAATGTTGGCGTTGCCATTTTAAAATATTATTTTCTTTAAAATAATAAAATTAAAATCAATGATATAAAATTAAAAAGTATTTACTCTACTTTTTCTTAATTCTATTTCTTACGATCTACTTACAAGTGGATCCAAAATACTTTGCTCATTTGAACAACTTTTCACTTTTCACGATATTCACTCGTGCTCTTAATAGTTATGCGCTCTATTAAGTTGTAGATATTCGCTCTACTAAAGTTTTCCTCAATTAACGGTTAAAACCGACGGACGTTATATTCACTAGCTTCCTTGAGGTGTCCTACCGTTTTCTTGATGTCGTTACAGATATGCGCTCTGTAACGAATCGCGTTTTTGCAGTATTTCGGTTAACGATTGAAATCGAAAAAAAATTATGTTCATTAATTTTCCCGAGATGTCCTACCGACTGCCCCAGTTACGTGTTTCATTAAGTTCGAAAGGTTTTTAAAAATGATATTTATTTTTACAAACCTTTTAATCAATTAGTAACATGTAATTTAGAAAACTGTTACATAATTTATCTTAACAAAACAAATTCAACTGATATAGGCTACATTCAGCTGGAGTGGAAAACGTCTGTGCGATACAGAGGCGACTTACACACTGCCGGGGCTCTGTTCTCACCACCTATATAATACAAAAGCTGCGTAAGAAGGAAACTTCCTAGCACGCATTTTATTATGAAAGGTTCACATAACTTATATATATGTATGTATGTGTATATATATATATATATATATATATATATATATATATATATATATTATAACATAACATTTGAGGCTAAAGAATAAATTCAGCTTATATCAAAAAAAGAAAAATAGACGGAAGAAATACTAAGCCAAATCGACCAGAATAATTCCTATAATAACGGGCAAAGTGCATGACCATTGTTCTATTTAGAGTGTAAATATAAAGGGGCTGGGAATCTTTAACAAAAGAAGGGTTCAACTATTTTAAGATAGGACTTTCCAAATTACCTGGGTTATAACAGTGTACCTTTAAGGGAAGATCTTTGTAGAAGTTTATGGGGATAACAAAATTAACTTAAATAAGTAAGGGGGGAGAGATGAGGCAAGGTTGAAAAAGGAAGAGATCGAGGAGTCTTGGAAGAACTTCAGAAGAGGGCAGATTTATTGGGGGGGGGACCAAGTGTCAGTAATGTTAAATAGGGGTAAATTTTGCTAGTAAAATTAAGGGAAATGTAATTTTTTGTATTTGTATAATGTAAAAGGTAAACGTGCGACGTAAAAATATTAATAAAAAATTAAGGAATATAAGTAAGTTATGTGAAAGTGCATCAAAGCAGTATCAACGGTCAAGATCCAAGGAATCAACAAATAATAATTACCTTTTTTATTTCATTAAATTCAGTGCAATTTTAAATTCTTTAGTATAAAATTATAATCTAGTTTTTTTCACCATGTTCAAATTTATAAAAAAAAACCATAATAACGACCTCAAAGAAAGAGAAATTAACACTGTCATTTTAAACTTTATTGTAATAACCTAAAGCCGCAAGAGTCCACCGTTGTTTTTTCTTGTAATTGTAATATTAATTAAAGAGTAAATCTTGTCACTAAATAGCATTAAGGTAAATGGGTTTAATGTGTAATAATTAAGGGTGAAGAATAAATGCAAGTTGTGTTAAAATTGATATTGGTGTTAATTAATTAGAAACCTGATGTTGAGACAAAAGAGTGTTAAGGTAATTAAATATATAACCTAAAGGAAAAGTTATATTTTAAATAACTTAGGTTATAATATACATACATGCATACATACATATATATATATATATATATATATATATATATATATAAGTTTCTCTTAGCTTTTTTACTATGAACTGGGGATTGGGTCCATTGAAGGGTTCTTTAATGGTTTATTTTATAAATTATTAGTAGGAAATATACTATATGTCTTTTAATGTCACATTTTATCTTCCACTAATTTCTTCATAGCGTATATTTTAATATAAATGTTTGAAAATTATTACATTTTTAATTGGCCAATTGTCACAAACCACTATGTTTTCCACAGTAGTTTCTCCAATAAACGATTCCTATCGCATCAACGTAACTCACGATTACATCGAACATATGGCAATGAACGGACATTATTGCACGATCGTTATACTAACATATCCGCGTAGTTTTACTACGTTATTTTTAAGCTTTTATGTTAGGAAAATATATTCCCTGTAGTTACTAAATACACCTGATTTATAAGAAAGTTTATGTTTAAGTGAAATACACAATAATTAAATTATGTTTTAAACGGAAACTGCTTTAATTGTATCTCGAAGGTTGTAAAATAAAATGGGTGAAAATAGACAAATATGTTTTTATAGAAGAAAAATCACATCGATAATAATTACACAAATTTGATTTGAATTTGAGCTATTTCCCGTAATATATTAAAATTAACTACTGAAAACGTTAAAGTTTTAAAGTCCTAGTATAAATTTGAGTTTAAAAAGTTAAAGCTTTGTAAATGTTTTAGTTGTTTCAGTAAAAGGTGTCCTTGGTTGCTAGAGGATGACGTGGGAATTCTCTTTTGGTCTTCTTAAAGCCTTTGGCGTTTTCGTAATATTTACGAAATACAGGTACATTAGTTTATTATTGTAGTTATTAATTTTACCTTTACATACATTTTTATAGCTACAGACGTAGAAAGTTGACACTTCAACGTGTCATTCAGGGATCTTAATCAAATTCTCGTATGTTAGAATAAGTCAAATAAGTTATGTATAAAGTAATGCAACCGTAAAAAGACTCAAACAATTTACATATGAGCTGCCTAGAATGAAAGTGGTGTAAGTCCATGATTTTAAAATCTGAGTTTGTTATAGAAATTAGTTCCTTTTGAGCTCTTTTATTTGGTATGAAAATGTTGTAAATCAATAGTTGAAAAACTAGCCACACGGAGGAGCACCAATTATAGCAACTAACAAAAACAGCTGTCAACCGAGAATGAAAGTGGTGTAAGTCCAATAACAGAGAAACAGCTATTGTTTACTGCTATTATTTAGTGTATTTATCGTTCATATCAGTGTTTTAAACGATATTGGATTATTTTAGTTGTTAGCTTTAGAGTTTTTCGTAACATTAGAGGGTAATTGTTTGGACGTGCGACTACCGCTATTTTCGTGAAATGTTTTACTTTTCTTATGTATTTTTACCTCCCTAGACACGAATCCAACATTATTTTTTATAACCTAAACTATTAAGATAATCTTTAGTAATATTTTATAGGTTATGTTTCGAATATAGATTTTAAAAAAAAAATATTTAAATGAAATTAAGCGCTAGGAATAATAACATATCTGATTTATTAAATAGTAGCTCTAAGTTTGAACATGATCCAGACGATCTGGACATTGATCCTGATTTTATTTTGGTTGGACAAGATCTCGGTAGGTCTTGTCCTAGTAATAGTATTGTGAGCTATTCTTTAACATCAGATTCTGAGAGATCTGATAATGCTCGAACATATTATAATGAAGTTTTCGAACCTTCAAACATACCTAAAACTCGGAAGAGGCTTTTGATCGCCGAGAATCATAAACAAAAAAAAGCCAAACGACTTAAGAATAGTGGTCAGAGATACGTGAACAAAAGTGGAAAAACTATCAAAGAAAAAATATTTTCTAAACAATCGTGCAGCTGCAAACTGAAGTTCAATTACAATTTCTCAAAAGACGAACGTAAATTAAGATTTGAAAATTTCTGGAAAATTGGGGATTTTAAAAGGCAAACTGCTTACATTTGCGGTCTTATTTAGCGTCACGAAATAAAACGAAGAAGATCAAGGAAAGCGAATGGTATGGTTCGAGGAGGGCCCAATAAGTATTTATTTAAATCAGAAAAGGGTGTTTCTGTACCAGTATGTAAAAAATTCTTTTTAAATACTCTCGGTGTATCAGATGGAAGGGTAGCCAGGGCTCTTAAGAAGATACTGGAAGGAAAGGTCCCTGGTGAAGATATGAGAGGTCATAAAGGCTGTCCCTCCAGAAAAAATATCTGATGGAGATACGCAGTTTGTAATGGACCATATCAGTTCATTTCCTTGTTACCAGAGCCATTATACAAGGAAAACTACATAGAAAATATTCTATACATAGAAAATATTTGTGTGATGCCTTTAATATAACAAAAATGTAAGACCTGTATGTGGAAAAGAGTAATGCCTCTGGCAAAAGTCCAGTAAAAAACATTTCTGCAGATACGTATTTAATACTAAATTCAATCTACATTTTTAAGTACCTAAAAAGGATACCTGTAAAAAATGTGATATTTTTAAAGTGAAATGCTCTAACCCAGGCCTTAATGATGCAGAAAAAGAACAGTTGAAGACTGAACATGAGTTGCACCTCAGAAAAGCTGACTTTGCCAGAGACAGTATGAATAAAGATGGAAAATTGACAAAGAATGACAAAGACAGTTATGTTTGCAGTATGGACTTAAGAAAGCTCTACCATTTCCTATTCTTACTGTTAGTGATACATATTACAACAGGAATTGTTACTGCTATAATTTTGGGGTGCACGACTTCGAAAAAGGTACTGGATAGTTTTATGTTTGGGATGAAACAATAGCTTCGCGAGGTTCCCAGGATTTAGTTTCTTGTTTAATCAAACATTTGAAGTTAAATGCTCGCCATAAGAAAAGAGTAACAATTTACAGTGACACCTGCACGGGGCAAAATCGTAACATAAATACAACTCTAATGAGATTTGTAAAGAAATAGACACTGAAATTATTGCTAAAAAATATTTAGTGTTAGGGCATTCGTTTCTCCCAAACGATTCCGAACTCGGATGTGTGGAATTAGCTGCGAAAGGGAAAATTGTGTATTTGCCTGAAGACTGGTATGACATAATGATGTCTTGCCGTCGTAAAAACATATTTAATGTTTGCCATGTGAATCGTAAAGAATTTTTTTCTACAAACAATTTAGAAAGGAATATTAGCAGGAGAAAAAAAATACAAATAATTTGGTTGTAAACTGGCTTAAAATACAATGGATAAGAATTGGAAAAAACGATGCTTACACCATAAAATACAAAGAATCTCTCCAAGAGTCAATAGATTTCGAAAAATTAAATATCGCTCCAACAGGAAGGAAAGGAAGACCAGTGAATTTAAAAAATGTACCATACGAGATGTTGTATCCTAATGTTAGACCAGTGTCCATAAACAAAAAAAACAGATATGGTAGCTCTACTACATTTCATCCCTCCTGTGCACCACGGGTCTTTCCGTAGTTTGACAACTACTAGCGATGAAGAAAATATAGGCCCCTTGCCCTTGGATTTTGAAGACGAAAATAATATTCCTGAAGATGACTCAGCATCATATTTTTTTATTTTTGTCTATAACAACGGAGAAGAGCAAAGATTTTAAATAAACTGTTTTTGGTTAAATTTTTTGTAATTTGTTGCTTAAAAAATTAAAAAAATATACTCAACTTAAAAGTATGTATTTTTGACAGAACATTCTGTAAAATAAATACTTTCACAGAATACCACTTGACACTTTATTTCATAAAACCTTTGTAAATATCAGAATGACAATGTTGTAAGTCCCTAAAGTCTATATAATACAGCCTAAATATAGGTTTCATACAAAATAAAGCATGCAGTAAAAAATTAAGACTGTATACGATTCAAAATACAATTAAACCATTTCAAGACACATAAGCTAGATTTTGTAATTGGTTGTTTCACAAAAAAAATAATTACTTAAAACTATAAATCATGGACTTACACCACTTTCATTCTAGGCAGCTCATATAACAACTAAAGATGACTTCAGACAAAATTGGTATAAGCCGACTTTTAATTACAGTTTTACAGCGCAATTGATAATTTTTTAGAAAATTTAAACATAAATTGTAAGATAAAATTTAGTAAGATTTTATCATCTGACCTGTGTCCTTTACATTCTGCAAAGGTGTGCAAATAGTAAACATTTTGAACTACTAGACTATCTTTCAAAAAAAGGTTAGTTTTCAGTGTGTACCCTTTTTTAAGACTATTCTTCACAATTTTCACACACACACACACACACACACACACACACATATATATAATATATATATAATATATATATATATATATATATATATATATATATATATATATATATATATATATATATATATATATTATATTCGTTGTTGCAGCTCTATCAAAGTTAATTTAGTGATGCGATTTTTAGTGGTAAATAAATTTCAGTGGTAAAAAAATTTTGGTGGTAACAGCAACAGAAATGTTTTACTTCCTTATTCAATATATGTATTGATATAATATGTTTTGTCAGTAGCTCTGACTTAACAGATGTTTAAAACATTATACATTTTCTTGGTTAACCCTTCAACTGAGACACTGCGTTTTTGATTGCTAATTTTGCTTGGTGCAATAATTCTACACCTTTCACGTAACCCTCAAATGCCAAAGCTGCAGCAGGGTACAACACTTTATCCTTGAATCCTCTCCGTTCGCGGATCAATGACTCCTCTTCCGCAATGGATGCCGCCGTAGTCATGGCAACGAGAGCGACCAGGACAATCAGGGTTGTAGTTTTGAACATGTTGACAATCTACAAAAAAAAAAAAAAAACACAAAAACATAAAAATATATATAATTTTCAATTTAATAATACTGCTTTCGAATGGTTTATTGATAAATTAAAAGTAAGTTTTTAATAATAGTTTTGGAATGAATTTATCTAACCTTATAAATTATTGTTCTCTAACCATTTAACAAACATAATGCAGTCCTTTAAAAATGTTTGTTTTCTAATTACACTAGTAAAAATTATTATTTTATTTAACATGGCAAATGAATAGGAGTGAAAATAACATGAATAACAAAATAACATAAATTATCTAATATGAATTACAGAAAACAATTATGATGTTAACAAATTTCCTCAATTATTTGAAAATAAGAAAAAAAAACATAACGAGCATGAAGTGTTATTAACGAAATCGTTATTTATACTCGAATACTTTATCTACCCAAACATCTACGAAAATTATTTTGTTCCTTGATGATGAAATGAAATTTGTTAATTTATTTCAGTTAAAAAAAAGTTGAAATAAATAATCATAAATAAAGTGAATATTATTATATATTTGTATATTTTAATTTTCTTCTTTTTATTTTTTTTATAATTAGAAAATTGGTAATGACAACAGAAAAAGGTGAATTAATATGTAAGTTTTTACAATTTATTTCTCTTGACCCGGGGTAACTTTATGCAATGTTGTTTTAAGTTGACAAAACATTAATTTAACCTGCTGTTTAAAGTTAATTTAACGTATGTTCGAAAGCCGAATCATTCGATTGTAAATGTTATCGCATTTATTTAATTTAGAAAGTGAAAATTTGCTTTTTTGATTAATCATTTTGATAAAATTTGGTTTAAATTACTATAAAAACAATTATTGTATCATCAATTGTTTTTGGTACTTCTAAAATTAACGGAGCAACTGAAAGAATGTGAATTGCAATTCAACAAAATTTTCAACTTGTTTTTATAAGCCACTTCATTTTACAACATATCTGAAAAAACATTGAAAATTACTTAGGTTTATCAAGATATACATATTTATTCAATATACGTCTACGATAATATTTTTACAAAGTATTTTATTTTTCTAAATACTTGTCCTTAAAAATACCATTGTTTTGAAAAATACAGAGCCTTTTACATACAATTACATGAAAAACAATTGCCCATAGTTCAATGTTTTAAAACACTCTAAACTAAAAACCTAATTTTAAGCTGTTATAGTAGTAAACATAGCAAAGCCTGTAAGTTCCAATACAATATTTATTTCAGTATTAATAATTTTGATACTTATTTTAATACTTGTTTAATACTTTATACTTTAGTTTTTAATACTTGTTTTAACAAAAATGTTTTGATTTAAAATTTAGTAATTTCGATTTCTTAAAACTTAAAACTTTGAAAACAACGATAACTCATAATTATTGATAACGCTTACCTTCAAGAATCAATTGTAAAATTGTGCACATCCAGCTATTAAAGTAGTCTCCCCCCCAATATATGCTTCACAGTTGTTTTGCTAACTTCGTTAAGTTTGTATACCTATTAACATAAACTCTCAATTTATCACAATTTAACACAATTTATCACAATTTAACACAATTTCACAAACATATCAGACATCTAAACGTAATTATATCAGAAACAGTGACATAGGGAACAAATAGTACCTACAAGATGATGCTAATGCAAATTAATTAATTTCATTTAGACAAAACCCATCAGCATAATTGTGTGACATATTCACAGCCGGTCCATTTATTCATTACTTATTTCTTGTATAACAACTTACGTATTTAAGATAATTTATTTACGTCAATTTCAAACTGAATTTCCATTCCATGTGTTTAGTTATACACCTATTTTTGTTTGGCGCAACTGTTTCTTGCGTAATTATAACGTAATCAAAAAAGATTCGGTTTTATCTGAGAATATTCGACTTTGAATGTTTTATATTTAAAAATCTCAATTATATGCGTTGCATTCTATTACGTTTCTATCACACATTTTGGTCAACCAAGACGCACTTGGGATTTCAATATGTTATTTGCCATATATTGAAAAACTGATATTTTAATCTATTTATAATAGAATCTTGGGTGCTTTGGGAAGAATATTGCGTGCCGAAGAGATTGTAGTTGAGATGATTTTCCTTGTATCTGGTATGAAAACCCCTCCCTTTCCCGAATTCAAGTATTATCGTGACCACGCCCCCTTTTATTACCTGTCTAGGCGGTGTTTAGCCTCGCCCTTCCTTATAAATAATATATAGGGTCGAATATTTCACCCTATATGGGTCGAATATTTTTCTGTGCAGGGGAAGTGTGCAATAGGGATGGGTGATAGAATAAATATGCCTGTTATGGTCATAGGGATTTGCCTGGTAGTTAACAGGAGCAACTAAATTGTTACAGGATAAAGAGTTGTTACAAAATTTCAAACCGTGTGTGAATAAATATGAAATGAGCTTGTAACTCTTTCGATAACGCCCTGTTTTGGAAATGTACGACTAAAGCTGGGGACACACTTGTCATGCAGCCCCTCGATCTGACTCCGGTCTGATTTTGCTCTAAAAATCTGATCGGTGCGGGAAAGGAAGGAAATTATTACACTGTTCCCGCTCCTTTCCGATTTTACAGTTGTCCAATGCTACAACGCCAGTCTCTATGCCAGTCTCGCATTTATTGAACGCTGTTCAACATGCATTTATTGAATGAATGAATGTCAGTTAGAGAATTGTAAGAATAGGTAGTAGTTAAATAGGTAATTAAGCTATATGTAAATTTTATTATACCAGAAAATTGTACATGGTGTTATATGTAATTATTAAACATTATTGCTTATGTCACATCCTAGACTATATATAGCCGAGGTTAGCTGACTTTTGTTTACAACAATATAAAGACTACTTGTTTGGACGTCATGCATTTTGGTACCATCAAATCCTTTCTTCCAGGTAAGATTCTAGATGTATAAAACAGACGCCTGCCCTCAGCTGCCACTGCCCACTTCCATATTTATTCTGCTTCGTAGAATTTTAGGAGATTAGAACAGATGAACGCTTTTAGTGGCTATTGTTTAACGCCACACGTATTCTGCTACATTAAATACTAGGTTTGAGGGACCGAATGTCTGCCCTCACCCACTACTGGCCACAGCCACATGTATATTGCTAGACAATATTATAGATGTGTAGAACAGATGTACGCTCTCAGTGGCTATTGCCAATAGCCACATGTATTCTGCTAGTTAGGACTATAGATATTTAGAATGGATGCCACTCCCGATGTATTCTGCTAGGAAGGATTCCAGGCTAGTAGAAGTGTTATCCGGGCACAACCGCCATTGTCGAACACCACATGAATTCTGCAATACTAAATACTAGATGTGTAGAAACGAAAGTAGAAAGGAGGATAACGGAGGAAAAAAGTGGTGGGGGCGGGCTGTCGGATCGAGATATCGGCTGTGACGGTGCAAGCTGGTGGTTAAGATGAGGTAGGCTATGTTGATTAAAGTGAGCGCGCAGTCGGGTGATGTAAATATTAAAGAATAATTTCACCACGTTTGAGACAAGTTGGCGTAGCCTGGTGTGTGTGTGTGTGTGTATGGGGTGTGTTTGGGGTGGTAGTTGGGTAGATGTGAGGTTGGGGTTCAATCGGGGGTCGCCCCGGGGATGTGTGTGTGCTTGATCCGGATCTGTTTTGGTTCGCGGTGAATATGACATTCAAATGACCAACGTTTCAACAAAACAACATTGAAAAAATAACATACGCGACGTTTAACCGACCAACTTACACGAAGATCGAACAATCAATATTTACGCCGAGTTCCCAACAGTCTGGACGTGCGGGAATTGTCCTGTCAGATTGCAGGCGCTCGGCAGGCTACGCCGTGTCGACGGACACGCAACACACGGACGCGTTGCTGCATGCGCGTCCCGCAGGGTCCCCCAGCTCAGGGCGAAACCTTATGTTGAGCGCTGCATACTTGCAAGGGGCTTAACAAACTTGATATATAGTCGCTATAAATACGATATCACTCAACGAATAGGTTAATCATCGTATTGCCTGCTATGTCGGTAAACCATTGGCAAAAGCCTTTATGATCTGAGCTTTAGACAATATCTCCATAAATATAGTTACTACCTCACATGTAGGGGGCTTCCCAAACCTGAGATATAGTCACCCTAATACTATAACACACAACAAATAGGTTATTCATAAGGTACTAGGCATAGATCTAGGACATAGCAAGAGTAGCATAAACTGTATGGGGCTTCCCAAACCTGAGATATAGTCACCCTAATACTATAACACACAACAAATAGGTTATTCATAAGGTACTAGGCAGAGATCTAGGACATAGCAAAAGTAGCATAAACTGTATGGGGCTTCCCAAACCTGAGATATAGTCACCCTAATACTATAACACACAACAAATAGGTTATTCATAAGGTACTAGGCATAGATCTAGGACATAGCAAGAGTAGCATAAACTGTATGGGGCTTCCCAAACCTGAGATATAGTCACCCTAATACTATAACACACAACAAATAGGTTATTCATAAGGTACTAGGCATAGATCTAGGACATAGCAAGAGTAGCATAAACTGTATGGGGCTTCCCAAACCTGAGATATAGTCACCCTAATACTATAACACACAACAAATAGGTTATTCATAAGGTACTAGGCAGAGATCTAGGACATAGCAAAAGTAGCATAAACTGTATGGGGCTACCCAAACCTGAGATACGGTCACCCTAATACTATAACACACAACAAATAGGTTATTCATAAGGTACTAGGCATAGATCTAGGACATAGCAAGAGTAGCATAAACTGTATGGGGCATCCCAAACGTGAGATATAGTTACCGTAAATACTATAACACACAGCAAATAGGTTATTCATAAGGTACTAGGCATAGATCTAGGACATAGCAAGAGTAGCATAAACTGTATGGGGCATCCCAAACCTGAGATATAGTTACCGTAAATACTATAACACACAACAAATAGGTTATTCATAAGGTACTAGGCATAGAATTTGGACATAGCAAGAGTAACATAAACAGTATGGGGCATCCCAAACCTGAGATATACTTACCGTAAATACTATAACACACAACAAATAGGTTACTCATAAGGGATTAGACATAGATCTAGGACATAGCAAGAGTAGCATAAACTGTATGGGGCATCCCAAACATGAGATATAGTCGCCGTAAATACTATATTACACAACAAATAGGTTATTCATAAGGTACTAGGCATAGATCTAGGACATAGCAAGAGTAGCATAAACTGTATGGGGCATCCCAAACCTGAGATATAGTTACCGTAAATACTATAACACACAACAAATAGGTTATTCATAAGGTACTAGGCATAGATCTAGGACATAGCAAGAGTAGCATAAACTGTATGGAGCATCCCAAACCTGAGATATAGTTACCGTAAATACTATAACACACAACAAATAGGTTATTCATAAGGTACTAGGCATAGATCTAGGACATAGCAAGAGTAGCATAAACTGTATGGGGCATCCCAAACGTGAGATATAGTTACCGTAAATACTATAACACACAGCAAATAGGTTATTCATAAGGTACTAGGCATAGATCTAGGACATAGCAAGAGTAGCATAAACTGTATGGGGCATCCCAAACGTGAGATATAGTTACCGTAAATACTATAACACACAGCAAATAGGTTATTCATAAGGTACTAGGCATAGATCTAGGACATAGCAAGAGTAGCATAAACTGTATGGGGCATCCCAAACGTGAGATATAGTTACCGTAAATACTATAACACACAACAAATAGGTTATTCATAAGGTACTAGGCATAGATCTAGGACATAGCAAGAGTAGCATAAACTGTATGGGGCATCCCAAACGTGAGATATAGTTACCGTAAATACTATAACACACAACAAATAGGTTATTCATAAGGTACTAGGCATAGATCTAGGACATAGCAAGAGTAGCATAAACTGTATGGGGCATCCCAAACGTGAGATATAGTTACCGTAAATACTATAACACACAGCAAATAGGTTATTCATAAGGTACTAGGCATAGATCTAGGACATAGCAAGAGTAGCATAAACTGTATGGGGCATCCCAAACGTGAGATATAGTTACCGTAAATACTATAACACACAGCAAATAGGTTATTCATAAGGTACTAGGCATAGATCTAGGACATAGCAAGAGTAGCATAAACTGTATGGGGCATCCCAAACGTGAGATATAGTTACCGTAAATACTATAACACACAGCAAATAGGTTATTCATAAGGTACTAGGCATAGATCTAGGACATAGCAAGAGTAGCATAAACTGTATGGGGCATCCCAAACCTGAGATATAGTCGCCGTAAATACTAACCCACACAACAAATAGGTTATTCATAAGGTACTAGGCATAGATCTAGGATATAGCAAGAGTAGCATAAACTGTATGGAGCATCCCAAACCTGAGATATAGTTACCGTAAATACTATAACACACAACAAATAGGTTATTCATAAGGTACTAGGCATAGAATTTGGACATAGCAAGAGTAACATAAACAGTATGGGGCATCCCAAACCTGAGATATACTTACCGTAAATACTATAACACACAACAAATAGGTTACTCATAAGGGATTAGACATAGATCTAGGACATAGCAAGAGTAGCATAAACTGTATGGGGCATCCCAAACATGAGATATAGTCGCCGTAAATACTATATTACACAACAAATAGGTTATTCATAAGGTACTAGGCATAGATCTAGGACATAGCAAGAGTAGCATAAACTGTATGGGGCATCCCAAACCTGAGATATAGTTACCGTAAATACTATAACACACAACAAATAGGTTATTCATAAGGTACTAGGCATAGATCTAGGACATAGCAAGAGTAGCATAAACTGTATGGAGCATCCCAAACCTGAGATATAGTTACCGTAAATACTATAACACACAACAAATAGGTTATTCATAAGGTACTAGGCATAGATCTAGGACATAGCAAGAGTAGCATAAACTGTATGGGGCATCCCAAACGTGAGATATAGTTACCGTAAATACTATAACACACAGCAAATAGGTTATTCATAAGGTACTAGGCATAGATCTAGGACATAGCAAGAGTAGCATAAACTGTATGGGGCATCCCAAACGTGAGATATAGTTACCGTAAATACTATAACACACAGCAAATAGGTTATTCATAAGGTACTAGGCATAGATCTAGGACATAGCAAGAGTAGCATAAACTGTATGGGGCATCCCAAACGTGAGATATAGTTACCGTAAATACTATAACACACAACAAATAGGTTATTCATAAGGTACTAGGCATAGATCTAGGACATAGCAAGAGTAGCATAAACTGTATGGGGCATCCCAAACGTGAGATATAGTTACCGTAAATACTATAACACACAACAAATAGGTTATTCATAAGGTACTAGGCATAGATCTAGGACATAGCAAGAGTAGCATAAACTGTATGGGGCATCCCAAACGTGAGATATAGTTACCGTAAATACTATAACACACAGCAAATAGGTTATTCATAAGGTACTAGGCATAGATCTAGGACATAGCAAGAGTAGCATAAACTGTATGGGGCATCCCAAACGTGAGATATAGTTACCGTAAATACTATAACACACAGCAAATAGGTTATTCATAAGGTACTAGGCATAGATCTAGGACATAGCAAGAGTAGCATAAACTGTATGGGGCATCCCAAACGTGAGATATAGTTACCGTAAATACTATAACACACAGCAAATAGGTTATTCATAAGGTACTAGGCATAGATCTAGGACATAGCAAGAGTAGCATAAACTGTATGGGGCATCCCAAACCTGAGATATAGTCGCCGTAAATACTAACCCACACAACAAATAGGTTATTCATAAGGTACTAGGCATAGATCTAGGATATAGCAAGAGTAGCATAAACTGTATGGAGCATCCCAAACCTGAGATATAGTTACCGTAAATACTATAACACACAACAAATAGGTTATTCATAAGGTACTAGGCATAGAATTTGGACATAGCAAGAGTAACATAAACAGTATGGGGCATCCCAAACCTGAGATATACTTACCGTAAATACTATAACACACAACAAATAGGTTACTCATAAGGGATTAGACATAGATCTAGGACATAGCAAGAGTAGCATAAACTGTATGGGGCATCCCAAACATGAGATATAGTCGCCGTAAATACTATATTACACAACAAATAGGTTACTCATAAGGGATTAGGCATAGATCTAGGACATAGCAAGAGTAGCATAAACTGTATGGGGCAACCCAAACCTGAGATATAGTCGCCGTAAATACTATAACACACAACAAATAGGTTATTCATAAGGTACTAGGCATAGATCTAGGACATAGCAAGAGTAGCATAAACTGTATGGGGCATCCCAAACCTGAGATATAGTTACCGTAAATACTATAACACACAACAAATAGGTTACTCATAAGAGATTAGGCATAGATCTAGGACATAGCAAGAGTAGCATAAACTGTATGAGGCATCCCAAACCTGAGATATAGTCGCCGTAAATACTATAACACACAACAAATAGGTTACTCATAAGGTATTAGGCATAGATCTAGGACATAGCAAAAGTAGCAAAAACTGTATGGGGCATCCCAAACCTGAGATATAGTCGCCGTAAATACTATATTACACAACAAATAGGTTACTCATAAGGGATAAGGCATAGAACTAGGACATAGCAAGAGTAGCATAAACTGTATGGGGCATCCCAAACCTGAGATATAGTCGCCGTAAATACTATATTACACAACAAATAGGTTACTCATAAGGGATAAGGCATAGAACTAGGACATAGCAAGAGTAGCATAAACTGTATGGGGCATCCCAAACCTGAGATATAGTCACCGTAAATACTATAACACACAACAAATAGGTTATTCATAAGGTACCAGGCATAAATCTAGGACATAGCAAGAGTAGCATAAACTGCAGGGTTCATCCCAAACCTGAGATATAGTTACCGTAAATACTATATTACACAACAAATAGTTTACTCATAAGGGATTAGGCATAGATCTAGGACATAGCAAGAGTAGCATAAACTGTATGGGGCATCCCAAACATGAGATATAGTCGCCGTAAATACTATATTACACAACAAATAGGTTACTCATAAGGGATTAGGCATAGATCTAGGACATAGCAAGAGTAGCATAAACTGTATGGGGCTTCCCAAACCTGAGATATAGTCACCCTAATACTATAAAACACAACAAATAGGTTATTCATAAGGTACTAGGCATAGATCTAGGACATAGCAAGAGTAGCATAACCTGTATGGGGCATCCCAAACCTGAGATATAGTCGCCGTAAATACTATATTACACAACAACTAGGTTATTCATAAGGTACTAGGCATAGATCTAGGACATAGCCAGAGTAGCATAAACTGTATGGGGCATCCCAAACCTGAGATATAGTCGCCGTAAATACTATATTACACAACAAATAGGTTACTCATAAGGGATTAGGCATAGATCTAGGACATAGCAAGAGTAGCATAAACTGTATGGGGCATCTCAAACCTGAGATATAGTCGCCGTAAATACTATAACACACAACAAATATGTTATTCATAAGATATTAGGCATAGATCTAGGACATAGAAAGGGTAGCATAAACTGTATGGGGCATCGAAAACCTGAGATATAGTCACCCTAATACTATAACACACAACAAATAGGTTATTCATAAGGTACTAGGCATAGATCTAGGACATAGCAAGAGTAGCATAAACTGTATGGGGCATCCCAAACCTGAGATATAGTCGCCGTAAATACTATATTACACAACAAATAGGTTATTCATAAGGTACTAGGCATAGATCTAGGAAATAGCAAGAGTAGCCTAAACTGTATGGTGCATCCCAAACCTGAGATATAGTCGCCGTAAATACTAACCCACACAACAAATAGGTTATTCATAAGGTACTAGGCATAGATCTAGGATATAGCAAGAGTAGCATAAACTGTATGGAGCATCCCAAACCTGAGATATAGTTACCGTAAATACTATAACACACAACAAATAGGTTATTCATAAGGTACTAGGCATAGATCTAGGACATAGCAAGAGTAGCATAAACTGTATCGGGCATCCCAAACCTGAGATATAGTCGCCGTAAATACTAACCCACACAACAAGTAGGTTATTCATAAGGTACTAGGCATAGAATTTGGACATAGCAAGAGTAACATAAACTGTATGGGGCATCCCAAACCTGAGATATACTTACCGTAAATACCATAACACACAACAAATAGGTTATTCATAAGGTACTAGGCATAGATCTAGGACATAGCAAAAGTAGCATAAACTGTATGGGGCATCCCAAACCTGAGATATAGTCGCCGTAAATACTATATTACACAACAAATAGGTTATTCATAAGGTACTAGGCATAGATCTAGGACATAGCAAGAGTAGCCTAAACTGTATGGGGCATCCCAAACCTGAGATATAGCCGCCGTAAATACTAACCCACACAACAAATAGGTTATTCATAAGGTACTAGGCATAGATCTAGGATATAGCAAGAGTAGCATAAACTGTATGGAGCATCCCAAACCTGAGATATAGTCGCCGTAAATACTATAACACACAACAAATAGGTTATTCATAAGGTACTAGGCATAGATCTAGGACATATCAAGAATAGTATAAACTGTATGGGGCATCCCAAACCTGAGATATAGTTACCGTAAATACTATAACACACAACAAATAGGTTATTCATAAGGTACTAGGCATAGATCTAGGACATAGCAAGAGTAGCAAAAACTGTATGGGGCATCCCAAACCTGAGATATAGTCGCCGTAAATACTATATTACACAACAAATAGGTTACTCATAAGGGATTAGGCATAGAACTAAGACATAGCAAGAGTAGCCTAAACTGTATGGGGCATCCCAAACCTGAGATATAGTCACCGTAAATACTATAACACACAACAAATAGATTATTCATAAGGTACTAGGCATAGATCTAGGACATAGCAAGAGTAGCATAAACTGTATGGGGCATCCCAAACGTGAGATATAGTTACCGTAAATACTATAACACACAGCAAATAGGTTATTCATAAGGTACTAGGCATAGATCTAGGACATAGCAAGAGTAGCATAAACTGTATGGGGCATCCCAAACCTGAGATATAGTCGCCGTAAATACTAACGCACACAACAAAGAGGTTATTCATAAGGTACTAGGCATAGATCTAGGATATAGCAAGAGTAGCATAAACTGTATGGAGCATCCCAAACCTGAGATATAGTTACGGTAAATACTATAACACACAACAAATAGGTTATTCATAAGGTACTAGGCATAGATCTAGGACATAGCAAGAGTAGCATAAACTGTATCGGGCATCCCAAACCTGAGATATAGTCGCCGTAAATACTAACCCACACAACAAATAGGTTATTCATAAGGTACTAGGCATAGAATTTGGACATAGCAAGAGGAACATAAACTGTATGGGGCATCCCAAACCTGAGATATACTTACCGTAAATACTATAACACACAACAAATAGGTTACTCATAAGGGATTAGACATAGATCTAGGACAGAGCAAGAGTTGCATAAACTGTATGGGGCATCCCAAACATGAGATATAGTCGCCGTAAATACTATATTACACAACAAATAGGTTACTCATAAGGGATTAGGCATAGATCTAGGACATAGCAAGAGTAGCATAAACTGTATGGGGCAACCCAAACCTGAGATATAGTAGCCGTAAATACTATAACACACAACAAATAGGTTATTCATAAGGTACTAGGCATAGAACTAGGACATAGCAAGAGTAGCCTAAACTGTATGGGGCATCCCAAACCTGAGATATAGTCACCGTAAATACTATAACACACAACAAAATAGGTTATTCATAAGGTACCAGGCATAGATCTAGGACATAGCAAGAGTAGTATAAACTGTAGGGTTCATCCCAAACCTGAGATATAGTTACCGTAAATACTATATTACACAACAAATAGGTTACTCATAAGGGATTAGGCATAGATCTAGGACATAGCAAGAGTAGCATAAACTGTATGGGGCATCCCAAACATGAGATATAGTCGCCGTAAATACTATATTACACAACAAATAGGTTACTCATAAGGGATTAGGCATAGATCTAGGACATAGCAAGAGTAGCCTAAACGGTATGGGGCATCCCAAACCTGAGATATAGTCACCGTAAATACTACAACACACAACAAATAGGTTATTCATAAGGTACTAGGCATAGATCTAGGACATATCAAGAGTAGTATAAACTGTATGGGGCATCCCAAACCTGAGATATAGTTACCGTAAATACTATAACACACAACAAATAGGTTATTCATAAGGTATTAGGCATAGATCTAGGACATAGCAAGAGTAACCTAAACTGTACGGGGCATCCCAAACCTGAGATATAGTCGCCGTAACTACTATAACACACAACAAATAGGTTATTCATAAGGTATTAGGCATAGATCTAGGACATAGCCAGATTAGCATAAACTGTATGGGGCATCCCAAACCTGAGATATAGTCGCCGTAAATACTATATTACACAACAAATAGGTTACTCATAAGGGATTAGGCATAGATCTAGGACATAGCAAGAGTAGCATAAACTGTATGGGGCATCCCAAACCTGAGATATAATCGCCGTAAAAACTATATTACACAACAAATAGGTTACTCATAAGGGATTAGGCATAGATCTAGGACATAGCAAGAGTAGCATAAACTGTATGGGGCATCCCAAACCTGAGATATAGTCGCCGTAAATACTATATTACACAACAAATAGGTTACTCATAAGGGATTAGGCATAGATCTAGGACATAGCAAGAGTAGCATAAACTGTATGGGGCATCCCAAACCTGAGATATAGTCGCCGTAAATACTATAACACACCACAAATAGGTTATTCATAAGGGATTAGGCATAGATCTAGGACATAGCAAGAGTAGCATAAACTGTATGGGGCATCCCAAACCTGAGATATAGTCGCCGTAAATACTATAACACACAACAAATAGGTTATTCATAAGGGATTAGGCATAGATCTAGGACATAGCAAGAGTAGCCTAAACTGTATGGGGCATCCCAAACCTGAGATATAGTCGCCGTAAATACTATATTACACAACAAATAGGTTATTCATAAGGTACTAGGCATAGATCTAGGACATAGCAAGAGTAGCATAAACTGTATGGGGCTTCCCAAACCTGAGATATAGTCACCCTAATACTATAACACACAACAAATAGGTTATTCATAAGGTACTAGGCAGAGATCTAGGACATAGCAAAAGTAGCATAAACTGTATGGGGCTTCCCAAACCTGAGATATAGTCACCCTAATACTATAACACACCACAAATAGGTTATTCATAAGGTACTAGGCATAGATCTAGGACATAGCAAGAGTAGCATAAACTGTATGGGGCATCCCAAACCTGAGATATAGTCGCCGTAAATACTATATTACACAACAAATAGGTTATTCATAAGGTACTAGGCATAGATCTAGGACATAGCATGAGTAGCCTAAACTGTATAGGGCATCCCAAACCTGAGATATAGTCGCCGTAAATACTAACCCACACAACAAATAGGTTATTCATAAGGTACTAGGCATAGATCTAGGATATAGCAAGAGTAGCATAAACTGTATGGAGCATCCCAAACCTGAGATATAGTTACCGTAAATACTATAACACACAACAAATAGGTTATTCATAAGGTACTAGGCATAGATCTAGGACATATCAAGAATAGTATAAACTGTATGGGGCATCCCAAACCTGAGATATAGTTACCGTAAATACTATAACACACAACAAATAGGTTATTCATAAGGTACTAGGCATAGATCTAGGACATAGCAAGAGTAGCATAAACTGTATCGGGCATCCCAAACCTGAGATATAGTCGCCGTAAATACTAACCCACACAACAAGTAGGTTATTCATAAGGTACTAGGCATAGAATTTGGACACAGCAAGAGTAACATAAACTGTATGGGGCATCCCAAACCTGAGATATACTTACCGTAAATACTATAACACACAACAAATAGGTTATTCATAAGGTACTAGGCATAGATCTAGGACATAGCAAAAGTAGCATAAACTGTATGGGGCATCCTAAACCTGAGATATAGTCGCCGTAAATACTATATTACACAACAAATAGGTTATTCATAAGGTACTAGGCATAGATCTAGGACATAGCAAGAGTAGCCTAAACTGTATGGGGCATCCCAAACCTGAGATATAGTCGCCGTAAATACTAACCCACACAACAAATAGGTTATTCATAAGGTACTAGGCATAGATCTAGGATATAGCAAGAGTAGCATAAACTGTATGGAGCATCCCAAACCTGAGATATAGTCGCCGTAAATACTATAACACACAACAAATAGGTTATTCATAAGGTACTAGGCATAGATCTAGGACATATCAAGAATAGTATAAACTGTATGGGGCATCCCAAACCTGAGATATAGTTACCGTAAATGCTATAACACACAACAAATAGGTTATTCATAAGGTACTAGGCATAGATCTAGGACATAGCAAGAGTAGCATAAACTGTATGGGGCATCCCAAACCTGAGATATAGTCGCCGTAAATACTATATTACACAACAAATAGGTTACTCATAAGGTACTAGGCATAGATCTAGGACATAGCAAGAGTAGCATAAACTGTATGGGGCTTCCCAAACCTGAGATATAGTCACCCTAATACTATAACACACAACAAATAGGTTATTCATAAGGTACTAGGCAGAGATCTAGGACATAGCAAAAGTAGCATAAACTGTATGGGCTTCCTAAACCTGAGATATAGTCACCCTAATACTATAACACACAACAAATAGGTTATTCATAAGGTACTAGGCATAGATCTAGGACATAGCAAGAGTAGCATAAACTGTATGGGGCATCCCAAACCTGAGATATAGTCGCCGTAAATACTATATTACACAACAAATAGGTTATTCATAAGGTACTAGGCATAGATCTAGGACATAGCAAGAGTAGCATAAACTGTATGGAACATCCCAAACCTGAGATATAGTCGCCGTAAATACTATATTACACAACAAATAGGTTATTCATAAGGTACTAGGCATAGATCTAGGACATAGCATGAGTAGCCTAAACTGTATGGGGCATCCCAAACCTGAGATATAGTCGCCGTAAATACTAACCCACACAACAAATAGGTTATTCATAAGGTACTAGGCATGGATCTAGGATATAGCAAGAGTAGCATAAACTGTATGGAGCATCCCAAACCTGAGATATAGTCGCCGTAAATACTATAACACACAACAAATAGGTTATTCATAAGGTACTAGGCATAGATCTAGGACATATCAAGAATAGTATAAACTGTATGGGGCATCCCAAACCTGAGATATAGTTACCGTAAATACTATAACTCACAACAAATAGGTTATTCATAAGGTACTAGGCATAGATCTAGGACATAGCAAGAGTAGCATAAACTGTATGGGGCATCCCAAACCTGAGATATAGTCGCCGTAAATACTATATTACACAACAAATAGGTTACTCATAAGGGATTAGGCATAGATCTAGGACATAGCAAGAGTAGCATAAACTGTATGGGGCAACCCAAACCTGAGATATAGTCGCCGTAAATACTATAACACACAACAAATAGGTTATTCATAAGGTACTAGGCATAGATCTAGGACATAGCAAGAGTAGCATTAACTGTATGGGGCATCCCAAACCTGAGATATAGTTACCGTAAATACTATAACACACAACAAATAGGTTACTCATAAGAGATTAGGCATAGATCTAGGACATAGCAAGAGTAGCCTAAACTGTATGGGGCATCCCAAACCTGAGATATAGTCGAAGTAAATACTATAACACACAACAAATAGGTTACTCATAAGGGATTAGGCATAGAACTAGGACATAGCAAGAGTAGCCTAAACTGTATGGGGCATCCCAAACCTGAGATATAGTCACCGTAAATACTATAACACACAACAAATAGGTTATTCATAAGGTACCAGGCATAGATCTAAGACATAGCAAGAGTAGCATAAACTGTAGGGTTCATCCCAAACCTGAGATATAGGCGCCGTAAATACTATAACACACAACAAATAGGTTATTCATAAGGTACTAGGCATAGATCTAGGACATAGCAACAGTAGCATAAACTGTATGGGGCATCCCAAACCTGAGATATAGTCGCCGTAAATACTATAACACACAACAAATAGGTTACTCATAAGGTATTAGGCATAGATCTAGGACATAGCAAGAGTAGCATAAACTGTATGGGGCATCCCAAACCTGAGATATAGTCGCCGTAAATACTATAACACACAACAAATAGGTTACTCATAAGGTATTAGGCATAGATCTAGGACATAGCAACAGTAGCATAAACTGTAGGGTTCATCCCAAACCTGAGATATAGGCGCCGTAAATACTATAACACACAACAAATAGGTTACTCATAAGGTATTAGGCATAGATCTAGGACATAGCAACAGTAGCATAAACTGTATGGGGCATCCCAAACCTGAGATATAGTCGCCGTAAATACTACAGGCTGCGGCAGCATAACTTCCTTTTTTTAAATGCTCACCATTCAATTAGTTGATGTCATAGTGGAGCGCTAGCGGTCTCATTCCAGAGGGGGTATAGTAAAGTTTTGTCCCAACACGATTATGTCACCATCATGTGTTGGAATAGTAAGGAGCGTGCTTTTGCCGTTGAGGCCTACTTTTCAAGCGGATGTTCGGTTTCTTCAACACAGCGCGCATTTTGGAATCGCTTTAATTTAGCCCCGTTGGCTCCCGTCCCGGACTGCAAATCAATTGTTACATGGGTCACTACATTCAGACAAACTGCAAGTGCGACAAAACGAAGAACTGGAGTCCCTCGGCCCGTTCGATCACCTGAGAACATTGAAGCAGTGAGAGCGTCAATGTTGCGATCACCACGGCGTTCTGCGCGCAAACACGCATCTGCCCTTGGACTATCCGATCGTTCTGTGAGAAGAATTCTTCGTGATGATCTTCGTTTTCATACCTATAAGATGGCGATAGTGCAGGAACTTTCAGAACGTGACTTCAATTCTCAGATGTACGCGTGTGAGCTTCTTCTTGATGTCGTTCCCGAGGGTGCTATTATTTTTTCTATGGGGTTTTTTGAAATCCCGTGTTTATGTGAACCGCCCAAGAAACCTACAAGATTTGAAGACCAACATCCAAGAAGAAATTGCCAACATAACACCTGCTACGCTAACAAGTGTCATGACAAACGCCAGAAATCGATTTACGCAATATATGGAGAATAAGGGACGTCACCTAACAGATTTGATCTTTAACACAATGTAAATACAAACTTTAGATACGAATCTACATTATAAAACATGAACAAATATTTTCAGATGTATACAGTAGTTTTTATTGAGTTTTTAAAAAAGGAAGTTATGCTGCCGCACCCTGGGGCATCCCAAACCTGAGATATAATCGCCGTAAATACTATAACACACAACAAATAGGTTATTCATAAGGGATTAGGCATAGATCTAGGACATAGCAAGAGTAGCATAAACTGTATGGGGCATCCCAAACCTGAGATATAGTCGCCGTAAATACTATAACACACAACAAATAGGTTATTCATAAGAGATTAGGCATAGATCTAGAACATAGCAAGAGTAGCATAAACTGTATGGGGCATCCCAAACCTGAGATATAGTCGCCGTAAATACTATAACACACAACAAATAGGTTATTCATAAGGGATTAGGCATAGATCTAGGACATAGCAAGAGTAGCATAAACTGTAGGGGGCATCCCAAACCTGAGATATAGTCGCCGTAAATACTATAACACACAACAAATAGGTTATTCATAAGGTACTAGGCATAGATCTAGGACATAGCAAGAGTAGCATAAACTGTATGGGGCATCCCAAACCTGAGATATAGTCGCCGTAAATACTATAACACACAACAAATAGGTTATTCATAAGGGATTAGGCATAGATCTAGGACATAGCAAGAGTAGCCTAAACTGTATGGGGCATCCCAAACCTGAGATATAGTCACCGTAAATACTATAACACACAACAAATAGGTTACTCATAAGGTACTAGGCATAGATCTAGGACATAGCAAGAGTGGCATAAACTGTATGGGGCATCCCAAACCTGAGATATAGTCGCCGTAAATACTATAACACACAACAAATAGGTTATTCATAAGAGATTAGGCATAGATCTAGGACATAGCAAGAGTAACCTAAACTGTAGGGGGCATCCCAAACCTGATATATAGTCGCCGTAAATACTATAACACACAACAAATAGGTTACTCATAAGGTACTAGGCATAGATCTATTACATAGCCAGAGTAGCATAAACTGTATGGGGCATCCCAAAACTGAGATATAGTCGCCGTAAATACTATAACACACAACATATAGGATATCCATAAGGTACTAGGCATAGATCTAGGACATAGCAAGAGTAGCCTAAACTGTATGGGGCATCCCAAACCTGAGATATAGTCGCCGTAAATACTATAACACACAACAAATAGGTTATTCATAAGGTACTAGGCATAGATCTAGGACATAGCAAGAGTAGGCTAAACTGTATGGGGCATCCCAAAACTGAGATATAGTCGCCGTAAATACTATAACACACAACAAATAGGTTATTCATAAGGTACTAGGCATAGATCTGGGACATAGCATGAGTAGCCTAAACTGTATGGGGCATCCCAAACCTGAGATATAGTCGCCGTAAATACTATAACACACAACACATTGGTTATTCATAAGGGATTAGGCATAGATCTAGGACATAGCAAGAGTAGCCTAAACTGTATGGGGCATCCCAAACCTGAGATATAGTCGCCGTAAATACTATAACACACAACAAATAGGTTACTCATAAGATATTAGGCACAGATCTAGGACATAGCAAGAGTTGCATAAACTGTATGGGGCATCCCAAACCTGAGATATAGTCACCGTAAATACTATAACACCAACAAATAGGTTACTCATAAGGGATTAGGCATAGATCTAGGACATAGCAAGAGTAGCATAAACTGTATGGGGCATCCCAAACCTGAGATATAGTCGCCGTAAATACTATAACACACAACAAATAGGTTATTCATAAGGGATTAGGCATAGATCTAGGACATAGCAAGAGTAGCAAAAACTGTATGGGGCATCCCAAACCTGAGATATAGTCGCCGTAAAAACTATATTACACAACAAATAGGTTATTCATAAGGTACTAGGCATAGATCTAGGACATAGCAAGAGTAGCCTAAACTGTAGGGGGCATCCCAAACCTGAGATATAGTCACCGTAAATACTATAACACACAACACATTGGTTATTCATAAGGTACTAGGCATAGATCTAGGACATAGCAAGAATAGCATAAACTGAATGGGGCTTCCCAAACCTGAGATATAGTCACCGTAAATACTATAACACACAACAAATAGGTTACTCATAAGGGATTAGGCATAGATCTAGGACATAGCAAGAGTAGCATAAACTGTATGGGCCATCCCAAACCTGAGATATAGTCACCGTAAATACTATAACACACAACAAATAGGTTACTCATAAGGGATTAGGCATAGATCTAGGACATATCAAGAGTAGTATAAACTGTATGGGGCATCCCAAACCTGAGATATAGTCACCGTAAATACTATAACACACAACAAATAGGTTACTCATAAGGGATTAGGCATAGATCTAGGACATAGCAAGAGTATCATAATCTGTATGGGGCATTCCAAACCTGAGATATAGTCGCCGTAAATACTATAACACACAACAAATAGGTTATTCATAAGGGATTAGGCATAGATCTAGGACATAGCAAGAGTAGCATAAACTGTATGGGGCATCCCAAACCTGAGATATAGTCGCCGTAAATACTATAACACACAACAAATAGGTTATTCATAAGGGATTAGGCATAGATCTAGGACATAGCAAGAGTAGCATAAACTGTATGGGGCATCCCAAACCTGAGATATAGTCGCCGTAAATACTATAACACACAACAAATAGGTTATTCATAAGGGATTAGGCATAGATCTAGGACATAGCAAGAGTAGCATAAACTGTAGGGGGCATCCCAAACCTGAGATATAGTCGCCGTAAATACTATATTACACAACAAATAGGTTACTCATAAGGGATTAGGCATAGATCTAGGACATAGCAAGAGTAGCATAAACTGCATGGGGCATCCCAAACCTGAGATATAGTCGCCGTAAATACTATAACACACAACAAATAGGTTATTCATAAGGGATTAGGCATAGATCTAGGACATAGCAAGAGTAGCCTAAACTGTATGGGGCAACCCAAACCTGAGATATAGTCACCGTAAATACTATAACACACAACAAATAGGTTACTCATAAGGTACTAGGCATAGATCTAGGACATAGCAAGAGTAGCAAACACTGTATGGGGCATCCCAAACCTGAGATATAGTCGCCGTAAATACTATAACACACAACAAATAGGTTATTCATAAGAGATTAGGCATAGATCTAGGACATAGCAAGAGTAACCTAAACTGTAGGGGGCATCCCAAACCTGAGATATAGTCGCCGTAAATACTATAACACACAACAAATAGGTTATTCATAAGAGATTAGGCATAGATCTAGGACATAGCAAGAGTAACCTAAACTGTAGGGGGCATCCCAAACCTGATATATAGTCGCCGTAAATACTATAACACACAACAAATAGGTTACTCATAAGGTACTAGGCATAGATCTAGGACATAGCCAGAGTAGCATAAACTGTATGGGGCATCCCAAAACTGAGATATAGTCGCCGTAAATACTATAACACACAACATATAGGTTATTCATAAGGTACTAGGCATAGATCTAGGACATAGCAAGAGTAGGCTAAACTGTATGGGGCATCCCAAAACTGAGATATAGTCGCCGTAAATACTATAACACACAACAAATAGGTTATTCATAAGGTACTAGGCATAGATCTGGGACATAGCATGAGTAGCCTAAACTGTATGGGGCATCCCAAACCTGAGATATAGTCGCCGTAAATACTATAACACACAACACATTGGTTATTCATAAGGGATTAGGCATAGATCTAGGACATAGCAAGAGTAGCCTAAACTGTATGGGGCATCCCAAACCTGAGATATAGTCGCCGTAAATACTATAACACACAACAAATAGGTTACTCATAAGGGATTAGGCATAGATCTAGGACATAGCAAGAGTAGCAAAAACTGTATGGGGCATCCCAAACCTGAGATATAGTCGCCGTAAAAACTATATTACACAACAAATAGGTTATTCATAAGGTACTAGGCATAGATCTAGGACATAGCAAGAGTAGCCTAAACTGTAGGGGGCATCCCAAACCTGAGATATAGTCACCGTAAATACTATAACACACAACACATTGGTTATTCATAAGGTACTAGGCATAGATCTAGGACATAGCAAGAATAGCATAAACTGAATGGGGCTTCCCAAACCTGAGATATAGTCACCGTAAATACTATAACACACAACAAATAGGTTACTCATAAGGGATTAGGCATAGATCTAGGACATAGCAAGAGTAGCATAAACTGTATGGGCCATCCCAAACCTGAGATATAGTCACCGTAAATACTATAACACACAACAAATAGGTTACTCATAAGGGATTAGGCATAGATCTAGGACATATCAAGAGTAGTATAAACTGTATGGGGCATCCCAAACCTGAGATATAGTCACCGTAAATACTATAACACACAACAAATAGGTTACTCATAAGGGATTAGGCATAGATCTAGGACATAGCAAGAGTATCATAATCTGTATGGGGCATTCCAAACCTGAGATATAGTCGCCGTAAATACTATAACACACAACAAATAGGTTACTCATATGGGATTAGGCATAGATCTAGGACATAGCAAGAGTAGCATAAACTGTATGGGGCATCCCAAACCTGAGATATAGTCGCCGTAAATACTACAACACACAACAAATAGGTTATTCATAAGGGATTAGGCATAGATCTAGGACATAGCAAGAGTAGCATAAACTGTATGGGGCATCCCAAACCTGAGATATAGTCGCCGTAAATACTATAACACACAACAAATAGGTTATTCATAAGGGATTAGGCATAGATCTAGGGCATAGCAAGAGTAGCATAAACTGTATGGGGCATCCCAAACCTGAGATATAGTCGCCGTAAATACTATAACACACAACAAATAGGTTATTCATAAGGGATTAGGCATAGATCTAGGACATAGAAAGAGTAGCATAAACTGTAGGGGGCATCCCAAACCTGAGATATAGTCGCCGTAAATACTATATTACACAACAAATAGGTTACTCATAAGGGATTAGGCATAGATCTAGGACATAGCAAGAGTAGCATAAACTGCATGGGGCATCCCAAACCTGAGATATAGTCGCCGTAAATACTATAACACACAACAAATAGGTTATTCATAAGGGATTAGGCATAGATCTAGGACATAGCAAGAGTAGCCTAAACTGTATGGGGCAACCCAAACCTGAGATATAGTCACCGTAAATACTATAACACACAACAAATAGGTTACTCATAAGGTACTAGGCATAGATCTAGGACATAGCAAGAGTAGCATAAACTGTATGGGGCATCCCAAACCTGAGATATAGTCGCCGTAAATACTATAACACACAACAAATAGGTTATTCATAAGAGATTAGGCATAGATCTAGGACATAGCAAGAGTAACCTAAACTGTAGGGGGCATCCCAAACCTGATATATAGTCGCCGTAAATACTATAACACACAACAAATAGGTTACTCATATGGTACTAGGCATAGATCTAGGACATAGCCAGAGTAGCATAAACTGTATGGGGCATCCCAAAACTGAGATATAGTCGCCGTAAATACTATAACACACAACATATAGGATATTCATAAGGTACTAGGCATAGATCTAGGACATAGCAAGAGTAGCCTAAACTGTATGGGGCATCCCAAACCTGAGATATAGTCGCCGTAAATACTATAACACACAACAAATAGGTTATTCATAAGGTACTAGGCATAGATCTAGGACATAGCAAGAGTAGGCTAAACTGTATGGGGCATCCCAAAACTGAGATATAGTCGCCGTAAATACTATAACACACAACAAATAGGTTATTCATAAGGTACTAGGCATAGATCTGGGACATAGCATGAGTAGCCTAAACTGTATGGGGCATCCCAAACCTGAGATATAGTCGCCGTAAATACTATAACACACAACACATTGGTTATTCATAAGGGATTAGGCATAGATCTAGGACATAGCAAGAGTAGCCTAAACTGTATGGGGCATCCCAAACCTGAGATATAGTCGCCGTAAATACTATAACACACAACAAATAGGTTACTCATAAGGGATTAGGCATAGATCTAGGACATAGCAAGAGTAGCAAAAACTGTATGGGGCATCCCAAACCTGAGATATAGTCGCCGTAAAAACTATATTACACAACAAATAGGTTATTCATAAGGTACTAGGCATAGATCTAGGACATAGCAAGAGTAGCCTAAACTGTAGGGGGCATCCCAAACCTGAGATATAGTCACCGTAAATACTATAACACACAACACATTGGTTATTCATAAGGTACTAGGCATAGATCTAGGACATAGCAAGAATAGCATAAACTGAATGGGGCTTCCCAAACCTGAGATATAGTCACCGTAAATACTATAACACACAACAAATTGGTTACTCATAAGGGATTAGGCATAGATCTAGGACATAGCAAGAGTAGCATAAACTGTATGGGCCATCCCAAACCTGAGATATAGTCACCGTAAATACTATAACACACAACAAATAGGTTACTCATAAGGGATTAGGCATAGATCTAGGACATATCAAGAGTAGTATAAACTGTATGGGGCATCCCAAACCTGAGATATAGTCACCGTAAATACTATAACACACAACAAATAGGTTACTCATAAGGGATTAGGCATAGATCTAGGACATAGCAAGAGTATCATAATCTGTATGGGGCATTCCAAACCTGAGATATAGTCGCCGTAAATACTATAACACACAACAAATAGGTTACTCATATGGGATTAGGCATAGATCTAGGACATAGCAAGAGTAGCATAAACTGTATGGGGCATCCCAAACCTGAGATATAGTCGCCGTAAATACTACAACACACAACAAATAGGTTATTCATAAGGGATTAGGCATAGATCTAGGACATAGCAAGAGTAGCATAAACTGTATGGGGCATCCCAAACCTGAGATATAGTCGCCGTAAATACTATAACACACAACAAATAGGTTATTCATAAGGGATTAGGCATAGATCTAGGACATAGCAAGAGTAGCATAAACTGTATGGGGCATCCCAAACCTGAGATATAGTCGCCGTAAATACTATAACACACAACAAATAGGTTATTCATAAGGGATTAGGCATAGATCTAGGACATAGCAAGAGTAGCATAAACTGTAGGGGGCATCCCAAACCTGAGATATAGTCGCCGTAAATACTATATTACACAACAAATAGGTTACTCATAAGGGATTAGGCATAGATCTAGGACATAGCAAGAGTAGCATAAACTGCATGGGGCATCCCAAACCTGAGATATAGTCGCCGTAAATACTATAACACACAACAAATAGGTTATTCATAAGGGATTAGGCATAGATCTAGGACATAGCAAGAGTAGCCTAAACTGTATGGGGCAACCCAAACCTGAGATATAGTCACCGTAAATACTATAACACACAACAAATAGGTTACTCATAAGGTACTAGGCATAGATCTAGGACATAGCAAGAGTAGCATAAACTGTATGGGGCATCCCAAACCTGAGATATAGTCGCCGTAAATACTATAACACACAACAAATAGGTTATTCATAAGAGATTAGGCATAGATCTAGGACATAGCAAGAGTAACCTAAACTGTAGGGGGCATCCCAAACCTGAGATATAGTCGCCGTAAATACTATAACACACAACAAATAGGTTACTCATAAGGTACTAGGCATAGATCTAGGACATAGCCAGAGTAGCATAAACTGTATGGGGCATCCCAAAACTGAGATATAATCGCCGTAAATACTATAACACACAACATATAGGATATTCATAAGGTACTAGGCAGAGATCTAAGACATAGCAAGAGTAGCCTAAACTGTATGGGGCATCCCAAACCTGAGATATAGTCGCCGTAAATACTATAACACACAACAAATAGGTTATTCATAAGGTACTAGGCATAGATCTAGGACATAGCAAGAGTAGGCTAAACTGTATGGGGCATCCCAAAACTGAGATATAGTCGCCGTAAATACTATAACACACAATAAATAGGTTATTCATAAGGGATTAGGCATAGATCTAGGACATAGCAAGAGTAGCATAAACTGTATGGGGCATCCCAAACCTGAGATATAGTCGCCGTAAATACTATAACACACAACAAATAGGTTATTCATAAGGGATTAGGCATAGATCTAGGACATAGCAAGAGTAGCATAAACTGTATGGGGCATCCCAAACCTGAGATATAGTCGCCGTAAATACTATAACACACAACAAATAGGTTATTCATAAGGTACTAGGCATAGATCTAGGACATAGCAAGAGTAGCATAATCTGTAGGGGGCATCCCAAACCTGAGATATAGTCGCCGTAAATACTATAACACACAACAAATAGGTTATTCATAAGGTACTAGGCATAGATCTAGGACATAGCAAGAGTAGCATAAACTGTATGGTGCATCCCAAACCTGAGATATAGTCGCCGTAAATACTATATTACACAACAAATAGGTTACTCATAAGGGATTAGGCATAGATCTAGGACATAGCAAGAGTTGCATAAACTGTATGGGGCATCCCAAACCTGAGATATAGTCGCCGTAAATACTATAACACACAACAAATATGTTATTCATAAGGGATTAGGCATAGATCTAGGACATAGCAAGAGTAGCATAAACTGTATGGGGCATCCCAAACCTGAGATATAGTCGCCGTAAATACTATAACACACAACAAATATGTTATTCATAAGGGATTAGGCATAGATCTAGGACATAGCAAGAGTAGCATAAACTGTATGGGGCATCCCAAACCTGAGATATAGTCGCCGTAAATACTATAACACACAACAAATATGCTATTCATAAGGGATTAGGCATAGATCTAGGACATAGCAAGAGTAGCATAAACTGTATGGGGCATCCCAAACCTGAGATATAGTCGCCGTAAATACTATAACACACAACAAATATGTTATTCATAAGGGATTAGGCATAGATCTAGGACATAGCAAGAGTAGCATAAACTGTATGGGGCATCCCACACCTGAGATATAGTCGCCGTAAATACTATAACACACAACAAATATGTTATTCATAATGGATTAGGCATAGATCTAGGACATAGCAAGAGTAGCATAAACTGTATGGGGCATCCCAAACCTGAGATATAGTCGCCGTAAATACTATAACACACAACAAATATGTTATTCATAAGGGATTAGGCATAGATCTAGGACATAGCAAGAGTAGCATAAACTGTATGGGGCATCCCAAACCTGAGATATAGTCGCCGTAAGTACTATAACACACAACAAATAGGTTATTCATAAGGGATTAGGCATAGATCTTGGACATAGCAAGAGTAGCATAAACTGTATGGGGCATCCCAAACCTGAGATATAGTCGCCGTAAATACTATAACACACAACAAATAGGTTATTCATAAGGGATTAGGCATAGATCTAGAACATAGCAAGAGTAGCATAAACTGTATGGGGCATCCCAAACCTGAGATATAGTCGCCGTAAATACTATAACACACAACAAATAGGTTATTCATAAGGGATTAGGCATAGATCTAGGACATAGCAAGAGTAGCATAAACTGTAGGGGGCATCCCAAACCTGAGATATAGTCGCCGTAAGTACTATAACACACAACAAATAGGTTATTCATAAGGGATTAGGCATAGATCTAGGACATAGCAAGAGTAGCCTAAACTGTTTGGGGCATCCCAAACCTGAGATATAGTCACCGTAAATACTATAACACACAACAAATAGGTTACTCATAAGGTACTAGGCATAGATCTAGGACATAGCAAGAGTAGCATAAACTGTATGGGGCATCCCAAAACTGAGATATAGTCGCCGTAAATACTATAACACACAACATATAGGATATTCATAAGGTACTAGGCATAGATCTAGGACATAGCAAGAGTAGCCTAAACTGTATGGGGCATCCCAAACCTGAGATATAGTCGCCGTAAATACTATAACACACAACAAATAGGTTATTCATAAGGTACTAGGCATAGATCTAGGACATAGCAAGAGTAGGCTAAACTGTATGGGGCATCCCAAAACTGAGATATAGTCGCCGTAAATACTATAACACACAACAAATAGGTTATTCATAAGGTACTAGGTATAGATCTGGGACATAGCATGAGTAGCCTAAACTGTATGGGGCATCCCAAACCTGAGATATAGTCGCCGTAAATACTATAACACACAACACATTGGTTATTCATAAGGGATTAGGCATAGATCTAGGACATAGCAAGAGTAGCCTAAACTGTATGGGGCATCCCAAACCTGAGATATAGTCGCCGTAAATACTATAACACACAACAAATAGATTACTCATAAGGGATTAGGCATAGATCTAGGACATAGCAAGAGTAGCAAAAACTGTATGGGGCATCCCAAACCTGAGATATAGTCGCCGTAAAAACTATATTACACAACAAATAGGTTATTCATAAGGTACTAGGCATAGATCTAGGACATAGCAAGAGTAGCCTAAACTGTAGGGGGCATCCCAAACCTGAGATATAGTCACCGTAAATACTATAACACACAACACATTGGTTATTCATAAGGTACTAGGCATAGATCTAGGACATAGCAAGAATAGCATAAACTGAATGGGGCTTCCCAAACCTGAGATATAGTCACCGTAAATACTATAACACACAACAAATAGGTTACTCATAAGGGATTAGGCATAGATCTAGGACATAGCAAGAGTAGCATAAACTGTATGGGCCATCCCAAACCTGAGATATAGTCACCGTAAATACTATAACACACAACAAATAGGTTACTCATAAGGGATTAGGCATAGATCTAGGACATATCAAGAGTAGTATAAACTGTATGGGGCATCCCAAACCTGAGATATAGTCACCGTAAATACTATAACACACAACAAATAGGTTACTCATAAGGGATTAGGCATAGATCTAGGACATAGCAAGAGTATCATAATCTGTATGGGGCATTCCAAACCTGAGATATAGTCGCCGTAAATACTATAACACACAACAAATAGGTTACTCATATGGGATTAGGCATAGATCTAGGACATAGCAAGAGTAGCATAAACTGTATGGGGCATCCCAAACCTGAGATATAGTCGCCGTAAATACCTACAACACACAACAAATAGGTTATTCATAAGGGATTAGGCATAGATCTAGGACATAGCAAGAGTAGCATAAACTGTATGGGGCATCCCAAACCTGAGATATAGTCGCCGTAAATACTATAACACACAACAAATAGGTTATTCATAAGGGATTAGGCATAGATCTAGGACATAGCAAGAGTAGCATAAACTGTATGGGGCATCCCAAACCTGAGATATAGTCGCCGTAAATACTATAACACACAACAAATAGGTTATTCATAAGGGATTAGGCATAGATCTAGGACATAGCAAGAGTAGCATAAACTGTAGGGGGCATCCCAAACCTGAGATATAGTCGCCGTAAATACTATATTACACAACAAATAGGTTACTCATAAGGGATTAGGCATAGATCTAGGACATAGCAAGAGTAGCATAAACTGTATGGGGCATCCCAAACCTGAGATATAGTCGCCGTAAATACTATAACACACAACAAATAGGTTATTCATAAGGGATTAGGCATAGATCTAGGACATAGCAAGAGTAGCCTAAACTGTATGGGGCAACCCAAACCTGAGATATAGTCACCGTAAATACTATAACACACAACAAATAGGTTACTCATAAGGTACTAGGCATAGATCTAGGACATAGCAAGAGTAGCATAAACTGTATGGGGCATCCCAAACCTGAGATATAGTCGCCGTAAATACTATAACACACAACAAATAGGTTATTCATAGGAGATTAGGCATAGATCTAGGACATAGCAAGAGTAACCTAAACTGTAGGGGGCATCCCAAACCTGAGATATAGTCGCCGTAAATACTATAACACACAACAAATAGGTTACTCATAAGGTACTAGGCATAGATCTAGGACATAGCCAGAGTAGCATAAACTGTATGGGGCATCCCAAAACTGAGATATAATCGCCGTAAATACTATAACACACAACATATAGGATATTCATAAGGTACTAGGCAGAGATCTAAGACATAGCAAGAGTAGCCTAAACTGTATGGGGCATCCCAAACCTGAGATATAGTCGCCGTAAATACTATAACACACAACAAATAGGTTATTCATAAGGTACTAGGCATAGATCTAGGACATAGCAAGAGTAGGCTAAACTGTATGGGGCATCCCAAAACTGAGATATAGTCGCCGTAAATACTATAACACACAATAAATAGGTTATTCATAAGGGATTAGGCATAGATCTAGGACATAGCAAGAGTAGCATAAACTGTATGGGGCATCCCAAACCTGAGATATAGTCGCCGTAAATACTATAACACACAACAAATAGGTTATTCATAAGGGATTAGGCATAGATCTAGGACATAGCAAGAGTAGCATAAACTGTATGGGGCATCCCAAACCTGAGATATAGTCGCCGTAAATACTATAACACACAACAAATAGGTTATTCATAAGGTACTAGGCATAGATCTAGGACATAGCAAGAGTAGCATAATCTGTAGGGGGCATCCCAAACCTGAGATATAGTCGCCGTAAATACTATAACACACAACAAATAGGTTATTCATAAGGTACTAGGCATAGATCTAGGACATAGCAAGAGTAGCATAAACTGTATGGTGCATCCCAAACCTGAGATATAGTCGCCGTAAATACTATATTACACAACAAATAGGTTACTCATAAGGGATTAGGCATAGATCTAGGACATAGCAAGAGTTGCATAAACTGTATGGGGCATCCCAAACCTGAGATATAGTCGCCGTAAATACTATAACACACAACAAATATGTTATTCATAAGGGATTAGGCATAGATCTAGGACATAGCAAGAGTAGCATAAACTGTATGGGGCATCCCAAACCTGAGATATAGTCGCCGTAAATACTATAACACACAACAAATATGTTATTCATAAGGGATTAGGCATAGATCTAGGACATAGCAAGAGTAGCATAAACTGTATGGGGCATCCCAAACCTGAGATATAGTCGCCGTAAATACTATAACACACAACAAATATGCTATTCATAAGGGATTAGGCATAGATCTAGGACATAGCAAGAGTAGCATAAACTGTATGGGGCATCCCAAACCTGAGATATAGTCGCCGTAAATACTATAACACACAACAAATATGTTATTCATAAGGGATTAGGCATAGATCTAGGACATAGCAAGAGTAGCATAAACTGTATGGGGCAACCCACACCTGAGATATAGTCGCCGTAAATACTATAACACACAACAAATATGTTATTCATAATGGATTAGGCATAGATCTAGGACATAGCAAGAGTAGCATAAACTGTATGGGGCATCCCAAACCTGAGATATAGTCGCCGTAAATACTATAACACACAACAAATATGTTATTCATAAGGGATTAGGCATAGATCTAGGACATAGCAAGAGTAGCATAAACTGTATGGGGCATCCCAAACCTGAGATATAGTCGCCGTAAGTACTATAACACACAACAAATAGGTTATTCATAAGGGATTAGGCATAGATCTTGGACATAGCAAGAGTAGCATAAACTGTATGGGGCATCCCAAACCTGAGATATAGTCGCCGTAAATACTATAACACACAACAAATAGGTTATTCATAAGGGATTAGGCATAGATCTAGAACATAGCAAGAGTAGCATAAACTGTATGGGGCATCCCAAACCTGAGATATAGTCGCCGTAAATACTATAACACACAACAAATAGGTTATTCATAAGGGATTAGGCATAGATCTAGGACATAGCAAGAGTAGCATAAACTGTAGGGGGCATCCCAAACCTGAGATATAGTCGCCGTAAGTACTATAACACACAACAAATAGGTTATTCATAAGGGATTAGGCATAGATCTAGGACATAGCAAGAGTAGCCTAAACTGTTTGGGGCATCCCAAACCTGAGATATAGTCACCGTAAATACTATAACACACAACAAATAGGTTACTCATAAGGTACTAGGCATAGATCTAGGACATAGCAAGAGTAGCATAAACTGTATGGGGCATCCCAAACCTGAGATATAGTCGCCGTAAATACTATAACACACAACAAATAGGTTATTCATAAGGGATTAGGCATAGATCTAGGACATAGCAAGAGTAGCCTAAACTGTATGGGGCATCCCAAACCTGAGATATAGTCACCGTAAATACTATAACACACAACAAATAGGTTACTCATAAGGTACTAGGCATAGATCTAGGACATAGCAAGAGTAGCATAAACTGTATGGGGCATCCCAAACCTGAGATATAGTCACCGTAAATACTATAACACACAACAAATAGGTTACTCATAAGGTACTAGGCATAGATCTAGGACATAGCAAGAGTAGCATAAACTGTAAGTGGCATCCCAAACCTGAGTTATAGTCGCCGTAAATACTATAACACACAACAAATAGGTTATTCATAAGAGATTAGGCATAGATCTAGGACATAGCAAGAGTAACCTAAACTGTAGGGGGCATCCCAAACCTGAGATATAGTCGCCGTAAATACTATAACACACAACAAATAGGTTACTCATAAGGTACTAGGCATAGATCTAGGACATAGCCAGAGTAGCATAAACTGTATGGGGCATCCCAAAACTGAGATATAGTCGCCGTAAATACTATAACACACAACATATAGGATATTCATAAGGTACTAGGCATAGATCTAGGACATAGCAAGAGTAGCCTAAACTGTATGGGGCATCCCAAACCTGAGATATAGTCGCCGTAAATACTATAACACACAACAAATAGGTTATTCATAAGGTACTAGGCATAGATCTAGGACATAGCAAGAGTAGGCTAAACTGTATGGGGCATCCCAAAACTGAGATATAGTCGCCGTAAATACTATAACACACAACAAATAGGTTATTCATAAGGTACTAGGCATAGATCTGGGACATAGCATGAGTAGCCTAAACTGTATGGGGCATCCCAAACCTGAGATATAGTCGCCGTAAATACTATAACACACAACACATTGGTTATTCATAAGGGATTAGGCATAGATCTAGGACATAGCAAGAGTAGCCTAAACTGTATGGGGCATCCCAAACCTGAGATATAGTCGCCGTAAATACTATATTACACAACAAATAGGTTACTCATAAGGGATTAGGCATAGATCTAGGACATAACGTGAGTTGCATAAACTGTATGGGCCATCCCAAACCTGAGATATAGTCGCCGTAAATACTATATTACACAACAAATAGGTTACTCATAAGGGATTAGGCATAGATCTAGGACATAGCAAGAGTAACCTAAACTGTAGGGGGCATCCCAAACCTGAGATATAGTCGCTGTAAATACTATATTACACAACAAATAGGTTACTCATAAGGGATTAGGCATAGATCTAGGACATAGCAAGAGTAGCATAAACTGTATGGGGCATCCCAAACCTGAGATATAGTCGCCGTAAATACTATAACACACAACAAATAGGTTATTCATAAGGTATTATTCATAGATCTAGGACATAGCAAGAGTAGCATAAACTGTATGGGACATCCCAAACCTGAGATATAGTCGCCGTAAATACTATAACACACAACAAATAGGTTATTCATAAGGGATTAGGCATAGATCTAGGACATAGCAAGAGTAACATAAACTGTATGGGGCATCCCAAACCTGAGATATAGTCGCCGTAAATACTATAACACACAACAAATAGGTTATTCATAAGGGATTAGGCATAGATCTAGGACATAGCAAGAGTAGCATAAACTGTATGGCGCATCTCAAAACTGAGATATAGTCGCCGTAAATACTATAACACACAACAAATAGGTTATTCATAAGTGATTAGGCATAGTTCTAGGACATAGCGAGAGTAGCATAAACTGTAGGGGGCATCCCAAACCTGAGATATAGTCGCCGTAAATACTATATTACACAACAAATAGGTTACTCATAAGGGATTAGGCATAGATCTAGGACATAGCAAGAGTAGCATAAATTGTATGGGGCATCCCAAACCTGAGATATAGTCGCCGTAAATACTATATTACACAACAAATAGGTTACTCATATGGGATTAGGCATAGATCTAGGACATAGCAAGAGTAGCATAAACTGTATGGGGCATCCCAAACCTGAGATATAGTCACCGTAAATACTATAACACACAACAAATAGGTTACTCATAAGGGATTAGGCATAGATCTAGGACGTAGGCAGAGTAGTATAAACTGTATGGGGCATCCCAAACCTGAGATATAGTCGCCGTAAATACTATAACACACAACAAATAGGTTATTCATAAGGGATTAGGCATAGATCTAGGACATAGCAAGAGTAGCATAAACTGTATGGGGCATCCCAAACCTGAGATATAGTCGCCGTAAATACTATATTACACAACAAATAGGTTATTCATAAGGTATTAGGTATAGATCTAGGACATAGCAAGAGTAGCCTAAACTGTATGGGGCATCCCAAACCTGAGATATAGTCACCGTAAATACTATAACACACAACATATAGGTTACTCATAAGGGATTAGGCATAGATCTAGGACATAGCAAGAGTAGCATAAACTGTATGGGGCATCCCAAACCTGAGATATAGTCGCCGTAAATACTATAACACACAACAAATAGGTTATTCATAAGGTATTAGGCATAGATCTAGGTCATAGCAAGAGTAGCATAAACTGTATGGGGTATCCCAAACCTGAGATATAGTCGCCGTAAATACTATAACACACAACAAATAGGTTATTCGTAAGATATTAGGCATAGATCTAGGACATAGCAAGAGTAACCTAAACTGTATGGGGCATCCCAAACCTGAGATATAGTCGCCGTAAATACTATATTATACAACAAATAGGTTACTCATAAGGGATTAGGCATAGATCTAGGACATAGCAAGAGTAGCATAAACTGTATGGGGCATCCCAAACCTGAGATATAGTCGCCGTAAATACTATAACACACAACAAATAGGTTATTCATAAGGTATTATTCATAGATCTAGGACATAGCAAGAGTAGCATAAACTGTATGGGACATCCCAAACCTGAGATATAGTCGCCGTAAATACTATAACACACAACAAATAGGTTATTCATAAGGGATTAGGCATAGATCTAGGACATAGCAAGAGTAGCCTAAACTGTATGGGGCAACCCAAACCTGAGATATAGTCGCCGTAAATACTATAACACACAACAAATAGGTAATTCATAAGGGATTAGGCATAGATCTAGGACATAGCAAGAGTAACATAAACTGTATGGGGCATCCCAAACCTGAGATATAGTCGCCGTAAATACTATAACACACAACAAATAGGTTATTCATAAGGGATTAGGCATAGATCTAGGACATAGCAAGAGTAGCATAAACTGTATGGGGCATCTCAAAACTGAGATATAGTCGCCGTAAATATTATAACACACAACAAATAGGTTACTCATAAGGGATTAGGCATAGATCTAGGACATAGCAAGAGTAGCATAAACTGTATGGGGCATCCCAAACATGAGATATAGTCGCCGTAAATACTATATTACACAACAAATAGGTTACTCATAAGGGATTAGGCATAGATCTAGGACATAGCAAGAGTAGCATAAATTGTATGGGGCATCCCAAACCTGAGATATAGTCGCCGTAAATACTATAACACACAACAAATAGGTTATTCATAAGGGATTAGGCATAGATCTAGGACATAGGAAGAGTAGCATAAACTGTATGGGGCATCCCAAACCTGAGATATAGTGGCCGTAAATACTATAACACACAACAAATAGGGTATTCATATAGTATTAGGCATAGATCTAGGACATAGCAAGAGTAGCATAATCTGTATGGGGCATCCCAAACCTGAGATATAGTCGCCGTAAATACGATAACACACAACAAATAGGTTACTCATAAGGGATTATTATTTTTCTATTCTAGGTATGTTGTACCAATTAGAGCCTCAGGCAAGCAATCGAACAATTCTTGGATGAATTACTATATTGTCTACTATGTCGGTAAACCACTGGCAAAAGACTTTATGAATTGAGCTTTAGACCTTAGGCAATATCTCCATATCGACAGCTACCAATATATACACTATCACAATTGCTACGTAAAAACTGTTACCGATCCATAACCCAAGATAATACTTACGTAAAGACGTATATCAATGCATGAGCTAAGACTATAGCTCCGTAAGGAATACCTAATAATGTATGAACTACGACAACAGCAAGGTAAAGACAGCTACCAACACATAACTCATCACATTAGCTAAGTAAATAACGCTACCAATGCTTAACCTATCACAATTGCTCCGTAGAGACAGCTACAAATACATTCCCTATCACAATAGTTACAAAGACATATATCAAAAGCACGAGCAAGGACAATAGCTACGAAAAGACAGCTACCAATGCATACCCTATCACCATAGTCACGTAGAGACAGCTACCAATGCATACCCTATCGCAATATCTACGTAAAGAGATCTACCTAGTATTCAGCTACGTAAAGACATGACCTAAAACAATAGCTACCTATAGGCATCTACCAATGCCTGACATAAGACAATAGTTACGTAAAGACCTATATCAATGCATACCTTATTACAATAACTCCTTAAAGACAGCTACCAATACACACCCTACCACAATAGCTACCTAAAAACGGTCAACGACCCATGACCTAAGACAATATTTACGTAACGATCTAGAGCAATGCTTTAGCTAAGACAATTGACCCGTAAAGACAGCTACCAATGCATATCCCATCACAATCGCTATGTCAAGACAGCCACCAATGCATGAGCTATCACAATAGCTCAATAAGGACAGCTAGCATGACCTATCTCAATAGCTAAGTATAGTCAGCAACCATTACATAAACCATCACAATAGCTACGTAAAGACAGCTACCAATGTTTACCCTATCACAATAGATACGTGAAAACTGTTACCAATCCATGACCAACGTATATAGTTACTCAAAGACCTCTATCAATGCATGACCAAATTCAATAGCTACGTATAGACATCTACCAATGCATGACCTAAGACAATAGTTACGTAAAGTCCTATATCAATGCATTTTACCTATCACCATAGCCCCGTGAAGACAGCTAATCATGCATACACAATCACAATAGCTACGTAAAAACAGCTATCAATGCATGCCCTATCACAATAGCTACGCTATGACAGCTACCAATGCATAGCCTATCACAACAGCTACGATAAACGGTTACCAATCCATGACCAAAGTATATAATTACGTAAAGATCTCTACCAATGCATGACCTAAGACAGTAGTTACGTAAGCAATCCATACCCTATACCAATAACTCCGTGAAGACAACTACAATTGCATACCCCATCACAATTGCTATGTAAAGACAGCCACCAACGAATAAGCTATCACAATAGCTCCGTAAAGACAGCTACCAATGCATAGCCTATCACAATAGCTACGTAAAAACAGCAACCAATACATAACATATCACAATAGCTCTGTAAAGACAGCTATTACTGCATACTCTATCAAAATACAGCTACTATTGCATACCCTATCACAATAGCTCAGTAAAGACAGCTACAAATGCATACCCTATCACAAAAGCTACGTAAAGATAATTACTTAGTAAACAGTAACTTAGAGACTTCTATGTTGACCTAGAGAAATGCATGACCTAAAGAAATAGCTACGTATAGACATCTACCAATACATGGCCTAAGACCTATATCAGTGCATAACCTATCACAATAGCTCCGTGAAGACAGATACCAATGCATACCCTATCACAATAGCCACGTAAAAACTGTCACCGACCCACGATATAAGACAATATTTACTTAAAGATCTATATCAATGCAGGAACTAAGAAAATTGATCCTTAAATAGAGCTACCAATACAGGGCCTAAGACAACATTTACGTATAGACCTATATCAATGCAAGAGCTAAGACAATTGCTCCGTAAAGACAGCTATCAAAGCATACCCTATCACATTAGCTACGTAAAGACAGCTACCAATGAATAACCAATCACAATAGCTACGTAATGACAGCTATTAATGCATAACCTATCAAAATAGCTCCGTAAAGACGACTGCCAATGCATACCGTAGCACAATAGCTCCGTAAAAACATTCACGTAAAGACCTAGTTAGTGCATGAGCTAAGACAATTGCTCCGTAAGGGCAGCTACCAATCCATAACCTATCGCAATATCTCTGTACATGGCAGATGTCGTGTTGACCTCTTCTGTACCAGAGTATAATGGAAGTGCTACCTTAGACATGCTAGATGCCCTGATGTTCCTCTTCCGTACCAGAGTATACTAAAAGGTCTACCTTAGACATAGCAGATGCCCTGAAGATCTTCTTCTTTAGCATATTATGCTGGACGTGCTACCTTAGGCATGCTAGATGTCTTGATGATCCTTTTCTGTACCAGTGTATGCTGCAAATGCTATCTTAGATGGGAAGACGCGATTCTCCACTTCGGGGGTAAAAGATAAATCCGGTTTGATACTTGATGAAATGAGAAGCACATGACTAACGTCAGAACATGGTCATAGGACATAACACAAGTATGTAACTGGCCTAAGTCTTTACTATATATCATTGACCCGGAACTAAAAGCTTCTAGATAATAGTGGGTATTGTCACATAAATACATGAACTAAAGCTATTAGATAATAGTGGCTGTGGTCATATGACCACCTGAACTATAGCTACTAGATATTAATGGCTATGGTCAAATGACTACCTGAACTATTGCTACTAGATAATAGTGGGTATAGTCATATGACCACCTGAACTATAGCTACTAGATAATAGTGGCTATGGTCATATGACCACCTGAACTGTAGCTACTAGATAATAATGGGTATTGTCATATGAATACCTAAACAAAAGCTAATAGATAATAGTGGCCATAGTTATATGACCACCTGAAATAAAGCTACTAGATAATAGTGGCTATGGTCATATGACCACCTGAACTATAGCTACTAGATAATAATGGCTATGGTCAAATGACTACCTGAACTATTGCTACTAGATAATAGTGGGTATAGTCATATGAACACCTGAACTATAGCTACTAGATAATAGTGGCTATGGTCATATGACCACCTGAACTGTAGCTACTAGATAATAATGGGTATTGTCATATGAATACCTAAACAAAAGCTAATAGATAATAGTGGCCATAGTTATATGACCACCTGAACTAAAGCTACTAGATTATAGTGGGTATAGTCATATGAATACCTGAAGTGTGTGCCGTGTTTGTTCATTTAAGATGTCATTTTTATGTGTGTTGTTATGTCTATATATTTCATACTGATCTAGTGTGTTTAAATTATGGCCTTTGTTGCATGTGTTTAGGATGCTTATGTTATTTTCCACACTTTTGCATGAGTGTTTAGTGTCCATGAGGTGATTTGCGAAGGTGGATTCAATAGTAGTGTGCTGTGCGCTTTTGTGTTCTTTATATCTTTCAGCAAAAGATCCGCTTGCTTGTCCAGCTGCCTACATAATTTACGTAATTATATACTTTGGTCATGGTTTTGTAACCGTTTTTCGTAGCTATTATGATAGGGTATGCAATAGTGGCTGTCTTTACGTAGCTATTGTGATAGGTTATGCACTGGTAGCTGTCATAGCGTAGCTATTGTGATAGGGTATGCATTTGAAGCTGTCTTTACGGAGCTATTGTGCTAGGGTATGTATTGGTAGCTGTCTTTAGGTAGCTATTGTGATGAGGTATTCATTGGTAGCTGTCTTTACGGAGCTATTTTGATAGGATATGATATAGTAGCTGTCTTTAAGTAGCTATTGTGATTAGGTAATCATTGGTAGCTGTCTTTACGGAGCTATTGTGATAGGGAATGCAATAGTAGCTGTATTTTTGTAGCTATTGTGATAGGTTATTCATTGTTAGCTCTTTTTACAGAGCTACTGTGATAGGGTATGCATTGGTAGATTCCTTACGCATTGATTGCTGTCTTAATGTAGCTATTGAGATAGGTCATACATTGATAACTGTTTTTACTTAGCTATTGTGATAAGGTATGCTTTGGTAGCTGTCTTCATGGAGCTATAATGATAAATAATGCATTGATATAGGACTTTACGTAACTATTGGTTTAGGTCATGCATTGATAGAGGTCTTTGAGTAACTATATACTTTGGTCATGGATTGGTAAGAGATTTTACGTAGCTATTGTTATAAAGTATGCATTGGTAGCTGTCTTTAAGGAGCTATTGTGATAGGGTATGCAATAGTAGCTGCCTTTAAGTAGCTGTAGCTATTGAGATTAGGTATGCATTGATAGCTGTTTTTACGTAGCTATTATGATTGTGTATGCATGGTTAGCTGTCTTCACGGGCCTATGGTGATAGGTAAAATGCATTGGTATAGGACTTTACGTAACTATTGTCTTAGGTAATGCATTGGTAGATGTATAGACATTGCTATTGTAAAACTATTGAATTTGGTCATGCATTGATAGAGGCCTTTGAGTAACTATATGGTTTATTCAATGGTTGCTGACTATACGTAGCTATTGAGATAGGGCATGCATCGAGATAGGGGGCTACTTCAAATGACCAAAGTCCATCTAACCAACATACGCAGCTGTTAACTAACCAAATACGCGACATTCAAATAATCGTAATACACGGACTTTAACTAACCAAATACGCGCATTTCAACTAACCAAACTCACGGACTTCAACTGAAAGTAATGTTGCGGGTTATCGTTATGCCGCTCCGCAGGCGTTCAACGTACGACTTGAAGTTAATAAATGGGAAGTAATATATCTATAATTAGCTAATCTTAGTAGTTGTTATTACTACCTTTAAATTATTTCTCAAAATGCTACGGTTTAACTTTATCGATATTAAAGTAAATGTAATGCAGGAATATTATTCGGTTTGATTAGACCGTAGATCGTAAAGTATCTTATAATTGTGAATAGTATACTTAAACACTTTTTTGAGTATTAACTGTAATTACAAAACTATGGGAAATATGATACAATGATTATTTTTGTAAATAATTGCAGATTTAACAACATATTGAAACTTAAATAACTAACGTAATAAATATTTAAACATAGTGTTAAATAAAAGTGTAGTTACAAAACGATAATTAATATAATAAATTGATTATTTTTCAAAAGTTTTTAAAAATTATTCTAGATGTAAACAGCATACCGATACCTTAATATTAAAGTAAACTAGTCAAAGTAAAAGGTAAACTAGTCTTTCATCAAGGAACTACAATTTACAATACATTGTTATAAAGAAGAAAACTTGTTATGTTTCTTTTCATAAAACCATAAAGTAATTGGAAACAACTAAAAATTGTATCTATACCAATACCGTTTCTTCTAATCTATGTAGGCCCTATATATAAATGAATATTTGTATGTATCTTATTATAATTCTAATAGTCTACCTAAACATCGTTTTAAACATTAAGTGTAATTTACAAAACAATAGTAATATGATGCAGTGATTATATTTAAAACAATTATAGATTTAATAAAATACTGAGACCTAAATATTAACGTAATTAACAAATCGCCCAATATAGCTACCTATCAAACCTAAAAAATGTATTAACCAAAATGTGCGCACACAATTTACGCAGCCGTCAACTAACTAAATACGCGACATTCAAATAATCGTAATACACGGACTTTAACTAACCAAATAAGCGCATTTCAACTAACCAAATACACGGGATTCAACTAAATGTAATGTCTATTCATATTGCTAAGTTGAGACTTAGATGCCTGCTAGTATGCCTGTTAATAAACAAATATGCTTGTTTCATTCATAAAATGATATCCTTGTATAAACGTTTGACAATATATACCAACACTTTGCGGCCAGTATTAGTGACAGCTGTACAGTAGCATGCTACAACATAATGATGTAGTGGCATTGATATAATCTAAACTATTTCAGACAGGAAATACTTTAACTGCCGGGTCACCGATTTGCTATACAGCAAGAAATTTGTAATTAAAATTAGACACAGATAAAAACTGCAATAATTTAGTGAGGTTTTACTACCACAATTACATTATTAAACATAAAAGATTAGATCCGTTACAAATATAGACCTGATAAAAACTTCTGAGTTTAGTGAAAAGTTTTACGTGAATCGTTTTTTTATATCTCTGGCGGGAATTTGCATGTAATAATGTTTATGACAAATGTAGCAATTTTATTTCATTAACAAATATTCGGAATCTCTTTGCGAACAATTTGCCAATGTTTGATTCTCTGAGGACACCCTGAGACGCAACCCTTAGCCAGAAGAGGTTTATAATACAAGGGACATATTTATTAAGTCATCAAGGGACACTCCTATGGCACGCACAGCATGTTAATGCACACCTGCCCACTCAGCCTACTATGTCACGGACATAATGGCTTTATAGCTTACGTAAAAAATCTAAAAGCAATTCGTTCGGATTACCTAGATTACACTGTAGTTTCAAACAGCTGATTGGTAGCGTCAGTCATTAGCTCCAGCTGTTATATAAAAAAAGTTTATATAGCTTTATATCCAAATTTTGCAAAATGTCTTGTAAGCATGACCTTAGTAATAAGGCCTCTATATTACCAAGCGAAAGTACTTTTTAAATTTAAAGTCTGTGCCTACTAGAGTTAAAGGTGGGCGATGATTGTGCATCAGTCAGTCAGTAGAACATTTTTAAATATACATTTGTCATCAGGAGATGAGGTTACACTGGTCGACACGTAATCAAGCCTCTTCACTTAAATTATATTATTACGTTGAAATAATTATTAATAATATTATTAGAATTTAAATTTGTCAGCTTATGGAAAGTCACTGGTCGTGGGTATAAGCTATCTGATTGTGTGCTTTATAAATAACTTGAAAGTAAAGTAATGCTTCTTACTTTAAAACAAACATGGCAAAAGTCTAGCAATTAAGATTAGCCGGAAGCTTGGTACATTGTGACACAATGTATTAGACAGTAAGTTTACATAGTAGACAACTAAAAATGACATTTCTTTCTATGAAATGTATTTATCGAACAATAGATAACAATATGTCTCAGTACAGGTTGGGCAATTACAACGAAAAAATAAGATTCTTCAGAGGTCAATGAATTTCTTGCAGACTACGAAAGAGCTCTATGCATAAACCGAGCTCTGGCGAAAACAAATCACAATTATCAAAACACGGAAGTTCTCACGGTGGCACGAAAAATGCGTACAGAGAAAGATTTTTAGAGCGAAATATGCGTAAAAGAGGAAACAACAGCAATTGAAGAGGGTGAGTCGTAAATTTGAAAAAGCGTACAAACCGAACTCCAGTTTTGACAACCCAGGTCATCCACCCACAAACTATTTGATAATAACTTTGGATTCTCCCAGTCGAAATGGATCAAAAAAGGGTTTCCACTTTGTCAGTGGTCACTTTGATTTGAACTGTTGAGATGATAAGCTCGATTTAATCAAAAGAGGCTTAAACTTCGACTCTTTAGACTCTTGTACATGAGACTGAATGAAAGAAAAGAAAAACATAGTATATTAAGTCGGACGAAAAATTACTACAAACAACTACAAAAATACCTAGAAACTGGAAACTAATATCGTGTTTAAGATCTCTTTTCTAAATAAAAAAAAAAATGGATCAGATTAGACCCAAGAAATCAGATGGTAAAATCAAATAAATTGGTCAAATTGTAATATAGATAAAAATGAACACATCTGTAAAATGACAACAAAATTTAAAATATAAAACAACAACAAAAATTTCCGAGGCTACAAGCTGATGTAAACACGCCAAAAAGAAAGCATAAGATATCTCTATCATTTTGCAAGTCCAAAGCCTTTAAAAGTGTGATGGAAATCAGGTTTAATAGATAAAGTTTTAAAGGATCTCCAGTCCCGAAAAACTGTTAATGAAGTTGTGTACTGGATAGCCAAATCATGGGACGAGTAAAAACAAGAAACGTTAAGTAAGAAATGTAATAAAGTCCGGAGACAAAGAAAACCTGTTGATTGTGTTATTGATCGTGTTATTGATCCACAAGAAGAAACAGTTTTAACATTTGGAAGAAACTTCCAAGTTGTGTAAATGTCGATGATACGGACGTGTCAATGGATGAGTAAGGTCGAACGTAAGTAACAGTAAGAAATGCCATGACTATTGAAATGGTACAAGCAGCTACTGATGGCAGTGATGACGAGAATAAAAATGAGAGACCGACCTAGACATTTACCCTACAAGAAGGGTAAATCAATAACGATGAAGTAACTAAGAGTAACGATGAACTGACTAAGACACCTCTCCAACAGATGTGCTTCTGTTAAGACGTCTACGCCACGAAGAACTAAGACGTTCTGTAAGCATACGCAGAAAACACATAATAAATGTAGCAACCGTGATAAACAATATATTCCAAAGCAACATTATACTTATGTAAGTACTATAATCAATACAGTTCTATAAACGTGTTTTGTGCATTCCTAAATATAGTGTTAGGGTTCATTAAAACCCCTATTGTTCTATTGTAGAGGAAAGTATTTACGTATTATACGAGTTTTTGGTAATCCGAGAGAATCTCGGTCTCATCTACCTGATTTTTTTAAGCTGGCACTTAGGGGCTGTGGGCCTTGCCAAAAGCCCGAGGACGAGGGGAGGGTAGAGGCGATCGCCGGTCATTTTAAAAAAAAATCTACCCTTGGACCTCCGCTAACTCATCATAGAGCTGACTCGTTATTTTGTTACTTAATAATAAATTGAAATGTATAGCAAACATAACAGCAAATTAAAATAGGGCGTTCACGGAAGCGTGAGAATATGATTGTCTAAGGGTTTGGACGGGGAATACACGAAAGATGCGTACGCCAGGGATATTGCGAAAGATGTGTATATAATCAAGTTATATCCGTTGAAGTTGGATAAGCTATGGACGTCAGAGCATCGTGACAGGCGAAATTTGCGTACAACGTTTAGGCGAACACGGATCTTTTAAAATCATTGAGCTACCTAAATGAGTTTACCTCTGAGCTAAACATAGGTGTCGCTTAGTTTCTCGGGACTGGAAATCCTTTAAAACTTTATTTATACCTTATTTCAATCACACCTTTTCAGTCCAAAGACTGGCAAAATGATAGGGATATCTTGCACTTTCATTTTGGCGTGTTTAAAATCAGCTTGTAGGCTTGGTAATTTTTGTTGTTGTTTTATATTTTCAATTTTTTAAAATTTTGTTTTGATTTAAATCTGTATTACGATGACCAATTTATTTGATTTTAAGATTTCCATTTGATTTCTTGGTTTTTACGATTTTTTCGCTTGTCAAATTTATGAATTACCCTCGTCAATTTCAAAGTGTCGGCTTATAAAATTTGACCTATAATAATTATTGAAAAAATTAATATAAGTAACAATAGAAAATTCGCATTACCGTTTCTATGGTTTCAGTTTTCATTTCTGATCTGTCAAAATGGGGCTATGGGCAGTTATAAAAATGCGTAAGTTAATATTAAAAATACTTGCGAAGACTAAAGATTTAGGCTGTTTTATGTTCTAGATTTAATACGGAACATGTCGTCTCGTACGACTGGTATCAATAATAATCTCCGAAGTGATTACATATCTAAATAATGCACAGCCATTGAAAACACACATATGTATTGGGTTAAACTACGAGTAATAACCATCCGCTAAATTAACAAATAATTTCTGAAAGTTTGTAACGTTCACGTGTGTTTTTTTTAGTTTTAAGTTTAGAATTAGTTTTAAGTTTTAGTTTTAAGTTCTAGCTTACAGTTCAGGCGTAATAATGACCGTCTGTCTGTAACGCTTTTCAAATCTTGAAAGTAGAACTACGTTACATTATAATACTTTAAGATACAAAGTTAAATCATTTAAACTAGCAGAGTCTCATTAAATTAATTTTTAAGGCTTATTAACTTGAAATGCTTGGAATTGTGTGCTGGTTAAATAATTACTCTTTTGAATTCAATTAAAGCAAATTACACTCATTGTATTTAACAAAAAAAATAACAAATTATAATCATGATACAAATTTCTAGACATTGCTTCAGTTACGGATTATTGAACATTTAATATTTGACTTATGCATTTTTACGTATAGCAATCTATCAATAAATCAATCAATGGCTGAAAATGGATCTGTATTCGAGTTTACTTGCTTTTTTTATAATAAAATCTTACAATTCAAGGCAAACACAAGTGCACCAAATGATGCATAAATTACATTTATATACTTGTTGAAACGTTCTAGGTTCATTAATTTGAGTTAAACTGTCTAACATTTTAAATTTTGCAATAAATCTCTAAAGTTTGAAATTGTCCACTTAGCTGTATTCACATGTCGTAGACTCTCATCCTTCTAGTGGAAAAGTCTCACGAAATACCTTCAGCGTCCCATCTTTGTACTTGGCTACGTACGCTGTCTTCTACACCATGATTATAACATATTTAAGAAAATGAATATTACATTAAATTTTGAAAACTAAAGAAAATTTCCTCGCTCTCGGATACGTCCGATGCCTTTCACATTTTGGCTAAAAGAGAGTTAAAACTATGGTTGCAAGCAACCTTCCTACCTACTGCGCATCAGGGTGGGCGCATCCCTACTTTAATTTATTTGTTTTTAAACTCTTCCGACAGATGTCACTATCAACCAGAGATCTCATTAAAAATATTTCTAATAAATCACAATTTTTTGATGTAGTTGTATATTCTTACAATTTTGAATACATTCTCGTTTGTTTTCTGAAATTTCCAATTTAATATGTAACACCATCTAAAGTGTGTTACAAGTTCACAGAGTACAAGTATACCAGGGACTCTAATGACACATCCCTTCTATTAGCTAACCATCTCCACTCACAACTGAAACAAACTGTCGTGGAGAAGAAAGAGAACAATAAAGTATATTTAAGTATATATCTACTTACGTCTGCCCCAAATTCTAGTAAATTACCGTGATTACAGACTGAATATGTTTAGAAAGCAATGCAGGCAACCAGCTACGCTTGTATGAATATACTAACAGTAAATTATATTGCAAAATAACGTCCTTATCTTTCCTAAATATACATTTATTTGATTGTTTTAAACACTATAGAAATATTTGTAATAAAAATTAGTAAAACTTCTAGAAACGTTACGGAATCACTAGTTATTTATGGTAATTGTATAGATCAGTTTTATAACAATTTAGTTTTCTCGTACAGTTGCAGCACTATTGCGATCAGCTGTTTTAATGTAAACTAGTCCTTGTTTATTAAAACTATAATGGTGTTAGGGTCAACTCAAATTGAAATACGATTAAAACATAAATATAATGTGAATCTGGAGGTAATGCAATATACCAAGTGATGAATGTTTAAAAACACTTTTTATATGGTCACGAGGTTTCAGTTAAACACATGTTTTTTACCTGTGTTAATATATATATATATATATATATATATATATATATATATATATATATATATATATATTATTATTATTATTATTATTATTATTATTAACACTAGGTTTTAACTACTTTACAATATGTTTGTTAGTTTATTTACGCTGTTTATTACTGTTTATTTTACGCAGATCATTAATATAATCATAAGATAAAACTCATTGGGGATCCTAAAACATGTTTACTTCTGCTTTGTTTACTCTTTCAGGATCCACCTTGTACGAGTTTTGCTGTACTACCTTCCATTTCACAGCGTTGTTTTGGCTCTTTACCAACTTTAGGCCATCTTTACTTCTGTTTTGTTTACTCTTTTAACCTACCTTGTACAAGTTTTGTTGTACTACCTTCCACTTCACAGCGTTGTATGGGCTCTTTACCAGCTTTAGGCAATGTTTACTTCTGCCTTGTTTACTCTTTCAACCTACCTTGTACTATTTTTGTTGTACTACCTTCCATTTCATTGCTTTTTATTGGCTCTTTACCACCTTTAAGCCATGTTTACTTCTGCCTTGTTTACTCTTTCAACCTACCTTGTACTAGTTTTGTTGTACTAATTTCCATTTCATTGCTTTGTATTGGCTCTTTACTAGCTTTAGGCCATGTTTACTTCTGATTTGTTTACTCTTTCAGGGCCCGACTTGCATTAGATTAGCTGTACTACCTTCCATTACACAACGTTCTATTGGCTCTTTACTAAATTTAGGCCATGTTTACTTTTGCTTTGTTTACTCTTTCAGGGCCCACCTTGTATTAGATTAGCTGTACTACCTTCCATTTCACAGCGTTGTATGGGCTCTTTACCAAATTCAGGCCACGTTTACTTCTGCTTTGTTTACTCTTTCAGGACCAACCTCGTACTAGTTTTTTGCTGTACTACCTTCTATTTCACAGTGTTTTTTTTTTGACTCTTTAACAACATTGGGCCATGTTTACTTAAGGTTTTTACCTCTTTCGGGTCCAACTTGTACCATATTTCGCTGTACTATCTTCCATTACACAACGTTCTATTGACTCTTTACTAAATTTAGGCCATGTTTACTTTTGTTTTGTTTACTCTTTCAGGACCCACCTTGCACTAGTTTAGCTGTACTACCTTCCACTTCACAGCGTTGTATTGGTTCTTTACCAGCTTTAGGCCATGTTTACTTCTATTTTGTTAAATCTTTCGGTACCCAACTTGTACTAAGTTTTGCTGTAATACCTTCCATTTCACAGCATTGCATTGACTCGTTACCAACTTTAAGCCATGTTTACTTCTATTTTGTTTACTCTTTCAGGACCCACCTTGCTCTAGTTTAGCTGTACTACCTTCCACTTCACAGCGTTGTATGGGCTCTTTACCAAATTCAGGCCACGTTTACTTCTGATTTGTTTACTCTTTCAGGACCAACCTCGTACTAGTTTTTTGCTGTACTACCTTCTATTTCACAGTGTTTTTTTTTTTGACTCTTTAACAACATTGGGCCATGTTTACTTAAGGTTTTTACTTCTTTCGGGTCCAACTTGTACCATATTTCGCTGTACTATCTTCCATTACACAACGTTCTATTGACTCTTTACTAAATTTAGGCCATGTTTACTTTTGCTTTGTTTACTCTTTCAGGACCCACCTTGCACTAGTTTAGCTGTACTACCTTCCACTTCACAGCGTTGTATGGGCTCTTTACCAAATTCAGGCCACGTTTACTTCTGCTTTGTTTACTCTTTCAGGACCAACCTCGTACTAGTTTTTTGCTGTACTACCTTCTATTTCACAGTGTTTTTTTTTTTTGACTCTTTAACAACATTGGGCCATGTTTACTTAAGGTTTTTACTTCTTTCGGGTCCAACTTGTACCATATTTCGCTGTACTATCTTCCATTACACAACGTTCTATTGACTCTTTACTAAATTTAGGCCATGTTTACTTTTGCTTTGTTTACTCTTTCAGGACCCACCTTGCACTAGTTTAGCTGTACTACCTTCCACTTCACAGCGTTGTATTGGCTCTTTACCAACTTTAAGCCACGTTTACTTCTATTTTGTTAAATCTTTCGGTACCCAACTTGTACTAGTTTAGCTGTACTACCTTCCACTTCACAGCGTTGTATTGGTTCTTTACCAGCTTTAGGCCATGTTTACTTCTATTTTGTTAAATCTTTCGGTACCCAACTTGTACTAAGTTTTGCAGTAATACCTTCCATTTCACAGCATTGCATTGACTCGTTACCAACTTTAAGCCATGTTTACTTCTATTTTGTTTACTCTTTCAGGACCCACCTTGCTCTAGTTTAGCTGTACTACCTTCCACTTCACAGCGTTGTATGGGCTCTTTACCAAATTCAGGCCACGTTTACTTCTGCTTTGTTTACTCTTTCAGGACCAACCTCGTACTAGTTTTTTGCTGTACTACCTTCTATTTCACAGTGTTTTTTTTTGACTCTTTAACAACATTGGGCCATGTTTACTTAAGGTTTTTACTTCTTTCGGGTCCAACTTGTACCATATTTCGCTGTACTATCTTCCATTACACAACGTTCTATTGACTCTTTACTAAATTTAGGCCATGTTTACTTTTGTTTTGTTTACTCTTTCAGGACCCACCTTGCACTAGTTTAGCTGTACTACCTTCCACTTCACAGCGTTGTATTGGTTCTTTACCAGCTTTAGGCCATGTTTACTTCTATTTTGTTAAATCTTTCGGTACCCAACTTGTACTAAGTTTTGCTGTAATACCTTCCATTTCACAGCATTGCATTGACTCGTTACCAACTTTAAGCCATGTTTACTTCTATTTTGTTTACTCTTTCAGGACCCACCTTGCTCTAGTTTAGCTGTACTACCTTCCACTTCACAGCGTTGTATGGGCTCTTTACCAAATTCAGGCCACGTTTACTTCTGCTTTGTTTACTCTTTCAGGACCAACCTCGTACTAGTTTTTTGCTGTACTACCTTCTATTTCACAGTGTTTTTTTTTTGACTCTTTAACAACATTGGGCCATGTTTACTTAAGGTTTTTACTTCTTTCGGGTCCAACTTGTACCATATTTCGCTGTACTATCTTCCATTACACAACGTTCTATTGACTCTTTACTAAATTTAGGCCATGTTTACTTTTGCTTTGTTTACTCTTTCAGGACCCACCTTGCACTAGTTTAGCTGTACTACCTTCCACTTCACAGCGTTGTATTGGCTCTTTACCAACTTTAAGCCATGTTTACTTCTATTTTGTTAAATCTTTCGGTACCCAACTTGTACTAGTTTAGCTGTACTACCTTCCACTTCACAGCGTTGTATTGGTTCTTTACCAACTTTAGGCCATGTTTACTTCTATTTTGTTTAATCTTTCGGGACTTGTATTAAGTTTTGCTGTAATACCTTCCATTTCACAGCGTTGCATTGATTCGTTACCAACTTTAAGCCATGTTTGCTTCTATTTTGTTTACTCTTTCGGGACCCACCTTGCACTACGTTTTGCTGTAATACCTTCCATTTCATAGTGTTCAATTGGGTCTTTACCAAATTTAGGCCATGTTTACTTCTCTTTTGTTAACTCTTTTTGGACAGAAAAATTGCGATTTAACACAAGCATAATGTCAAAGTTCAAGCAGTGTAGTTTGAGAAATACTATTTAATATATTAAACTATAATCTAGAGTTATAAACCTATAATAATTTATAGGACCTTGTGACTACATTTGTAGAAACAACATATTTAATTGTTCATTAAAATTTTATCTATTTCAAATTTTAAATAGAAAGACCGACTAATATTTTAAATAGTAGTACCGTAGGTATATTACTACTGAATAAGTAAATAAAAACGCGAGTGAAAATTATGTTTTTTTTGGGGGGGGGGAGTCTTTTATAATCGGCTCTTAATACCAGTCTATATCTGACAGATGTGTAACAAATAGTTCGGCGTGTGTTATAGTATTTACGGTGACTATATCTCAGGTTTGGGATGCCCCCTACAGTTTATGCTACTCTTGCTATGCCTTAGATCTATGCCTAATACCTTATGAATAACCTATTTGTTGTGTGTTATAGTATTTACGGTGACTATATCTCAGGTTTGGGATGAACCCTACAATTTATGCTACTCTTGCTATGTCTTAGATCTATGCCTAATCCCTTATGAGTAACCTATTTGTTGTGTGTTATAGTATTTACGGCGCCTATATCTCAGGTTTGGGATGAACCCTACAGTTTATGCTACTCTTGCTATGTCCTAGATCTATGCCTAATACCTTATGAGTAACCTATTTGTTGTGTGTTATAGTATTTACGGTGACTATATCTCAGGTTTGGGATGCCCCATACAGTTTAGGATACTCTTGCTATGTCCTAGATCTATGCCTAATCCCTTATGAATAACCTATTTGTTGTGTGTTATAGTATTTACGGTGACTATATCTCAGGTTTGGGATGCCTCATACAGTTTAGGCTACTCTTGCTATGTCCTAGATCTATGCCTAATCCCTTATGAGTAACCTATTTGTTGTGTGTTATAGTATTTACGGCGCCTATATCTCAGGTTTGGGATGAACCCTACAGTTTATGCTACTCTTGCTATGTCCTAGATCTATGCCTAATACCTTATGAGTAACCTATTTGTTGTGTGTTATAGTATTTACGGTGACTATATCTCAGGTTTGGGATGCCCCATACAGTTTAGGCTACTCTTGCTATGTCCTAGATCTATGCCTAATCCCTTATGAGTAACCTATTTGTTGTGTGTTATATTATTTACGGTGACTATATCTCAGGTTTGGGATGCCCCATACAGTTTAGGCTACTCTTGCTATGTCCTAGATCTATGCCTAATCCCTTATGAGTAACCTATTTGTTGTGTGTTATAGTATTTACGGTAACTATATCTCACGTTTGGGATGCCCCATACAGTTTATGCTACTCTTGCTATGTCCTAGATCTATGCCTAATACCTTATGAGTAACCTATTTGTTGTGTGTTATATTATTTACGGTGACTATATCTCAGGTTTGGGATGCCCCATACAGTTTATGCTACTCTTGCTATGTCCTAGATCTATGCCTAATATCTTATGAGTAACCTATTTGTTGTGTGTTATAGTATTTACGGCGCCTATATCTCAGGTTTGGGATGAACAGTACAGTTTATGCTACTCTTGCTATGTCCTAGATCTATGCCTAATACCTTATGAGTAACCTATTTGTTGTGTGTTATATTATTTACGGTGACTATATCTCAGGTTTGGGATGCCCCATACAGTTTATGCTACTCTTGCTATGTCCTAGATCTATGCCTAATATCTTATGAGTAACCTATTTGTTGTGTGTTATAGTATTTACGGTGACTATATCTCAGGTTTGGGATGCCCCCTACAGTTTATGCTACTCTTGCTATGTCCTAGATCTATGCCTAATAGCTTATGAATAACCTATTTGTTGTGTGTTATAGTATTTACGGTGACTATATCTCAGGTTTGGGATGAACCCTACAGTTTATGCTACTCTTGCTATGTCCTAGATCTATGCCTAATACCTTATGAATAACCTATTTGTTGTGTGTTATAGTATTTACGGCGCCTATATCTCAGGTTTTGGAAGCCCCCTACATGTGAGGTTACTCTTGCTATGCCTTAGATCTATGCCTAGTACCCGATGATTAACCTATTTGTTTTGTGTGTGTGTGTGTGTGTGTGTGTGTGTTTGTTATAGTATTTACATCAACTACATCTCAGGTTTGGGAAGCCTCCTACGGTAGCTATGCCATATAGTACTTCCCATATGAACTATACGATTGTTTGCCTGAGGCTCTACCTGATAGAACATACCTAGGAGAGATGAAAATGTGTGTAAAGCTTAGATCATAAAAGCTTTGGCCAGTGGATAATAGTTTCTACATAGCTATTGTGGTAGAGTATGCGTAGGTAGCTATCTTTATTGAGGTATTGTCTAAGCTCAGATCATAATAGCTTTGGCCAGTGGATAACAGTTTCTACATAGCTATTGTGGTGGAGTATGTGTCGGTAACTATCTTTATGGAGATATTGTCTAAAGCTCAGATCATAAAGGCTTTTGCCAATGGTTTACCGACATAGCAGGCAATACGATGATTAACCTATTCGTTGAGTGATATCGTATTTATAGCGACTATATATCAAGTTTGGGAAGCCCTTTGCAGGTATGCAGCCCTCAACATAAGGCTTCGCCCAGAGCTGGAGGACGTGCGACACGCGCATGCAGCAACGCGTCCGTGTGTTGCGTGTCCGTCGACACGGCGTAGCCTGCCGAGCGCCTGGAATCTGACAGGGCAATTCCCGCACGTCCACACTGTTGGGAAATCGGCGTAAATGTTGATTGTTGGTCAGTTAAACGTCGCGTATGTTAGTTTTTCAATGTTGTTAAGTTGAAACGTTGGTCATTTGATCATATTTACCGCGAACCAAAACAGATCCGGATCGAGCACACACACACCCCCGGGGGCGACCTCGGATCTAACACCAACCCCATATCTGTCCAACTACCACCCCAAACACACCCCATACACACACACACACACACACACACACACACACACACACACACACACACACACACCAGGCGACGCCATCTTGTCTCAAACGCGGTGCCTGGATCACGGTCGAATATAAACCATACAACTTTATTTTTCTTCCAACATTACATTGCATTTCTATTACGTAAATTATTCTTTAATATTTACATCCCCGACTGCGCGCTCACTCTTATCAACATAATCTACGTCATCGTAACCACTATCTTGCACCGTCACAGCCGATATCTCGATCCGACCGCCCCCCCCACTTTTTCCTCAAGTATCCTCCTTTCTACTAACGAATGTCTACCTTCGCCCGTTACTGGCCACCACCACGTATATTCTGCTTAATAGTTTTCCAGATGTGTAGAACAAATGTCAACCCTCAGCCACCTCTCTCCACCACCACATGTATTCTGCTAGGTAGGATTCCAACGGTGTTGAAGGTGATCCGGGCACATTCGCCATTGTCGAACGCCACATGCATTCTGCAATACTAAATACTAGATGTGTGGAGCGAATGTCTGCTCTCACCCGCTACTGGGCACCACCACATGTATTCTGCTAGACAATATTCTAGATGTGTAGAACACATGTACGCTCTCAGTGGCTACTGCCCACCACCACATGAATTCTGCTAGGTAGGATTCTAGATATGTAGAATGCGTGTCAGCCCTCAGTGGTTACTGCCGACGGCCACATGTATTCTGCTAGGTAGGATTCTAGATATGTAGAATGGGTGTCAGCCCTCAGTGGTTACTGCCGACGGCCGCCACATGTATTCTGCTAGGTATTCTAGATATGTAGAATGGGTGTCAGCCCTCAGTGGTTACTGCCGACGGCCACGTGTATTCTGCTAGGTAGGATTCTAGATTTGTAGAATGGGTGTCAGCCCTCAGTGGTTACTGCCGACGGCCACATGTATTCTGCTAGGTAGCATTCTAGATTCGTAGACGCATGCCGATCCTAAGCTGCCCCTGCCTACCGCCATATGTATTCTGTTATGTAGGATTGTAGACGGCGTATTACTATACCTAAACCAGCTGTAGAAACATGCCCATTAATATCAAATGGTATTCTACTGTTACCAAACCATCTACACGCAAACCTACCTTTTTAAAACACGGTTTAAGCCGGGGAGACAATTGTCATGCAGCCTTCCGATACTACTCCGATCATACTATTGGACAACTGCATGACACGGGACTTGACAGTAATTTGTCATGCCGCAAGCCACACCATTCCGTCACGTAACCAGTCCTACTCCAGTCCGTATTCGTTGTCGTCGTCCGTTCATGCTTCGACAGAGCAGACTATTCGAATTATAGTTGTGGGACGCTTGTCGTTTGGTAATAGAGTTTTACGCGGTGTTGTTTTCTTTCAATAATGATGGCTATAAAACTGGAGGAGCTGATTGAAAGTCTCAGATACATGCACATGATTCCTGATATGCACACCAACATTTCATATATTCAACTTTATTAACAATTTATGTTTAAAACTTATATTGTAATACCATAGTAATAAATAACTTTTTCTGTTTTAATTTTTTTTCGCTACACCTTAAATTCCTTAAGCACCTGACTTACAAATTGTTTTCACATTTCCTTTTTAAAAAAAAATCATATTTTTATTGTGAATTCCTAATTCTCTCTTTATCCTATTAAAATTGCCTTCATTGAAAAATTGTTTTCTTCATATAGTAAGGTTTAAAATATCTCAAAACGTATCCTAATCAATTATATATATATATATATATATATATATATATATATATATATATATATATATATATATATATATATATATATATATGTATATACAGTAAACTCCCGAATATCCGTGGGCGGATTAATTTGCGGATTATCCGGGGTCTGCCATTGTTTTACAAATATCCAATTTTTATTCCAATCAGATTCACGTGTTTAAATTTCCAAACTGTGAATTACGACGTAAATACATATAAGGCTTAATAGAAGTTAAGATGAAGGGAATAGATATGTAAGTAATAATTTTTACATTGAAAGGGAAGCATGCAGACGCGGGCCAGCGAAATAAAAGGGGCGAGCAGACTACTGTATATAAGAGACAATGACAAAATGCCCGAAAACCTAATGTGTATATCATAAGATTTTAAACAAATGTCAGCTAATCACGGCTATAAATAGTCTAGGACGTGACATATGCATTATCCATGTCTGTCATATACATTATCGATCTTTATGGCTTTGTGACACAAGTAGACACCGTGCGACAAAATGGTTCTCAAGAAACGTAGATCGCAAATTAAAGGTAAATCAATGCTCACAAAAAAAAAACAGACGAAAGTGACAGAGTTTTTTGTTAAAAGGTGAAAGTATTTTGTGTAAAGGAAATTACATATGTACATACATACTTACTTTTGACATATACCTATGTATGTAATGTAAATAGTTAGACATATAAATGTACGTTATAATCCGACAAATACATCGACATTTTAAATTATTTTCTATATTTATTTTGTCCTCTGAAGATTATTTGTGAATTGCATTAACCGGGGTCATTATTTGTGTAACTTATGGTATAATAATCGATTATCGATCGTTTTGCGTATTCTTTGTTCATAGCGGATTATCCGGGGAATTCGTTTCCCGGCGTTGCCGGGCCACCCTATTCCACGGATAATCGGGAGTTTACTGCATATATATATATATATATATATATATATATATATATATATATATATATATGTAATATATATGTAATATATATATATATATGTAATATATATATATATATATATATATATATATATATATATATATATATATATATATATATATATATATATATATATTGCAATACAGTTATTTATTGGCAACCTTTATAGTAAAATGTTATTCAAACACGGAGGTTAGAACTTTGGAATGATTGTACAAAGAAAAATAAAACTTACCTACGCAAATATTTCTGCTTTTCAATGTAGTTTGAGTGTTCGCTTTTACAATCGTAAAAAAATGTAATAGATTTAACACAAAAATACGCAGTAAATGTATATACAATTCTATTAATAAATATCTAAATAAATTTATTTAAAACGTGTAAAACTGGTTATATATATATTTGAGAGGGTATGGTAAATTTTGACACTTGGTGTAACACAAAGCGCCACATCACAGTCAAGGCAGAAATATCTGCATTTTTATACTTACATTTTTGCCGTTTGCATCAGGTGACACAATTACACATTGTTTAGTTGGGATGGTTTTTTGGCAGTTTGTAGTAGTATCTCTGAAAAGTGACGACCTGCTTTCCTAAAGGGTATTGGGGTTAAGCTAGGACGTATAGGCTTGAAGAGGACGAAAAAAATTTGGATATGCCGTGCAATATCTAGTAAAAACGTCGACATGAAAATTAACTAGGCATTGTAAATTAATGCACGGATAAACTGTAACTTTTGATAACAGGGAATAAACTGACTACTGTAATTAAGAGACAATATGCAAAACGCATGACGTCCAAATCACGGACGTTTGTAGTCTGTTTTATTTTTGTAAACAAAAGTCAGCTGATCTCGGCTATAAATAGTCTAGGATGAGATATAGGAATTAAGAATTACATGTCACATCATATACAATTCTCTAGTATAAATCAATTCACATTCAGCTTAATTACTCATTTAACCACTACAATTCTCTAACTGACATTCATTCATTCAATAAATGCATGTTGAACAGCATTCAATAAATGCGAGACTGGCGATGGCTCATTAGACTACTGTAAAATCGGAAAGGAGCGGGAACAGTGTACTAATTTCCTTCCGTTCCCGCACCGATCAGATTTTGGAGTAAAATCGGACCCATAGTCGGACCAGGGGGCTGCATGACAAGGGGTGTGTCCCTGGCTTTAGTCGTACATTTCCAAAACAGGACGTTATCGAAAGAGTTACAAGGTCATTTCATATTTATTCACACACGGTTTGAAATTTTGTAACAACTCTTTACCCTCTAATAATTTAATTACTCCTGTTCATTACCAGTCAAATCCCTATGACCATACCAGGCATATTTATTATCACCCATCACTATTGCACACTTCTCCTGCACAGCAAAATATTCGATCCATATAGGGTGAAATATTCGACCCTATATATCATTTATAGGGAACGACGAGGCTAAACACCGTCTAGACAGGCAATAAAAGGGGGCGGGGTCACGATAATACTTGAATTCGGAAAAGGGAGGGGTTTTCATACCAGATACAAGGAAAATCATCTCAACTACAATCTCTTCGGCACGCAATATTCTTCCCAAAGCACCCAAGATTCTACTATAAACAGATTAAAATATCAGTTTTTCAATATATGGCAAATAACATATTGAAATCCCAAGTGCGTCTTGGTTGGCAATATGTGTGATAGAAACGTAAAAGAATGCGACGCATATAATTGAGATTTTTAAATATAAAACATTCAAAGTAGAATATTCTCAGATAAAACCGAATCTTTTTTGATTACGTTATAATTACGCAAGAAACAGTTGCGCCAAACAAAAATAGGTGTATAACTAAACACATGGAATGGAAATTCAGTTTGAAATTGACGTAAATAAATTATCTTAAATACGTAAGTTGTTATACAAGAAATAAGTAATGAATAAATGAACCGGCTGTGAATATGTCACACAATTATGCTGTTGGGTTTTGTCTAAATGAAATTAATTAATTTGCATTAGCATCATCTTGTAGGTACTATTTGTTCCCTATGTCACTGTTTCAGATATAATTACGTTTAGATGTCTGATATGTTTGTGAAATTATGTTAAATTGTGATAAATTGAGAGATTATGTTAATAGGTATACAAACTTAACGAAGTTAGCAAAACAACTGTGAAGCATAAATTGGGGTGGGGGGGAGATTACTTTAATAGCAGGATTGGCAAAATTTTACCATTGATTCTTGAAGGTAAGCGTTATCAATAATTATAAATGATCGTTTTTATGTTTTTAAGGAGTTGAAATTACAAAATATTAAATCAATACATTTTTGTTAAAACAAGTAGGCCTATCAAAAACTAAAATATATAGTATCAAACAAGTAGTAAAATAATTATTAAAATTAATAATACTCCTTGATGTTTACGATTATTGTAGCTTAAGTTTATGTTTTTTAGTTTGGGATTTTTAAAACATTGTTATCAGTTGTATTGTTTCCAATGTAATTGTATGTAAAAGGCTCTGTATTTTTAAAATAATTTTTATTTTTAAGGAAATATATGTAGAAAAACAAATTTTTTGTAAAAAAATATTATCGTAGACGTTTATTGCATAAATATTTATTTCTATAAAATGTAAATAATATTCAAATGTTTTTTATTCAGATATATTATAAAGTGACTTATAAAAACATAAATTGTTGAATTATATTTTACATCCTTTTAGTTGGTCCTTTTAATTTTAGAAGTACCAAAAACAATTGATGATACAATAATTGTTTTTATAGTAATTTAAACCAAATTTTATCAAAATGATCAATCAAAAAAGCAAATTTTCACTTTCCAAGTTAAATAAATGCGATAACATTTACAATCGAATGTATCAGCTTTCGAACATACGACAAATTAACTTTAAATAGCAGGTTAAAGTAATGTGTTGTGAACTTAAAACAACATTGTATAAAGTTATCCCTAGTCAAGGGATATAAATAGTAAAAACTAACATACCAATTCACCTTTTTCTGTTATTATTACCAATTGTCTAATTACTAAAAAAAGTTGAATTAAAATATTATAAAAATTAAAAATAATATCCAGATTATTTATGATTATTTATTTAAATTTTTACAAAAAACTTGCAAATTTTATTTCAGCCTCAAAAAAAAAAAAATTTCGTATATGTTTGGGTAGATGACGTAAAGGAGTATAAATAATGATTAAACAAACATGATTTCGTTAATACCACTTCACGCTCGTTGTTTTTCTTATTTTAAAATTAATAATAAATATTGTCAACATCATAATTGTTTTCTGTAATTCATATTAGATATACAAAATATATACAATACACAAAATATATACAAATACACAAAATATTTATTTATGTTTACGTTATTTGGTTATTCATGTTAATTACACTCCTATTTATTTTTCATGTTGAATGAAGTAATAATTTTAACAAGTGGCTATTAAATAATACTTAAAATTAACCTTTATATTAGGTTAAAGTAACAATGTTGTCTGTTACACTATATTTGTCTGCTTGAAACAACAATACATAAATCCACACTGAGTCGAAGAAATAAATATTTTTAAAAAAATGTTTTAAAAATATCAATTTTTAGTACACTATAGCTTTAGAAAACAGATTGTGCGAATCATTTTGTAATGGACTGCATTAGGTTTTTTAAAGGGTCAGAGAAAAATAATTTAAAAGGCTAGGTGAATTCCTTCAGTGAAGTTACTATAAACTTACGGTTCCATTGTCATTAGAAGATTCGAAGGCAGTATTAATAAATTTAAAGCTATAATTTCTTTTTTTGTTGTTTAGTGTTTTTGTTTTTTGTAGATTATCAAAATGTTCAAAACTACAACCCTCATTGTCCTGGTCCCTCTCGTTGCCATGACTACGGCGGCATCCTTTGCGGAAGAGGAGTCATTGATCCGTGAACAGAGAGGATTCAAGGATAAAGTGTTGTACCCTGCTGCAGCTTTGGCATTTGAGGGTTATGTGAAAGGTGTAGATTTATTAGACCGAGCAAAAACAGCAGTCAAAAACGCAGTGCATCAGTTGAAGGGTTAACCAAGACAATGTAAAACTGTATGAACATCTGTTGAGTCAGAGTTACTGACAAAACTATCAATACATATCAATAATAAAGAGATAAAACATTTCTATTGCTGTTAGCACTAAAATTTCTTTACCACTAAAAAACACCACTAAATTGTTTTTACAGGAATTCTCTAAAGGATACAGGTTAGCTGGTGAAATCTCATTACAATTTATCTTCCAGTCAATTTTATTATTGTCAATATTATTTGTAAATTGCCTGTTCACTATCAATTGCGCTGGTTGCCTTAATTTAAAAGGTAACAAAATTTGTTTGGCGCATTCTGACATATGCGAATTTGATTAAGATCCCAGGATGCCACTTTGAAGTGTCAACATTCTATGTCTGTAGCTATAAAAATGTATGTAAGGGTATAATTATTAACTAAAAATATTTTAAAAAATGTTCCTGTATTTCGTAAATATTACGAAATCACCCAAGGCTTTAAGAAGAGCAAAAGAGAATTCGCACGTGATCCTCTGGCAACCACTTAAAAAGGACAACTTTTACTACAACAACTAAAACAATAAACAAAAATTCAACTTTTTAAACTCAAATTTATAATACAACTTTAAAATTTCAACGTTTTCAGTAGTTAATTGTGATGTATTATATAAAAAAGTTCAAATAAAATTCAAAGTATTGTAGTTATTATCGATGAGATTTTTCTTTTATAAAAACCCATTTTTTTATATATACTTAGTTCTTTTACAGCTTTCGAGTTACAATCAAGGTATTCTCATTTATAATATAATTATTGTGTATTTTATATAAATAGTATAAATTTTAAGTAATTTTATGTTAAGGTGTATTTTGTAACTACAGATAAAATATTTTCCTATCATAAAAACATAAAAATAAACTCTTAAAACTACGTGGTTATGTTAGTATAAGGTCCATGCAAAAATGTCCGTGTATCATCAGATGTGGGGATGTAAACGTGGGCTAGGTTGAAGCCATAGGACACGTTTAATAGGTTATTGAAGAAACTACTGTGTAATAAATAGAGGTTTGTGACAGTTGGTCAATAATAAAGGTTTTAATTTTCAAACATTTACAGCAAGATATACAGTATAGAGAAATTAGTGAGAGATAGATTGTGATATTAAAAGATTTTATAATATATTTCCTACAAATAATTTATAAAATACACACACACACACGCATACACACATACACACTTAAAACACACACACACACACACAGTATATATATATATATATATATATATATATATGTGTGTGTGTGTGTGTGTGTGTGTGTGTGTGTGTGTGTGTGTGTGTGTGTGTGTGTGTGTGTGTGTGTGTGTGTGTGTGTGTGTGTGTGTGTGTGTGTGTGTGTGTGTGTGTGTGTGTGTGTGTGTGTGTGTGTGTGTGTGTGTGTGTGTGTGTGTGTGTGTGTGTGTGTGTGTGTGTGTGTGTGTGTGTCGTACGTATTTTAGAACCTTTAGGCTACTTCGAAATTATAAAGATTTGTTCATGACAGAAGGTAAACATATTATTCTAACTACAGTATAATAAAAAAAAAATGGAATAGGACATTTACATGTGTTTGTAGTTAATAATCGACTAGCGTTGCTACGCCTGTTCGACCTGGCAGGTGTTGCTGCGCCCGAAATCATAATTGTATTATGGAAAATGGTAAATTATTAATTAATTTTTCAATAAGAAAATCAAATCAAATATTTAAATAAATACATTTCATTTGTTTCAATGCCATTTGTTTTCGTCTTTTCATTAGGCGTATACACATAATGGCGCAGGCGTCCCAACACGTGAGCTCGCAACATATAATTATCTGCGAGAAATGCACGAATGTTCCAAATTTAATCAAGCAATGGTCAATGTCTGCCCTAGTCCCTTGTTTATTGTTATTGCGAATTCAATACGCAAAGGAAATTGTATTCGTTTGAAATAGAAAGGTAAGTCGGATGAAATCATCGTTATTCGTAGAATTAAGACAATCTCTTCTTTAAACTTGCCCCTTATTGATCTGCCTCGATCGCGTTTGGTGTTTGTTTGTGGATATTCTGGTTTCTTTTGCACAACTTTTGTGGATTCGAATTGCCCAAGAGTATTAACAACGATCCTACTATAATTATTATTATGAATTTAAAATAATTCATAATGTATTTGTATTTTTATATTATGTTTATAATTGTTTAAACTAATTAAGTAACGGTAGTAAGTAAGTAACTAAATAATCCTAATCCTTTGGTGCGGAGCGTTATGGATGGATCTACATCAAACCTCACAAAAGTCATCCTGAAAATATGTTAAACAATTTCTCCAAATGTCATTAACTTCTGTTCAGCATTTTAGACGTTCAAAAGATATAAACATAGATATATCGGTTTTTGAACACTTCTGAGCCACTGGGGCGGAGCCCAGTGGATGAATCTACACCAAGCGTCACAGGAACCATTCTGGGAATATGTTAAACAAACGCTCCAAATGTCATTAACTTCTGTTCAGCGGTTTAGGCGTCTATAACATACATACATACAGAGAATAAACTACTGATATAAAACATTTTTCTAAATAAAATGAAATGAAATAACGAAACCTGAACCTCTTTATAAATTACAACAATTAAAAATTAGTAAAATAATTCAAATATTAAGTGACAAATTGAAAGCGAATTCCCTTGCAATTTTTCCATTTTCCTATCTATAAAATATATGGTGCTGGGCCATTACTTTTGTTTGTTACTATTTATTATCTTATAGTAGTATAGATCAGGCTGATAGAGATTTATAATTTCTCATTCTATCAATCTCTTGTAATGCTTCAATAAAATGAACCTATCTCTTATATTTTCATATACATCTTTAAATAGTAGATTTCTCGCTTTGGGAAAGTTGACTGGATTTCAAAAAATTGTAGTCATAGAGTTCAAATCCGACCGTGTCATGAATTTTTCAAAACCTTAATTAATTAGTAGATATTAGTAATATTCACTACAGGTCAAAAAAATGTATATGAACATGCTTGGATGCATAAAAACGAATTTTATTTTTGAATATATATATATATATAAGGAGAGTGTAAGCTAATAGGGTTGTGTAACAGGGAGTGTAATTGATAAGGGATTAAAATCATAGTTTAAAAAACCTAAATGATTTGAAAGCACTCAAATGCTCAATAAATTTATTATGAAAACTATCAATATTGAATAATGTAATTGTAAGGAGAAAATGTTTTAAAAATTTCTGAAATATTTAAAGATGAAAATATCACAACAAAAGAAAAGGAAAATAAATAAAGCTTGAACATAATTAAGATTAAACTGTAATTAAGATTTTTTTGAAAATGTTGAAGTACCAAGTATAATTAGAAAAACATATTGCGTATAATATAAGAATATATTACATACATAAACCTTATGGGAAAATATATAAATAGAAATAAAAAAATGTATGTCAAACGTCAAATAGCTTCTAATATATAAAAAAAACTCCTATTTTTGTCAAAATCTACATTCAAAGGTAGTGGTTACTTGGTCGCATATACAAATAATAAGTATAAAGTAAAATTGGTACATTTTATTTTCAACATTTCAAGAACTTGCTTAAAGTTTATCGGTGTAAAATTGTGTTAATTCACACTTATTAAATATAAATTGGGATGAATTATTGGAGACATAATAATTGGTGTTTATAATAACTCCGACGTATTTAAATTTCCGTCACGTTCGAGTTTTATTTGAACAATATTATTTGTGACTTGAAAACAAATTTGTCATTAATTTCAGTATAATTTGTATAATAAATAATGCTAATTAGTGTAAGAACGCGGAAGAGTCTGGCAACGAACGTCATCTTACTAACAGGTGTTTCAGTATAAACATTGGTCGTAATTTATTACCTGTGGTGTGGAGGGAAGATATGTATAAGTCACTAACTTAAAATATTCTCGACTGCCGTACCGTCACTCAATATATAGCTAGTTTACCTTACCATCTATATGTTTGTCTTACCACATACACTAGACACATATACTAACATCACACTCAAGAGCGTGTGAGCAACACACACACAGACACACACATACACATACACACACACACACACACACACACACACACACACACACACACACACACACACAAACACACACACACACACACAAATAAATAAATAAATAAATATATATATATATATATATATATATATATATATATATATTAAAAAGTATCTTTAATATTTTCTTTCATTTAACTCATATCTTCTTCATTCATTTGTTGATGTAAATATTTGTTTCCTTTGGATTATTTTTCATCGGTACTTCTAGATATTACTAACTTGAAAGTTGAGATTTTTCTCCACAATCGTAGTTTAACCTTTCATTTATTACCCTATGCTTTTACCTAGTTTTTATTTTGGTTACGTTTATATGTTTCATAGTAACATAATATAGAAATCATATACTGTATATAAAACTATAATTATATATTATGAAAGAATTTAAACATTTATTTTCTAGTTGCATAACTAATCGTCTTTCAAGAGGCGTTATATGAGTAATACTAAGATGTTATTGTTAACGGCACATTTATAAATAATCTTAGATACGTGGACTGATACAGTAGTAGTCTTAGATACTGTAGTAGTCGTGAATATATTGGAGGACTTGGAAAAACGTCTGAATTGCGTGGCAGACAAGAGTGGAGAGGTGGGGTTCAAGTCAAACATCAGGAAGTCAAAGTGGCTGGTGGTAAACAGGTAAAAGGAGGTGCTTGGTGGTTTGTAATATGATGGAAAACCCATAGAAAGCGCCCAACAGATAACGTATTCACGCTCTATAATAATTTGGACACCTTACAAGAAATTAGGTCCGGAATTGAACAAGCTAGAGCCTTTATTAAAATGAAAACCGTCCTAAGCAGTCGTGATATTGATCTACACTTAAGGATTCGTGTTCTTAGAAGTTATAAGTGTAGTATTGTCATGTATGAAGTTGAAGCATAGTCCCTCACAGATGCCATATGTAAAATACTGGAAGCTTTCGAAATATGGACCTACATACGTCCCATGCTGAGTACTTCGTGATTTGACAAAGTCCAAAACACAGCATTACTCAATCAGCTGAACAAACAAACTGAAATCATACACACTATTAAAAAGATAAAATTAGAATATTTCGGATATAGGCTTATTTTACGTAATGCAAAATATCAACTGCTATACAACTTAACACTACTTCAACTTAATATACAAGATAAAATTGATAGCACAAGAGGTCCGTTCCGTTACTGGACATCTTGGCTGAAGAACTTACGACAACGGCATGGAACCAGCACAGGGACTCCGTAGGTATTGCCAAGGTTCGATAGGACACGACACACTAAGATGAACATGACTATTTGAACATGTAAAAAATGCTATCTCTGTAGCATCGCTGGCTAGAGCCAGGAATAATTAGCTCGAAAATTCTTCTTATGTGAATAAAGTTTAAAAATCGTTATTGTATAAAATATATATTAAAACTGTTACTGACAGAAAACAGGAACGCACTTTCCAGACGCAGAAAGTCTGCAAGTGTATTTTAATTTGCTCGAATTCTTTTCACTTTTCCGTTTACTACGTATAAACGAATCGTGATGGCTCGTGACCATCAGCATAATAATGTAAACAAAGTTATGTTTGGTATTTGTTTTTTTTTAACAAAGCTCTTTCAAATTATTTATTAAGTTTTTGCGACCCCCTTTATAACACTGGCATGTGGCCCCCCTTTCCTTTTGACAATCCTAGGTGAATAACTACAATCTGCGTATGAAACCAAAGCGGGTTAGATAAATTATATATTATATAAGCTTTTTAACTCTTACTATAAATATTTATTTATAAATTTTATTCAAATATATTTAATTCTACAACATAATACTGCAATTGTACAGCAATAGATTTGATTCAGGGCTTGAGTACAGAGGCCGTAACAATAACAAGAGTCTCTCAAGTCTAAACATTCTACAAAAATGACGCTGTATCTCAGTAAGCACATATTATGTCAATCTATCCTCTGGTAGGGCCTATTAAAGACGCACACCTCTCGTCTGTAGGGGGTTTAAGTACATTTATCCACGCCCCTGAAAACCTTTTTCGCCTTCCAATATGAAAACCCCTGCTCTATAGCATGGTTTGTTATGTTATTTCTTTCTATATATTATTATATTGTAAACAGGTGTAAAACAGTTTTTGGTAAACATTTTCCTATTTAGTAATAATTCTGTTTAAATAATAATATAGCATATCTATAAAGAAAAGTACTAATATATTTTTGTTTAGTTACATAGTTATAATATTTTAGTACACAAATCACTTTCATATAAAATTACCATTCATGAGGGAGCGGCATAAAAATAATAAATTTTAAAAAAATGATAGTTTCATAATAACTGTTATTGCATTTATTAATAAGTTTGTTGGATTTTTAATTTTGAAAAAACGTATTTTTATTATAAAACAATTTTATTGAACTTTAAAAACGTGTTTTACGTTACGAATTCTGTTTAACGTATTTTTAGTCCATCACAATGTTTAACCCTACTATAGACACAACTCCAAAGAACAGATGGCCTGGGAGTACTCGTCAGTCCACGCACTCTGACCGACCATAAGGGGCGGTGTAGCAGGGAGAACTAGGAAAATATGCAACTGATACATTCAGTGCTTTGTAAAAAAAACATTATTCTTAATACAAAAAACTGTTATTATAGAATCAGTAACAAATTTCAATAAAATTATAATTGAATTATGCTGAGATCTTGTTTATTGTAATTCCAAACCTTTACTTAAATATGCAGATTAAAGTTTTTTAGATAAGGCAAGTAATAGTAGTAACAAAGGCTTTTCCTTTTTGCATTATTAAAAGTTTCTAACCTGACTACTTGGTTGACGTCAGTGGATAGAACAAACATTGCTTGCAATATCAGCCTTTATGGGGCAACGTAATTTCATGGAAGCATTCAATATGTAATCTTTGTTTCGAATATATCTTGGTATATAATACTGCATTATACATTCATGTTATATCCCTCGGATTTTTTATTTACAGTTAAATTTGGTTTGAATATAGTTGAAATTTCGAAAAAAATTGTTGCATCCTTTTGAATAAATTACGTTTATTTGCCATTTTACCTTTGTTTTTGACTTTTTATGTCTGAACGTTTTTGTATAAATCCTTTAAAAACCAAAGTTTTATTTTAGCGCGATCAATAAATAATTTTGAATTGACTTGATGAATAATCGACCTCATAGTACTGTTATGAGTCATGTTATCGTGCGCAGTGCATATTCCTGAAGAACTGTTCTATAGCGTAGTCATAGAGTAATATAATCTATATTGTTACTTTTATTATGTTTTTCGCCATCCTTGCTTATTTTTTATTTCGTTGTTTTTTATATTTTATTCTTTATAATTATTTTGTTTATAACTAGATGACAAACGGTAAATGCTTTAATGCAACATTGGTTTCAATAGTTACCAAACATTTGAAGCAGCAAAATGCTCTAAATTACATTTTTAGTTTTTTCATTATATCACTGATATAAAGAATGAATGAACTTTCATTTCAACGCTCTAAATAAAAAAAATAAATGAATAAAACAATTTAATTTATATTTCTACTACGTTTCATATGTTGGGGACAATAATGCGTACTTAAGAACATACATCGCCACGATCTCCGGACACAGGCTAGAATATTTATTTAGAAAATGATCTCAAAATAGTATTATCGAAGTCGGATTTTCGTTATATCATAAAAACGTAGGTCGAGATCTATCTTGAAGATAATATCTGGTAGTATCCTATCCGTGTCGATCTAGATTGTTTAAAAGAAGCTTCATGATTTTTTAGGACAAATTTATTCACGAATATCTTCCCTATTTAGATCCATAGTACTTAAAAAACTTACTTTTTTAACACTGAAAACCAATTTTATATTATACATAAAATTATACATACGTATTTACAGCAGTATTTTTTTCACTTCACCTTTATTTTCTCGACACTTCATTATCAGTTTAGAGCTTATAGACCTTACAGACTAAAGACAGACGGTTCTGAGTTTTAATTTGAAATTTTTCTAAGTGCTAACTTTAGGATAAATTTCTAAAATATATAGATTGGGGTACAAGGATTTACTTTGATATAGTTTCGAAGGCCCTTCGTTTCCCAGATTTTGTAGCTGTTTTACGACTATACCTGGCCTTTAATTGTTTCTTTACTTAAAGTTAGTTTTAGTCATCATTCAGTACCTACGGTTAAAGTATACTAGGCCTTTGGTTGATTGACTGAAACTAATTCCATAGAATCAGCCAAGTCTTCTTTTGCATTTCTTTGAATAGTTTTCTTCACTTCAGTTTACTCTATATAGGCCCAATTCCTTTTTTCTTGAACTATCAGAAAAATTTTGGTTAACTTTCCTTTACATTGCCAAATTTTCACCTATTTTATCTCCATACTGCAAGTTTTAGTACCAGGATTTTGTTGATTGTGTCACTTCTTCCTTTTTAAAGTGAACAGAAAGACTGTCTATTTCTGCGCTTTATTTAAAATAATTTATGTATTATAATTTGATTTATTATGACCTACTTATTGAAGCTGTTATGAGGTCACGCATTTTTTTTGCTCTAGTAGAAACCCCAAATAATTCACAATTGTAAAAAGAAGGGTGTAAAATGATACATTTAAAATCAGACAACAAATAATATAAAACCTTATTCACAACAACAAATATTACACACAGAAACAAGGCCTTTCAATGGGTTCACAGATTTCAAGCATTCTCGCAGAAATATTCCCACAACACATAGACCAGAATAAAATCATAAATAACAATAAACACGCAGATAAGATAATATATTGGCACAGATAATTGTAGTTATATTTCGTTATTATACTATACCGAGGAAACATAAGACAATGCCAACAACTCTAAACACATGTAAATAAAATACACAAAAATATCCAGATCACTGCAGAATTTGAAAACAAAATATTGAATTTCTTAGACATCACTATAACAAAAAGCCAAAACATAACTTCAACATATAACGCAAGTCAACCATGACAGACACTCTGATACACAACACATCGAACCACCCGATACAACATAAACACGCAGCATTCAAACAGTTACTACACAGACTAAACAAGTTACCTTACAAGTCCACAACTAACTACACAGAGGAACTAAACACAATCACAAATTTAGCTCACAAAAACGGACATGACAATTATTTAATAGACAAACTACACAGAAAAATACTCTACAAAAACAGTAACAATAACACAAACAACAAAAACACGAACATAAACAAATTCATCTCCCTCACTTACATAAACAAAAGCACAAATAAAATAGCACACCAATTCAAAAAAAGCAGGATACAATGTAGCTTACAGAATAACAAATAAAAACCAAATGGCTATCAGACTCAGCATTAATAACAATACTAACACATACAATAACCCAGGAATATACAAACTACAATGCAACAACTGCAATAAGTTCTATATTGGACAAACAGGCAGATCTAAGATATAAAGAACACAAAAGCGCACTGAACACTACTATTGAGTCCACCTTCGCAAATCACCCCATGGACACTAAACACTCATGCAAAAGTATGAGAAATAACACGAGCATCGTCCACACATAAATTATACACACTAGAACAATATGAAGTCTACAGACATAGCAACACACATACAACTGGCATCCTAAAGGAACAAACACAACACAGATCACACTACTCTTCGATCACATCAAGTCTAACTTTCAAAAACTGGTACCAAAGAAGCACAACTGCAACAATCCTACCGGCAAAAATACGAGGCTGAAGAAATCGTAAGACGAAAACGTTTCCTCCAAGTGTAAGTTAACAATTTAACAACCTTTAGTTAACAAAAGGCCTGGTCACAAGTAATATCAATGTGTAATAAGTATTCTTAAATCTCACGGGTCGTTATTTGGTATCTTTCTATAGAAAGCAGTGATGTAATAAAAAACGTTAATACAGTTTATGAAAAGAATGAATTAAAATTTCTAAGTAATTGACTAAGTTATTATAAAATCTTTCTATTTGTAAATAATCTAATAAGGTATGTTGTACGTATGTGTTTAAAAGTCTTTTCGGATTCCTCAGTTTCCCTTAGGCTTTTTTAAATTTTCCACAATGATATTATTAACCTTTGACCAAACCCATATCTCTTGAATTCTTTCCGTATTTACTCGTAAAACCATTTATTAATTACCTATACAAAAAAGTCTTACAAATCTTCTTAATTTCTTTATAATCTCCCACAATTACATAAAACTCGCTTATAAAAACAACCCTTGAAACTTGAATCTTTTAAGAGCCCTCCAAAATATACGTCTCTACTCCTTTGAAACTAAAAACTCAGTTTCATTATTCTATATGTGCTTCTATTTAAGCAACAGGAATGTCACCTGTTATGTCTCCTTTATGTTATTTCAGCCAACATTTGTAGAGTAAACGTTCAGCTAACGGTTTTTTCTATTCGAATTTTTCCGTTACTCGGCTGTTACACCCTATTTTTATGTTCTCCTCTGGATGTCAAACTTCCTTTACTTTTCTTTCAAGAGTTAGTCTAAATTTAGAAATACAACCCCTAATTTTGTTCGTAAGTCCCTAACACTGATTTGCAACTAAACCAATACTACATTACTTATGCTTTCTTTGTAGCCTTTTTTTTTAAATGTTAAATTATTATCTCCAAACGTTAATTACTATTTTTATAATAAGTCTCGTTTCTTTATGCAATAATATATCAATTTATATTTTAATAAATCTTACTGTAAATACTTCAATATGATGCTATTTTGTTATATATTTTTTATTACAATTTTTAAATAAAAACTTTCTGAAATATCTGAAGCTTGTGAAGAACTCATTTCAATTAAATTCGTTTGAAATCTGTTTTTAGTAAATGTTTCAATCTAAAAGAAAGTTTTCTGTTAACTATATTCTTCTATCATTACCTATATGAAACTGACTTTTAAACCTTAATTAGCTACATGCTCGAAATGAACTAGAGACTTCTGTCGGTCAGTCCCAAAGGTCATATTTATCAATATTCTTTACCATTATGAAAATATTTCTCCTTACCACGCCTCTGTAGTACTTACAGTTTGTAGGTGCTACTCCCTTTCCGTGTCTCCCTTAATGCCATATTACTAACTGTTTAAAAATACATAAAGTCAAGTTCTAATTAAGTCAATAAAGAAAAAAATTATTTTAGTTTTTTCAATTTTATATATATATAAATTTTTGACATATATATATATATATATATATATATATATATATATATATATATATATATATATATATATGTCAGGATAACAATACTAAATGGCAAAATAGAAAACGAATTTCTTTTCAATATTCCTTCTTGCTTTCTATGTATGGTGTTGGACTAATATTTTTGTTTGTTACTATTTATACGCTTTCTTTTTTTCGTCGTTTGCATGGTGTTGTAGTTTCTTTTCGCTTTCGTATTGTCCGTTTGTAAAGCAAGGTACGACACAGTTAATCCAGTTTTTTGTTATTTTTTCCTTTCCATTTATTTTGAATGCTAGAGCATTATTTATGAAATTTTGTGGTAACCATGCATAAATTTAAGGTCGTGCAATTGAGATTTCGACGACAACCTAATGGAGGCAAAATATAAATTCATATCCCTATTTGAGAAACACTTCTAGCTATGGGAAAGTTGGATCAGTACCAAAGCACTAGACTTTGAACATGAAGATACTTAGTTCGAATCCGACATAGACCCCCAAAAAAATGTTTACAATTTAATTAATATATAAATATTTAAAAAAAAGAGTATGAACATCAATTTTCCTCCACTACACGTTAGAAAAATATATTTGAATTTTGATTGGATGTATTTTATTGAAAAATGTTTACAAGATATATATAAGGAGAGTGTGAGTTGACAGAAAAAAATTTATTAAAGTAATAAAACGCAAGCTTCTATAACGAATAGTTGTATTAGACATATATTTTGTGTATAAGAATCAACCTGCAACAAATGCCACATGGTATTATTAGGCAACTACTGTTTGTTTATTGGCAAAATAACAGCCTGTGACAGTAATTAATGCTTGTTTCTAGAATATTTAAGAATGATGAAATATAATTGTAGTAATTAAATGAAGTTGGGAACTTCTGGGGGTAAAAGCATACGCAGACATTATGAAATAACAAATTGGATTAATTTAATGCTTAATTATATCAATAAATTAAATAATTAGACATACATTATTGAAAGTAAGTGTATATTGCAAAATTAATCGAACTAAACAACGTAATTAAAAACATGAAACCTAACTGACTATTTTTTATTATTTTTTTTATTTACTTACGTCACAAGAATGAAATGAAAATCAGTTTCCGATATATTTTTGATATACCTTCACTATTAATTTGAGGCAACTTTTGGAATAAATTGACAAATTATGGTACCAAAAAACGACTAAAATCAATAAAACAAAACAATATACGTTTCCGTGTTTTATATATTTCCTTATTAGTTATGTTTGTTACATAAAATAATAATTAATCACTTTTACATTAGTTTATGACTGTAAATTTGTAAAAACTTACTGAGAGAAAACTTTTTCGATCGCTCCGTGGCGATCTTCATGGTGTCTTCTGCTTGGATTTGTTAGGTTGAGCAGTGACAGTCAAAAGGCAGGTTTTCAATAGTATGAAAGAGTATGTGTGATTTGTATTGGGCGTGTTCGTTTAATATGTTTGTACTTCGTGTTTTTGTGTGTTTGTAATGTTTATCATATTGTTCTAATGCGTTGTGATGTGGTCCTTCTTTGTTGATGTGTAAGATTTCTAGGTTATGGTAAATGTCTGTGTATTTGTGTCCTGTTCCTTTTATGTGATTGTGAAATGCTGAGTTGGTGTTCTGTTTGTGTTCCTTACTCTTTGTTTAAAGCTGCGACCTGTTTGCCCAATGTAGAATTTGTTACATTTGTTGCAGTTTAATTTGTATACTCTTGGTGCTTGTAGTTTATCCTTTTGTTGTGTCATTTGTCGTGTTGTATTTTGTATTGTAAATTGCTATTAGTTTTGTATGCTAATTTGTATTCTGTCTTTTTAAATTTGTGGGTTATTTTATTTGATTTTCTCTTTATGTATGGTACTATGATGTATATGTTTTCACTCTCTGAAGTGTTAATTTTAGTGTTTTTTTTGTATATTGTGCAATAGTATTATTGTGGTGTTGCATCCATTTTTGGTAAATATTTATTGGCGTTCAGTTCTTTTTTTATGTTTTCTGTGGTCATTAGAACTTTTTTAAGTCTATGGAACATAGATCTGAAGGCAGCATGTTTGTGTTGGATAGGGTGGTTTGAGATGTTGTGGATAAATGTGTCTGTCGCTGAGGGTTTCCTGTAAATGTTGAAGCTGTGTTTTTGTGGGTGGATTTTTGTTATGGCGAGGTCGAGGAAGTTTAGGGATCGGTTGATTTCAATGAGGTGAACTGGAGTTTTTGGTGTATTTTATTAGGGTAGGTGAGGAGTATTTCACATTGTCTGGTGTTGTCTTTGTATAGTGTTATGATATCATCGACGTATCTGTGCCAGTAACAGATTTTGTGTGTGTGTGTTGTTGTTTGTGAGTATGTTGATGTTTTCTATGTGTTGTAGGAAAATGCCGCTTAGGACAGGCATTTTTCACAGACACACACACACACACACACAGACAGACACACACACACACACACACACACACACACACACACACACACACACACACACACACACACACACACACACACACACACAGACAGACACACACACACACACACACACACACACACACACACACACACACACACACACACACACACACAGACAAACACTTTTATACTATATATATATATATATTTCGCTAGTAATTAATTTTGACACTCAACACTCACTGTCACAGTATATCACTTAAACTTTGTATTTCGTGTCTCTAAAGCTTTACTCCCTTATATACACTGGGTGTTTCAGGGGAAATCTCATACTGCACAAGCTTATTTCTCTCACCAAAATATTGAAAATGTTGATATAACCATTTGTTCGGAAATGCTTCGTTGGCGAGTTATACAGGGTCAAAGATTTAATCTGAAAGTCAACTCCTTCAGTGTAATTAACTCACACTGAAATATTCAGGGCGTTAATTAAGTTGGTAATAAGATTAGTTTTATGTAAAATGTGCTGACAAATCGTAGAAAACTTCTTCCAGAACTCTATGTCTAATAGTTTAAGAGAAAATTGGAGTAGAGCAAAAAAGGTTATGGTCGAAAGCACACTTTGTTGCATTTGGACTACAACAATTCACTTAAATTGTCAATAAACAAATAAAAATTTTGAATAACATTTGTAGAGGATTTTATTCTCAAAAATATAATATAAATAGAGTCACTATAAAACTGAATAGTTTTCATTGAAATTCAATTTTGTTAAGGAACATATTAAACTAATAATTATGAAACTCATCCATTCCTATCGAAGTAGCCTCATAATAAAATGTACCTCAATGTTTCTCCAAATAGCTTTATGACAAATCTAAAGTTTATTAAAATAATCTACAGTGTTAATCATAAAATAACTTTATTAACATAAAAACTTACATTGCGAATAGTATTACAAGGGCTGCTTAAAATGTCCACTTCAATTGTTAATACACATTTCAGAGCGACAATTTAAAGAGGCCATTGGATTCTCTAACACTATTAGACTGCTTTTGTTTCTCAGGCAGCAATCATGATTCTGCGTAAACGTTCAGGTTCACTATCCGATTTTTGGGCTTACACTAAAGTCTTCATATGTCCCCATACAAAGAAATCTAGGGGGTTCAAATGTCACCTATTTTACCAAGAATCTTCCGAACAATCAGGTTTACCTCAATGCTCTCGTTACGCCGTCTGATTAGTTTACTAGCCAAGGTAGTGAAGTCAGCTACACTCTCGGTTGGCCTTACCTAAGGGCCTGACCACCGGGCTCGGTACTCTGTACTAGGTAGGCAAAAACCAATCCCGTTAGGTTTTGAGAGTTGTCCATATTGACAGTTCCGGAAGGCGCATAACAGCTCAGCTCATTACAATGCCTTCATCTGTCAAAAACATAAAACAAATTTGACTTGGCTGTTTACTTTTGGGTTAAATTTGGTTAAAAACCATACGGTTTTATTACAGTTTCATTGAATTCCAATTAATTTTATAAAAACTCCAACGAAATTCAGAACACCTGAGAATTAAAATTTAGGAAACATCATTATTTAAAAAATGGGACATTATTTAAAGTTGTATGTAAATAAATGTAATTATTCAAAATACTAATTTTGTGTAGAAGAAATAAATAATAATTTAATAATCAAAATGTTTACTTAATCGAAGACATTAATTACATCCATACCATTAAACAGGAAGTTATTAAAATAATTTGACGAAATAATGATGGGAATGACAGCGAGAGTTACTATAAAATGTAGAGGCAGGAAATATGTCTTCACTCTATAAGGAAACATTAAGTAAGTCACTCTAACTGTAATCTTTTCGATAAGCTTAGAACTAACTATTGCTTACTGTTTATTTTAGACGTAGACTATTCCTAGTTTATAGAGGTTTGTAGGTCCCTGTAAAACTTCGCAGCTTTAGTAAATTTCGTAGGTTTATAGGGAAGTTAGAATTACTACTAAGTAAGGACCTATTTTATAAAGTAATTTCCTAAATTTTACAATTAGGCCAACTATAAAACATTCATTTACCATGAATGATTTCACTTTTAATCTAAAGTGAATTAGTCAGAAGTTTTATTTTGAGTCACGTTTGTTATTTATTATGATCGTACTAATAGGCTGCATGATTTTCACTTTGTTTTTATTTAGCTATAAAAATGTTGCATCCATTGAGATAAATAATGTGTATGTGACTCTTAGTGTGAGGTGTATTATAGTATACCAATGAAATATAACCACGTTTTAGGGTTTAAACAAAATTCTCAAATGACTAATACTATAATTTTTTTCAATTTTCAATGAATCTTAATTTATTATTGGTTGAATTCCATAAGATTGTGTTCAGGTATTTAAAAATTTTAATCAGAGTATGTAAAATGTTTAACGTGAATAGTGTCTAGCAATTGTTTATGGTGACATCAGCTGTTAGTTATAAAGTCGTTCCTTATAAAGTAATATAAATCTGTAACTTTACTTGCATTTCCAGGATGTTCAAATCAACTACCCTGTTTGTCGTGGTCTTACTCGTCGCCGTCACCGTGGCGTCAGCGTACGAAGAAGAGGAGGCGAGAGAAAGACGCTCTCCTAAGAGTATATTTAACAAAATAAAAGATGCAGCAAAAAGTCAATTAGAGAAAGGAATCGCCATTCCCGGCGTCGGCCATATCCAGGTTTATAACAGGAATGGAGAGAAAAAAATAAGTGCTGGTCTTTTTAACAAGAAATAAGTCTTTTATCTAAGTTACAGTTACTTATATAGTTGTAATGCTGTACAAATAAACATATGCTGAACTAATTTCTGACCTTCAGTTTATTCTTTATTATCCACTAATCAGTCAAACAACGTACTTCCAAAATATTATTAATCAGTACAGTGCATCTGCCTGATACTGGCGTTGCTCGAAATGAAAATACTTCTTTCTAGTTTCCCTGGAAAGGTAGGTCCAAGGTTTCACGTGTTTAGATCAATTCAGTTTTTAAGAAATGTTTATGTGATACAAAGGTCTAATTAAAAATATATTTTACTGACAAATCATACTAAGACATTTAAACACATTTTTTGTTTAGTAGTAATATTGAATCTATTTACTAGTTATATTGAAATTAAGGTCTAGAAATGAGTTTATAACCTTACTTGCAATTAATAATGTTTTAACAAAAGAAATTATATTTTTCTTTTGTTTTTTGCTTTGCCAAGTCATGCATGTTCTATGCAGTAAATGCAGAAATAAAATTAATAAATTTTGTTAAATTAGTTGCAATTATATTGTTATTGCGAGGAATTTATTTTCTTTAAATATGTAGCTTGAAACTTGAGTTATACTGTAACTCTATTACCATATTTTTATTTCAGTAATCTGATCATAATAGTTTTTACTCAAGAGATCGATTTTGAGGTTCAATTGTGATGTAAATCTGAGATTATAACATAAGATACGATATTAGAGTATTCATGTCACCGTCAATATCGTCCTGAGTGAAAAAGATTTGACTTCTCGGTGAATAACCACGTGTGCAACACTTCTTTTACAGAGAATTAGGAAATTTATCGACACCGCAATGCACACTGGCCTCAGGCAATTAATAATTCAGGGTTTTAAAACCTTATTCAAAGAAGCTCTCTTACTAATTTTATAAATATGACAAGTCAAAATAACATGTAATTAAATGTAAATAATTTAATAAAATATAACCTACCCCAAGGATACGTCCAGAGTCAACTAATTATTTACGTTTTAGTGAAGTACAGCTGTATTGAATCCCATTTTTAGTCACAACTAGATTAGATATAGTTTTTTCGCGTCAGTGTTCATAACCCTGACGTGAGGAACTAAAGAGTATAAAAAAAATAAAATCTATATAAAACCCATCTGTAATACATGTTTATATTATGTTACGGCAAGAAACTTATAGTACCAGATTAAATCTTGATCATACGTTTAGTATTTACTTCCCTTGTGGGAGGAGGTAAAATCCAAAATATGTACATAAGCTTTTGCACACTGGCCGCATGCAATTAATAATTCAGGGGTTTTTAAAACTTTTTCAAAGAAGCTATCTTATTTAATTTTATAAATACGACAAGTCCCAATATCTTGTGAGTAAAATATAAATAATTTAATACAATATAAGCATCCCAAGGATATTACCAGACAGCTAATTATTTAGGTTAAGTGGTAGTATAGTCGCATTTGAATCCTATTTTTACTTAAAAGTAGAGTAGATATATTTTTCGCGTCAGTGTTCATAACCCTGACGTGAGGAATTATATAGTATCAAAAAATTCAAATCCATACAAAACCCCATCTGTAATACATGTTTATATTATGTTATGATATGAAACTTATGATACCACATTAAATGAAGAAAATACGTATAGTATTTATTTACTGGGTAAAGGTTTAGGTGCAGATATCATTCTGGATTTTAAAAAAATACATGTTAATAATAAACTCTTTTAATTTTCATTTGAAATAGGAGGGTATATTTCATTTCTGTAGAAGCACGAGGTAATATAAATATGTTTTTCTTCGACCATGACATGGTTTCGTTAATTAAAACCTACACAGAGCATGAAGCTAGCCATATAACACCCCAAATTTTTTTTGTTTATATTAAATACTTAACCACAAGGAAAAGGCAAACACTGCGCTTATAACCAACCACAATGATTCAAAATATTATTTTCTAAATGGTGACGATCTCTTATTGACGGATGTCGACATGTGTACATTTTCAACGCTGCGTACGTTTGGAGTAACTTTCTTATTTCAACAAACATTCTGTGGGAAAGATAATTTTCGAATTACAACAAACATATAGGAGTAAAAAAACCTGATTTGTTTTTTATTTTAAAATTCCATTTAAAATAAAGTCTTACGTTTATATCAATTTAATGGCCTATAACTGATACAGTTCTATCCAGCTGATGGATGGCATAGGTTGCAGCAGGTGGCAAATTCTGCGTTGTGTTTCTCATAAATATTATAGTTTAGTGTAAAATATGTTGTTTATTGTGTTAGTGTACTTTATTATTGGAATATTTCGCAAAGTTTGCATCTTGTAAATATTATTTTCAGTTTCCGTATATACTGATGCTTATGTAAAAGTAGAATTGCTTTTTTTCCAAACACTAATATTTTCTTCTGAGAACCTGAACGTTCTCTATATTTTCTCTTGGTTTTAGATTCTTCAACTTACAAAAAAATGTTTGGTCTTCGAATTTTTAAATGTCTATCTTACCTAAATTTACTGACGGAAACAAATTATGTATGTACATATATTGCAGTTTGTATATATTACACACAAACACTCACTCACACACACACACACACACACACACACACACACACACACACACACACACACACACACACACACACACACACACACACAAACACACACACACACACACACACACAACTATTAATTAATATAAAGCAATCATATACTGACATGGTCAATTCACAATATCATTACATAACCTCAATAAATAATAGCAACTGACAAACGCTGTTAAAAATCCAATCACAGTTAAAATCACACGTATTTCAAAGTGGCAATCACAGTTTGACCTATTATTGTGTAATCAATGTTTGTCAAACGCCTACTCTAAAGGCTACAAACTCTAGTTATAAAAATATATATGTTTCAAATTAAACAGTAAATGGGTATTAGATTGATATAGCAATATCTATAATTTTTATTTTATTTATTATTATATGTTTTTGTCTGATTTCACAACGTCTATAGTTTAGTTTTCGGTCTGCCCGTTGGCGTTGCTTACGCATATTTAAAGGATGAAAATGTAGAATCTTGCGAAAAAATGTCTTTGCAAACTAGCTTGATTTGAAAAACCTAACCTGCTAGCCCGGTCAGTAGCCCTGCTACCACTGTTTCAATCGATATCTGCTGCTTCAATTTTAAAATAATATTTTTCAAAGATTTTTCCTAAATGCAAAATCTTTGACTTGGAGACAGTTTTGGCCGTCTCAACAAACACACACAACACACACACACACACACACACACACACACACACACACACACCTTACATACCAGAAAGAAAATGTTTAATTGAGTTCTACATCTTGAAATGTAAATATAAATACTTATTTATCCGTTTAAAGTTTCATAATAACGTAGTTTACTAAGAAGAACGGGTATTAGGTAGGCATAAACCAATCCTGTTAGAATCTGAGAGCTGTCTATAGTGACAGTTCAGGTGCATAACAGTTCAGCTCTTTACAATGTCTGTATCTGTCAAAAACATTAAAAAAAATTTGCCCATTAAGCTGGCAGTTTACTTGTGGGTCAAATTCGATTAGACCTACGGTTTTATTACAGAATCATTGAAATCCAAGTTAATTTTAAACAAACTCAAACGAAATTCAGGACACCTGAAAATTAATATTTAGGAAACATCACTTAAAAAATGGGACATTATTTAAAGTTGTATGTAAATAAATGTAATTATTTAAAACACTAATTTTTAATAAATATTTGTAGGAGGTTTTTTTGTTCTTGATATCGCACTCATATCATAATTCTGTTTACATGCGAGTGTAGAGGAGATGTTTAATAATTTAATAATCAAAATGTTTACTTAATCGAAGACATTAATTACATCCATACCATTAAACATGAGGTTAATTAAATAATTTGACGAAATAATGATTGGAATGACAGCGATAGTTACTATAAAATATAGAGGCAGGAAATATGTCTTCACTCTATAAGGAAACATTAAGTAAGTCACTCTAACTGTAATCTTTTCGATAAGCTTAAGACTAAGTAATGCTTACTGTTTATTTTATACGTAGACTATTCCTAGTTTATAGAGGTTTGTAGGTCCCTGTAAAACTTCGAAGCTTTAGTCAATTTCGTAGGTTTATAGGGAAGTTAGAATTACTACTAAGTAAGGAACTATTTTATAAAGTAATTTCCTAGATTTTACACTTAGGCCAAGTATGAAACAATCATTTACCATGAATGATTTCACTTTTAATGTAAAGTGTATTAGTCAGAAGTTTTATTTTGAATAACGTGTGTTATTTATTTTGATCGTACTAATAGGCTCATGATTTTCAGTTTGTTTTTATTTAGCCATAAAAATGTTACATCCATTAGATAAATAATGTGTATGCGACTCTTAGTGTGAGGTGTATTATAGTAAACCAATGAAATGTAACCACGTTTTAGGGTTTAAACAAAATTCTCATTTGACTAATACTATAATTCTTTTCAATTTTCAATGAATCTTAATTTATTATTGGTTGAATTCCATAAGATTGTGTTCAGGTATTTAAAAATTTAAATCAGAGTATGGGAAATGTTTAACTTGATTAGTGATTAGCAATTGTTTATGGTGACATCAGCTGTAAGTTATAAAGTCGTTCCTTATAAAGTAATATAAATCTGTAACTTTACTTGCATTTCCAGGATGTTCAAATCAACTACCCTGTTTGTCGTGGTCTTACTCGTCGCCGTCACCGTGGCGTCAGCGTACGAAGAAGAGGAGGCGAGAGAAAGACGCTCTCCTAAGAGTATATTTAACAAAATAAAAGATGCAGCAAAAAGTCAATTAGAGAAAGGAATCTCCATTCCCGGCGTCGGCCATATCAAGGTTTATAACAAGAATGGAGAGAGAGAAATAAGTGCTGGTATTTTTAACAAGAAATAGGTGTTTAATCCCGGGAACCGTTACATGTATAGATGTAATGCAAATAAACATATGCTGAACTAATTTCTGACCTTCAGTTTATTCTTTATTATCCACTAATCAGTCAAACAACGTACGTCCAAAATATTATTAATCAGTACAGTGCATCTGTCTGATACGTAATACTGGCGTTGCTCGAATTGAAAATACTTCTTTCTAGTTTCCCTGGAAAGGTAGGTCCAAGTTTTCACAGGTTTAGATCAATTCAGTTTTTAGGAAATGTTTATGGAATATAAAGGTCTAATTAAAAATATATTTTACTGAGAAATCAAGTCTAGAGACAACTAAATATTTACTTAAACAATAGTTTATGACTAACCGAACTTTAAATTTTGTAAATTTGTTAAAACTTACTGAGACAGAACGTTTTCGATCGCTATGTGCCGATCTTCATCAGTGTCTTTTGCTTGGAGATGTCGGGTCAAGTGGTGACGGTTTTAAATGTAGGTTTTCCATAGTATCAAAGAGTATGTATGATTTGTTTTGTGTTTGTTCGTTTAATATGTTCGTACTTTGTGTTTTTGTGTGTCTGTAAATATCTTACTGATCTAGTGTGTTGAGATGTGTTCCTTTTTTGTTGATGTGTAGGGTTGCTTGGTAATGGTAAATGTCTGTGTATTTGTGTCCTGTTTCTTTTATGTGATTGTAAAATGTTGAGTTGGTGTTCTGTTTGTATTCCTCGACTCTTTGTTTAAAGCTGCGACCTGTTTGTCCAATGTAGAATTTGTTACAGTGCTTGTAGTTTATCTTTGTTGTTGGTGTTGTGTTGTATTTTGTATTGTAACTTGTTATTAGTTTTGTATACTTTTTGTATCGTATTTTCTGATATTTGCCGGCTATTTTATTTGTTGTTTTGTTTATGTATGGTAATGTGATGTATTTGTTTTCCCTGTCTGTATTGTTCATTTTAGTGTTTTTTTTTTGTATTTTGTACCATAGTGTGTCTATTATTGTGGTGTTGTATAAATTTGTGTATGCTAAATATTTAATTGTGTCTAGTTCTTTGTTTTTGTTATCTGTGGTCATTGGGACTTTAAGTTTATGGAGCATGGATCTGACATAATTATTTACGTTTAATTGGTAGTATAGCCAATTTAAATCCTATTTTTACTCACAAGTAGAGTAGATATATTATTTTCACGTTAGTGTTCATAACCCTAACGAGAGGAATTACATAGTATCAATAAACTCAAACCCCAACAAAACCCATCTGTAATACATGTTTATATTATGTTATGGGATGAGACTTATGATACCACATTAAATCCTGACAATATGCTTAGTATTTATTTACTGGGTAAATGTTTGGGGGGAGATTTCATTCTGGAATTCAAAAAAACACATGTTAATAATAAACTACTGTTGAATTTCTTGTGAAATAGGAGGGTATATTTCATTTCTGTAGAAGCACGGGGTAATATAAATATGTTTTTCTTGGATCATGACATGGTTTCGTTACTAAAACCTACACAGAGCATGAAGCTAGCCATGTAACGTCCCTAATTCTTCTGTTTATATTCCATACTTAACCACAACGAAAAGGCAAACACTGCGCTTATAACCAACCACAATGGTTCAAAATATTATTTTCTAAATGGTGACGATCTCTTATTGACGGATGTCGATATGTGTACATTTTCAACGCTGCGTACTTTTGGAGTAACTTTCTAATTTCAACAAACATTCTGTGGGAAAGATAATTTTCGATTTACAACAAACAGATAGGTTTAAAAAACGTGCTTTGATATTCATTTTAAAATTCCGGACGAGACTAGCCGTATCAATTGTTTGTCTAAACAATTGTATTTAACTATTAAGTCAGGCAGACTAGCTGTTTGTTTAATAGCTCTAATAAAGACATGTTTCATTAAACTCTTGTTTATGTTTATAAAAGATAAACACATTGCTTATTGCTTTTTATTACTTAACAAATTTAAATACAGTAAACTCACGATTATCCGTGGGCGGTTTAGCCGGTTTGCGGATTATCCGGGTCTGCCATTGTTTTACAAATATCCAATTTTTATTCCAATCAGATTCACGTGTTTAAATTTCCAAACTGTGAATTACGACGTAAATACATATAAGTCTTAATAGAAGTTAAGATGAAGGGAATAGATATGTAAATATGTACGTACTAATCTTTACATTGAAAGGGAAGCATCCCGACGCGGGCCAGTGAATTAAAAGGGGCGAGCAGACTACTGTATATAAGAGACAATGACAAAATGCTTGGACGCCCAAAAACCTAATGTGTATCATAAGATTGTAAACAAATGTCAGATAATCTCGGCTTTAAATAGTCTAGGACGTGACATATGCATTATCCATGTATGTCATATACTTTATCGATCTTTATGGCTTTGTGACACATGCGACACAAGTAGACACTGTGCGACAAAATGGTTCTCAACAAACTTAGATCACACATTAAAGCTAAATCAATGTTCACAAAAAAACAGATGAAAGTGATAGATTTTTTTGTTAAAAAGTGAAAGTATTATGTGTAAAGGAAATTACATATGTACATACTTACTTTTGACATATACTTATGTACGTATTGTAAATAGTTAGACGTAAAAATCTACATGTTATAATCCGTCAAATACAACGACATTTTAAATTATTCTGTAAAAATTCTTTATTTATTTTGTCCTCTAAAGATTATTTGTGAATGGCATTAACCGGGGTCATTATTTGTGTAGCTTATGGTATAATAAACGATTATCGATCGTTTTGCGTATTCTTTGTTCATAGCGGATTATCCGGGGAATTTATTATCCGGCGTTGCCGGGCCACTCTATTCCACGGATAATCGGGAGTTTACTGTATTTAAGTTTACATCTTTTGAAAATGTTCTGTGACAAGGCTAGGTTTAATGCATTCTGGCTTTTTATATTTACTGATTTGATTAAAACCAAAAAATATTAAAAAAATAAAATAAAATTAAAAAAATACATTTGCAATTACTTGCACTCACGTGGCTTTGTTAAAAGATTCAATAACTAACACCAACTCACTTTTAAATTTTAAACTAACAACCAACTAAACGTAACAAAGCCACTAATAACATTTTCAGTTTTTAAGTAATTTAGAAAAATCATTATTTAAAAGTTTTATAAAAATGTTTACGATTGCTAGCCCATCTTGGTTCTTTTTTTGAGACGTGTTGTAAAAGAGTGCTCTGTCAATTTCCCACAGAAACCTAACACGTGAATTCGGAAATGGCACCACCATTGTGCATTCAGAAGCTTAAAGAGAATTTCCTACTAGCTCTGTCAATGAAACATCTTAAAAAAAAAAACAAAAATATTTTTTAAGCAAATCAGATTTTACATTTACTAAACAACAAATTAATCATGTAACATACTTATTTGCAATCAGAATTTAATCATTATGTTACAATATCAGCAGTGAATTTTAACGATTATGTTTTATCATAAGTAGAAATAATCTCTTCCTTACCTACCTCTGCACAATAACATTAAAAAAAATGTTTGCTGATTTAAATTCTGGGGAAAACTGTATTTTTTGTAGTATATTTACTTATTATAATTGCAATACAAAAACTTGAGTTATTTTACTCAAAGTAAGGTATTTGTGAGTGGTCTTCAAACTGTGCTGTGTGCAGGTATTTTAATGACATTTTTCTGGCATCTCCAGGCTCTGTCAACAGTTATTGAAACCTTACCTAATCTGGGACTCGGTAATCAAACTTACCCTTAGTTCTATATCTTTAAAGTTATAAAAGTAGTAGGCTATGTTCGATTAGAACACTGAACTGGCAAACTAGGTTGCTATAAATCATAATATATGCATAAATCAAATCAAGTAAGTCAAATACGGGAAATAATTATGTAAACCATTTTTCAAACACATTTTTAAAACGGCTAAAATGAATAAAAATAATATCTCTTACATCCCATATTGATTGTCCTAAACATTTGTTATAGAAAATTTTAATATTTGTAAGAATATTATAACAAAACCAAAAATTGGGGCGCATAAAATTGATAATCGAGGAATCAAATCATATCAATTTCATTAGAAGTAATTTGAATTGTGATTTAAGTTTGCTTACCAACGTCCTATCGCGAAAATCATGCTACGCCACGGGTTATGGTTGGCTTATTACAACTGTTATTATATTCATTCACCATTTATAAAGAACAATATGAATGTTAAAAAGTTATGAGACTGCATGGGGCTCTGAGGATAATACAAATGTACAAGACGGTACGAAACTCCACCCACTCAGTAACGGTGCATAACAGTTCAGCTCATTACAATGTCTGTATCTGTCAAAAACATTAAAAAAAATTTGCCCATTAAGCTGGCAGTTTACTTGAGGATTAAATTTGATTAGACCTACGGTTTTATTAGGGAATCATTGAAATCCAAGTTAATTTTAAACAAACTCAAATGAAATTCAGGACACCTGAAAATTAATATTTAGGAAACATCACTTAAAAAATGGGACATTATTTAAAGTTGTATGTAAATAAATATAATTATTTAGAACACTAATTTTTAATAAATATTTGTAGGAGGTTTTTTTTGTTCTTGATATTGCACTCATATCATAATACATTTTACATGCGAGTGTAGAGGAGATGTTTAATAATTTAATAATCAAAATGTTTACTTAATCGAAGACATTAATTACATCCATACCATTAAACATGAGGTTAATTAAATAATTTGACGAAATAATGATTGGAATGACAGCGATAGTTACTATAAAATATAGAGGCAGGAAATATGTCTTCACTCTATAAGGAAACATTAAGTAAGTCACTCTAACTGTAACTTTTCGATAAGCTTAGGACTAAGTAATGTTTACTGTTTATTTTAGACTTAGACTATTCCTAGTTTATAGAGGTTTTGTAGGTCCCTGTAAAACTTCGAAGCTTTAGTCAATTTCGTAGGTTTATAGGGAAGTTAGAATTACAACTAAGTAAGGACCTATTTTATAAAGTAATTTCCTAGATTTTACACTTAGGCAAAGTATGAAACAATCATTTAGCATGAATTATTTCACTTTTAATGTAATGTGAATTAGTCAGAAGTTTTATTTTGAATAACGTGTGTTATTTATTATGATCGTACTAATAGGCTGCATGATTTTCACTTTGTTTTTATTTAGCTATAAAAATGTTACATCCATTGAGATAAATAATGTGTATGTTCCTCTTAGTGTGAGGTGTATTATAGTAAGCCAATGAAATGTAACCACGTTTTAGGGTTTAAACAAAATTCTCACATGACTAATACTATATTTTCTTTTCAATTTTTAATGAATCTTAATTAGTAACCAGTTAAATTCTATAAGAGTGTGTTCAGGTATTTAAATCAGAATATAGGAAATGTTTAACTTGAATAGTGTCTAGCAATTGCTTATGGTGACATCAGCTGTTAGTTATAAAGTCGTTCCTTATAAAGTAATATAAATCTGTAACTTTACTTGCATTTCAGAATGTTCAAATCAACTACCTTGTTTGTCGTGGTCTTACTCGTCGCCGTCACCGTGGCGTCAGCTTACGAAGAAGAGGAGGCGAGAGAAAGACGCTCTCCTAAGAGCATATTTAACAAAATAAAAGATGCAGCAAAAAGTCAGTTAGAGAAAGGAATCGCCATTCCCGGCGTCGGCCATATCCAGGTTTATAACAAGAATGGAGAGAAAAAAATAAGCGCTGGTATTTTCAACAAGAAATAAGTGTTTAATTCCGGGAACCGTTACATGTATAGATGTAATGCAAATAAACAAATGCTGAACTAATTTCTGACCTTCAGTTTATTCTTTATTATCCACTAATCAGTCAAACAACGTACGTCCAAAATATTATTAATCAGTACAGTGCATCTGCTTCATACATATTATGGGCGTTGCACGAAATGAAAATACTTCTTTCTAGTTTCCCTAGGAAGTTAGGTCCAAGGTTTCACAGGTTTAGATCAATTCAGTTTTAGGAAATGTTTATGGGATATAAAGGTCTAGTTAAAAATATATTTTACTGAGAAATCAAGTCTAGAGACAACTAAATATTTACTTAAACAATAGTTTATGACTAACCGAACTTTAAATTTTGTAAATTTGTTAAAACTTGCTGAGACAGAACGTTTTCGATCGCTATGTGTCAACCTTCAACAGTGTCTTCTGCTTGGAGATGTCGGGTCAAGCGGTGACGGTTTTAAATGTAGGTTTTCGATAGTATCAAAGAGTATGTGTGATTTGTTTTGTGTTTGTTCGTTTAATATGTTCGTACTTTGTGTTTTTGTGTGTCTGTAAATATCGTATTGTTCTAGTGTGTTGAGATGTGGTCCTTTTTTGTTGATGTGTAGGGTTGCTAGGTTATGGCAAATGTCTGTGTATTTGTGTCCTGTTTCTTTTATGTGATTGTAAAATGTTGAGTTGGTGTTCTGTTTGTATTCCTCGACTCTTTGTTTAAAGCTGCGACCTGTTTGTCCAATGTAGAATTTGTTACAGTGCTTGCAGTTTATCTTTGTTGTTGGTGTTGTGTTGTATTTTGTATTGTAACTTGTTATTAGTTTTGTAAACTTTTTGTATCGTATTTTCTGAAATTTGCCGGCTATTTTATTTGTTGTTTTGTTTATGTATGGTAATGTGATGAATTTGTTTTCCCTGTCAGTAGTGTTCGTTTTAGTGTTTTTTTTTTTGTATTTTGTACCATAGTTTGTCTATTATTGTGGTGTTGTATAAATTTGTGTATGCTAAATGTTTAATTATGTCTAGTTCTTTGTTTATATTATCTGTGGTCATTGAAACTTTAAGTTATGGAACATGGATCTGACGTAATTATTTTACGTTTAATTGGTAGTATAGCCAATTTAAATCCTATTTTTACGCACAAGTAGAGTAGATATATTATTTTCACGTTAGTGCTCATAACCCTGACGTGAGGAATTACATAGTATCAAAAAACTCAAACCCCAACAAAACCCATCTGTAATACATGTTTATATTATGTTATGGGATGAGACTTATGATACCACATTAAATCCTGACAATATGCTTAGTATTTATTTACTGGGTAAATGTTTAGGTGGAGATTTCATTCTGGAATTCAAAAAAATACATGTTAATAATAAACTACTGTTGAATTTCTTGTGAAATAGGGGGGTATATTTCATATCTGTAGAAGCACGGGGTAATATAAATATGTTTTTCTTCGACCATGTCATGGTTTCGTTAATTAAAACCTACACAGAGCATGAAGCTAGCCATGTAACGTCCCTAATTTTTCTGTTTATATTCCATACTTAACCACAACGAAAAGGCAAACACTGCGCTTATAACCAACCACAATGATTCAAAATATTATTTTCTAAATGGTGACGATCTCCTTTTGACGGATGTCGATATGTGTACATTTTCAACGCTGCGTACTTTTGGAGTAACTTTCTAATTTCAACAAACATTCTGTGGGAAAGATAATTTTCGATTTACAACAAACAGATAGGATTAAAAAACGTGCTTTGATATTTATTTTAAAATTCCGGACGAGACTAGCCGTATCAATTGTTTGTCTAAACAATTGTATTTAACTATTGCTTATTGCTTTTTATTACTTAACAAATTAAAATATTTAAGTTTACATATTTTGAAAATGTTTATTGACAAAGCTAGGTTTAACGTATTCTTTCTTTTTATATTTACTCATTTGATTATAACCAAAAAATATTATAAAAAAATATATTTAAAACATACCTTTGCAATCACTTGCACTCACGTGGCTTTGTTAAAAGATTCAATAACTAACACCAACTCACTTTTAAATTTTAAACTAACAACCAACTAAACGTAACAAAGCCACTAATAACATTTTCAGTTTTTAATTAATTTAGAAAATTACATTATTTAAAAGTTTTATAAAAATATTTACGATTGCTAGCCCATCTTGGTTCTTTTTTTGAGACGTGTTGTAAAAGAGTGCTCTGTCAATTTCCCACAGAAACCTAACACGTGAATTCGGAAATGGCACCACCATTGTGCATTCAGAAGCTTAAAGAGAATTTCCTACTAGCTCTGTCAATGAAACATCTTTAAAAAAAAAAAACAAACATATTTTTTAAGCAAATCAGATTTTACATTTACTAAACAACAAATTAATCATGTAACATACTTGTTTGCAATCAGAATTTAATCATTATATTACAATATCAGCAGTGAATTTAAACGATTATGTTTTATCATAAGTAGAAATAATCGCTTCCTTACCTACCTCTGCACAATAACATTAAAAAAAATGTTTGCTGATTTAAATTCTGGGGAAAACTGTATTTTTTGTAGTATATTTACTTATTATAATTGCAATACAAAAACTTGAGTTATTTTACTTAAAGTTAGATATTTGTCAGTGGTCTTCAAACTGTGCTGTGTGCAGGTATTTTAATGAGATTTTTCTGGCATCTCCAGGCTCTGTCAACAGTTATTGAAACCTTACCTAATCTGGGACTCGGTAATCAAACTTACCCTTAGTTCTATATCTTTAAAGTTATAAAAGTAGTAGGCTATGTTCGATTCGAACACTGAACTGGCAAACTAGGTTGCTATAAATCATAATATATGCATAAATCAAATCAAGTAAGTCAAATACGGGAAATAATTATGTAAACCATTTTTCAAACACATTTTTAAAACGGACTAAAATGAAAAAAATAATATCTCTTACATCCCATATTGATTGTTCTAAACATTTGTTGTAGAAAATATTAATATTTGTAAGCATATTATAACAAAACCAAAAATTGGGGCGCATAAAATTGATAATCGAGGAATCAAATCATATCAATTTCATTAGAAGTAATTTGAATTGTGATTTAAGTTTGCTTACCAATGTCCTATCGCGAAAATCATGCTACGACACGGGTTATGGTTGGCTTATTACAACTGTTATTATATTCATTCACCATTTATAAAGAACAATATGAATGTTAAAAAGTTATGAGACTGCATGGGGTTCTAAGTATCATTCAGATGTACAAGACGGTACGAACTCCAACCACACTGACACTTCGACTTGGGCCGCTTTTTCAAAACAAGTCGGGATCAGTAGAATCTTCTGAACGGCAAGGTTTTTCTCAATGCCCTCGTTACCCCGTCTGATAAGTTATTCCAGGTAGTAGAGTCGGAGGTCCACTCTCGGTTGACCTTTACCTAAGGGCCTGACCGTCAAGCTCGGGATTTGGTCCTAGGTGGGAAACGGAATTAAGCCAGCGGCGGTTTAAGACCCTTGTCATGAAGTAGGGGCAGGACAGAAAGCCAGCTGTAGGTACATTGAGGGGGTTGTAGTGGATGTGGGGGAGGGATAACGAGAGAAGAAGAGAAAGATAAACTTCCACGTAAGTGTAGTTGTAAATGTGTAGTGTATTGTGTAGTAAACGTGTAGTGTAATAGTAAAAATACTATTGTCATACAGGACTGGATGAATTAAATGATGTAACGTTAATAGCTTACATTATTTTAGTTTCCTTATATGTGATTAAAAATTATTTTGACTTTTCAATATTAAATAACATTTTTATAATTTTCATGCACTTTAAAATTACAGTAATTTTTTGTTACAAACAAAATTTAAGGACAAAAACCTTGTGACCTTATTTTAGTTACTTTAGTTTAAATACCAGTAAAGCTGAATTTAACCGTGAACGTTAAATAACTCTACAAAAAAGTTTATATACTTAAAATGATCATCTCAAGGAGAAACCTTGCTCAAAATATTTATTAATAAAAGTCTCCTAAGAAGTTTTTTAATAGTAAATACTTTGTGTGTCAGATTTTAAAACAGTAGTCATGTGGTTATTTATGTAAATAAGCTGTACGTTTTTGTTTTGGTTTTGGTGTAGAGTATTTCCATTTAATACCTCACAGTTTATTTTTCATTATTTTTATTTTTAGAGGTTTACCATTGACAATGGCTATGTGTTTATCCACAGAGGATAAAGTAATGCGGTTTTAGTTTGCTAACATTTCTAAGAGATTTGGTTTACTTGCAGATGCTTGTGATATGAGGTGCAACATAGAGCAGACAGAATTGTGTTTGTTTATAAAAAAACAAGTGTTAGATGTACATATCAAAAACTTTAACTAAGAGAAACTTTTTGTCGACTGTTTGCACAGAGATCAGATTTTAAAGAGATTATAGTCTTTTTAAGAGCATGATCAAAACTAATTCCATTACATTATTAAAAAAATTAATAAATTTAATATATTTCTTAAAAATAAACGTTTTGCTTCTGCAAAGTTACTTCCCTTTTTATAATAGTCTAATCCTCTTATTTTAATTATACGTTTTCTCTACATACATAGTTATTACTGATGTGAATGATGTTAAATGTTTGTCTTTTTCTGTAATTTTAAATATGTGCTCCATATTAGGCGTATGTTTTGGCGTCGTTCTAGTTTTAGTACCTTTTTGTTTAAATTTCAAAAGTAATTAATTATTTTGCATGTAACGTGTAATTTTGCTTGTATGATTTTGTACATATCAAGTTATATATAAAATTTTGTTTCAATTCCTTGCTTGTTTATTTTTAAAAATTTTAGAACTGGTAGAAAATAGAGTCAGTTAGATACATTACTATATTCATATGAATGGCTTTATTTTTGCTTCTACTTTTTTTGCTGGATTTGTACATAGATTATTATGTTTATGCAAATTTATGGTTTATAACAATGTAATTATCAACTTCAATCAAATTACAACTTATTTTCTAAAGTCTTATTAAAATTTGTGTATGGTAATTTGTTTATTACAGTGTCAACTCTACACAGAAATACATTTTGTTAAAAAACTACAAGATCAAATATTTTTCTTCTAGTTAAAAACCAAAGGAATTAATTGTTTGTTAAATTAAAGTATAATTTTGCTGATAATTCATAAGAGGATTTGATAATATCAAAATAAAAATTCCGTAGAAGGTAACCTGTCAAACGAGTTAGAAGAGTTAGTTGGTTTTCCAAGAAGCTCTTAAAATCTTGTTGTAGACACGAGAATGGAATATCACCTCCGTCAGTTTTTCTCACTTTTCCTTTCTCCGAGAGTGAGAGAGACAAAGTTGGCTGGCTGGCTCAATGTCCGAAGATCGAAGAACTACCTGGCTACCCTTGTCAAACCAAAGGGTGGCTGGCTTATTGTCCTACATCCGTCCTACGTAGGCATAAACCAATCCCGTTAGACCTGAGAGCTGTCCCAACAGTTTTATAGAATTCAACGTTAATTTTATAAAAATGCAAACGAAGTTCGAATACGACCGGGAAATGAAAATTTTAATTGAATATAATGAACAAGTATTTGAAAAATCTGTGTTAACATCAATTGTCATCCACTATGGGTTAAAAAAAAGTATATGAACTTGATTGTATGAATAAAAACGTATTTTATCAAATGTTGAAAATTTGTGCAAGATGTATATCAGAATCGGTAAAAGAAGGTGAGGTAATAAAATAAATTTTAAAATAGAACATTATTTAAAGTTGAATGTTAATATGTAATTATTCAAAATACTAATCCTTCAATACATATTTGGAAGAGTCTGTTTTCTTCTTGATATCAGGCTAATGTAATAATTCTGTTTACTTCCGAGTTTAGAATGAATAAATAATATTTAAATAACAAAATTGTTTACTTAATCGGAGACAGTAATTACATACATAACACTAAACAGGAAGTTATTAAAATAATTTGAAGAAAAAATTATGTGAATGACAGAGAGAGAGTTACTATAAAATACAGAGACACGAAATGTGTCTTCATTCTATACGAAAACTGCAAGTAAGTCACTCTAACTATAAACCTTTAGTGAGGTTAGAACCTTTAGAGGTTAGAACTAAGTATTACCTAATGTTTATTTTTCATAGTTATATTATTCCTAGTTTTTACACTTAGGCCTTTTAGAGAACGTTCATTTACCATGAGCCATTTCAATTTTAATCTAACGATAATTAGCAAGAAATTTTACATTAGAATAACGTGTGTTATTTTATTCGTTCGAACTAATAATTTGGCAGCTTTTCACATTGTTTTTATTTTTGTATAAAGATCATACATCCATGTAAATAAAATTTGTGTATGTGACTCTTATTGTGAAGCGCGAATTAGTAAACATATGAAATGTAACAACGTTTTAGGGTAAAATTCTGACGGGGCTAATATTATAGGATGTTTTTATAATATTTATAATGAATTTTATTTTATTCTCAGTTGAATTGCATAAGAGTGTATTCAGCTATTTTAAAATTTTACATTAGAGAATAAGAGGTGATAAACTTGAATGCTGTCTAGCAATTGCTTACTGTGACATCAGCTTCTAGTAATAAAGTCGTTCCTTATAAAGTAATATAGAAACGTAACAAGTGTTCAAAAAGTTATCAAAAATACGCTGTTGCATTATAAATTATCTTACACCACATTACAGGATTTTGTGATATAATGTGCATATATTATTATAATTAGGTTATTGGAATTGTAAAACTCTTACTTTTAGGGTAAAAATAAAGATGAAAGTGTAACTTTAATTGCATTCGTTTTCCAGAATGTTCAAATCAACTACCCTGTTTGTCGTGGTCTTACTCGTCGCCGTCACCGTGGCGTCAGCTTACGAAGAAGAGGAGGCGAGAGAAAGACGCTCTCCTAAGAGCATATTTAACAAAATAAAAGATGCAGCAGAAAATCAGTTAGCGAAAGGAGTCAGCATTCCCGGCGTCGGCCATCTCCAGGTTTATAATAGGAATGGAGAGAAAAAAATAAGTGCTGGTCTTTTTAACAAAAAATAAGTCTTTTATCTGAGTTACAGTTATTTATATAGTTGTAATGCAGTACAAATAAACATATGATGAACTAATTTCTGACCTTCAGTTTATTCTTTATTATCCACTAATCAGTCAAACAACGTACTTCCAAAATATTATTGATCAGTACAGTGCATCTGCCTCATACGTAATATTGGTATTGCTCAAAATATTATTAATAAAAACTAAACGAGTAAATATATTAAACAAACACAAGTATTAGTTTGAATAATATTCGTTTGTTTACTAAATATTCAGTGTACATTTAAAAACCCCAAAAGTTCAATTCCAGTTATATACAAAATATTTCTAGGTTACACTTATACTCTGTAAAGCTGAACAAATCCAATAATCATATAAGCCAGAACAAACAAATAAGAGCCAACTAAAGTAATTTAATTAAATAAATCGTAAGTAATTATTTGCAGAACTAAGTGAAAACCTTCAACCAACTTCCTGACTGCTTCGAAACCATCCATTCATTTACGAAACGTAACCTGTTACCCATTAAAGGTGGTTGTTGCAATCATCTTGATTTAACTGATTAAATCATTAGTAATTATTTTAAGTGCTAGGCCTAAGTGAAAACTATTAATCTAGTTTTATATTCAAGTTAACAGTTTTCAATTGGTTCATCAAATAATTAGTGAAATCCAGAGCAATACAACAACCAACTTTAATTACTCGATTATTGAAATTGAATAAAATTTCTTCAGTTTAGATATACGAGTATGTTTCAAGTTATGCGCCTTCTTGAAGTTCTCAGTTAGAAACAGGAGCAATAAATGTCAACAATTAATTATTTGATGAAAACAAAAATCATTCGTTGTAAGATTTTTGACGATGTACATATAAGTGAAAATCACCCAAAAGTAAATTTTCAAAACAAAAGGCGTAAAACAATTCCCTTACATGAGTTCTCTAGAATCAAACCGCACTTTTTCCTACTGACCTGATTTTTCAGTAAAGTCAAAAAACCTCTGAAGAATTTATTAAAGAACTTGGAACTAATATATGAGTTGGTAATTAAAGTACGTAGGCTATGTATATGATTAGTTAGAGCTTCATTTCAGCCTCATTTACAGTGAAAATAAACAAACATAATATGGAGAAAGTGCATTTTGACTCTAAACAGTGAATAAAGTTCGCTTTGATTCAAATGAAACTGAAGGAACTGTTATGTTTTTGATAAGACATTCAATAGAAATTGGTTCTGGATGAAAATGAAGTAACCAAGTTGTTTGTTTAAATGTATTTAATGATATTTATATTTATTACAAAAACTATGATATTGAAAAAATCTTTGTAATTTTATTTTATGTCTCAAAAGACTTTAAATAAAAACATTTTCTTCTTCTTCATGTTGTTCACGATATTTATTTTCTCCAGTATCAGTGAACATTTCTCCATCAATGACATAAGCATAAAACAATAAATTTCCTATGTCCCTCCAGTGATCACCATAGTGTTTTTCAATAAATTTACATCTTTTTTTTTGCTAATGATTCTGTGTTTGATAAAGGCAGTTCATCCAATATTAAGTCACGATGATCATTTGACTGTAAAAATAAGTTATTAAAAGTTCCCAATTCATTTTGAATATGTGCTTCTCCTCGCATTAAAATTGTGTTTACATTCCTCGTAGATTTTCTAAAAATATTTTTTTTGCTTTGGAGATCTAAAAATGCCATTAAGCACACTTCCTCGTAACTTTTTTTGCAGCCTTTTTTAAATTGTAGACTTTCAAGTCCACACCAATCTTTATTTACAAAACTATGCTTACTAACAGCTTTCTGTGGTGCGAATAATATCATGCTTTTTCAAGTCTTTTTCATTTATACCAAAAACTTTATTCGGAGGTAAGTAGCTATGACCTGTGACTGGAAAAAGTTATTCAACTGATTTTATTAACTCTGGTACATAACTACCTAGCAATTTAATTACCCTAGTTAAATTTTTATTTTGACCTCGACACTAACCTGCAACGAGACGAATGTTTGAGTTTCTCTTTAAATCTGTAACTGTGCTTAAATAATGAAACACACAGGATGCTATGTTATTAGAATTTTTACGATATTCGTTCTCTGTCCAAACTGGCAGTTACACTTTCACGACAAAGTTTTGTACTGCTACCACCTTTGACTATAGAAAATTTGAGCAAGTAGAGCTTGCGTGAATAGTACACGCATTGGTCAGGTAATTGAGGCAGTGACACATTCTTTTGACAGTCGAATGATATAACCACAGTAGAAAGGTCTGTTTCACGAGGAAGGTTGTAAACAGCTTGTGTTGAAAAACAACTTTGTGACTCTTCTGTACTAGCTGTTTCGATTTTTTTTTAACTGTAAGCACAGCGAGCAAACATCAGATCTTGGTGATCCAAAACCAATGTTGTATTGTGCATTCAATATCATTCGAAAGTAACTTACAGGAATATTTTGTGCCACCAATAACTGGGGTTACATTTGTAACGTTCTAGCCCTTTTTACCTCGGTAAGTTATATTAATATTTGAAATGTGATTTTGCTTATTACCAACATAATTAGTTTTACTTACCAGGGTTCTAGTTCTACGCCACAGGTCAGGCAAATTACTGTCTGTCTGTAACGGTCTTCATATCTTGAAGCTAGAACAAGGTTACTTGTGAAATAAGTATTGAATGTTTTAAAATACAAAGTTAAAACATTTAAACTAGCAGAGTCTTATTAAATTCTTATTTAAAGTCTTATTAAATCAGGATGTATGGGATTTGTGTGCTCGTTAAATAATTGCTCTCTTAAATCTTCAATTAAAACAAATCAAACATATTTTATTTAGCAAAAAAAATATAAAATTACAAACCAAAATACATATTTCTGAAAGCTTGCGTTAGTTACTGATTAGTGAACATTTAACAATTTACTTTTTTATGTGGAAATTTACATATTAATAAATCAATGGCTGAAATGACTCTGTTTCCAGGTTCCTTGCTTGCTCTTTTCATAATTAATTCTAGGGATGGGCCGATTCCTAAAATTTTCGATTCCGATTCCGATTCCGATTCTAAAATTTTCCGTTCGATTCTCGATTCTTTAGTCGATTCTCGATTCTCGATTCTTTCAAGTTATATTAGCTTACATTCTAGTTCTTTAATAATTAATTTAGTAAACATCTTGGTCATATGGCAAAACCTTTTAAAAGTTCTGTTTTAATGTAATAGGCTACACAAAACCTTCAACCTTGATTTATCAATAGGAATTTTTTTAAACATAAAAACATATCAGATTAAAGTAATGACTTATTTTAAAGTTAAAAATGTGAACTTTACTTATTTTATTATGTTTGAAAAAATTCCTAAGCCTATTTACATTGTCACCCAAACAAAACAAAAACTAAAAACAAACGAACAACCGAAAAAGTAAAAAAATTAGTACAAATAGGATAGTTTTTAATATTTAAAAGTCTGGCAGGTAATGTACATTTCTGTTCAAAAACACAAGCATTTGAACACGTTGTGGGTCAAGCTAGTTTCATCGCTAGTCACATATAGCTCCTGAAGTTGAGAAAGGTTTTTCAGAAAACACTGTCGCGAGTGGGCAGACAGGTATTTTATTACCATTGCATTTAAATGAGGGTATTTGGCACTTTGTACTGCCAAATACTTCCCAACATCACAATCTGGACTGGCTAATGGTTCCCCCAGATAATTGTTTACTTCTTCTTCTACTGTCAATTCCCCTGGGGTACCTTCTTCCCCAACATTCTGGATTAGTGGGGCATACCTTCTCCACATCTGGTGGGACCTTTTTTTCTGCAGGTGTCTAGGACAAGTGCAACTGATTCAGGCCTATTTTGTATTTATTACTCAATCCCAGTTGATTTTTAACCGACTATCATTTGTAGGTCCTGTGTCTGAGGATAAAGTTTCTTCAAGTATAGATCTTTTTTGTTGATAAATTTGGGCAAAATGAAAGTTGTTTGAGTGCTTTTTCATATTTGATATATTATGTGGTTTTCCACCGTCAGTTTCTGATAACCATCATCGAATTGACGTGACGGCCAGTACCCTGAATCGAATACCGTAGGGCCTCTTTACGCTTTATGTTTATTAGTACTACTCAGCTGGTGCTACTTTTGGAAAAATTAAGGCACAGTATCTAACAACAAGCTTCACACTACTTACAGATGTATTTACGATGGTTTTTGTTTGATAGATAAACGCCGACGTGATTAAAAATATGATGTTAATCTAAGAGCTTTTTGTCCGTAGTTACGGGCCGACACACATATTTGTTATAACGTATTGTAATAATTTTCATTACTGTTTTCAAAATTTCACAAAACCTAAAAAGTAAGTCGGAAATATTGACTAAATATTTAGTTGTAAAAAAATCCTTAAAAACGGACTTTGTGAAAGTTAAGTACAAACATTGATACACTTAAATAAACTCATCCTTACTAGGAAGTAAATTATAACGTAAATTCCTTAACAAGTAAATTATTTGGTGTTAAAACTTTTACTTAATATGAATCTTGGATAGTATTTACTGGACCTGTAGCATTATTTATCAGAGAGAGAATATATTACACTTTAGTTCTATATTCAAAATATTTATAAACTCACAAATCAATCACATGTGACACGTTTGCGTGTCTTAGTGATATGCGCAAAAACACTTTTATCACCAGTCAGTTTATTATTTGGGTAGCCGGGACATGAAATTATGGTTTTGTTGTTTCTTGCTAACACAAAAAATATCAAAACAGTGTTGCACAGATAATAAAATTTAATTACATCAAAAACAATGTCGGGTAAATTGGTCCGACGGAGTTTATTTACGTTTCATTTACGGTAGGAAAAAACTATGTCCGAAACGTATTTTTATAAATATTATGATGAGAAACGTATATTCATACTTAGATATGATAGGGGAACAAAGTATAAGAACACATAATTTAAAAATGAGCTTAAAATATTTTGGCAATTCACTATGAAAACCCAATATTATAGCCGGCAGCTAAAGTATTAAGGTGCAGTGACGCGTTAGCTTTGTTTGTTAAACTACACGAACTATTTCACCTTTAAGTTTATATTACTTTACATTATTTTGCTACATTTTTAGCTACTGTGCGGATCTGTTTATCATGTAACAAATAGTTTCATTTGCTATTACAATCGTGTTCATTTTCTTTTCGCTCCGAAATATAGGCCCATTACATTACTGTGAGAATGATATCTGTCTATAATATAATTTATTGAGGTTAATTTTCGGAGGAATAATACGGTGTTTCTGTTATCCGTCTAGTCGCTCAACCATCATGGTCACGGTTAATCGAGTTTTTACTGTACTTTTTTGTGTTTTGTTCTGACATCTATAAATCAGTGGCAGTAAGACACGTGGGGGAGAGAGAGAGAGAGAGTATCGAACCCGCTCTAGTGAGAGAGAGAGAGACGAGCAATGTCAAACTACCAGAAATGGTTACGATCTTGATTGCTGTTGCTTCATAAATAATAATATTTTCGTTTACTTTTATCATTTAATTCATTCAAATCAACTAATACATAAATAAGACATAGTTGGTAATTAATTATTTTTCCAATAAATTACTCCACACACATATCTTAATAGTTAACAAAATAGGAATCGGAATCGACACTTTTATGATGAAGAATCGAGTATCGTCGATTCCTCGATACTACCTAGAATCGACGATTCCTGGAATCGAGAATCGGAATCGGCCCATCCCTAATTAATTCTTACAATTTAAACTGATAACAAATGCACCAAATAATGCATAAATTACATTTATGTACGTATTGAACAATTTTAAAGTTTATTAATTTTGTACTAAACTGTTTAAGCATTTAAATTTTGTGATAGTTCACCAAAGTTTAAATTTGTTCACTTAGCTCTTTTAACAAGGTGTAGCCTCGCATCCTTCTATTGGAAAAACCTCACAATATTCGCTCGGTCATGATTTTGAAAAGGTTTCAGTAACTCAGCGTTCCAACTTCGTCATTGACGACGTGCGTTCTGATTACGAGAAATTTAAAAAAATGACTACTACATTGAAAATTTAAAACAAAACATTTTCTCGCTTCCCGCACTACAAGACATGTTTCTGTTCCTACATCTTGGTTACGAGAGAGTTTAATTATCGGTAGCAAGCAAGCGTCCTAGATACCGCGCATCGATCTGTGCATATTACTTTAATTTTAGCTTCAAACTCTTGCAACAGATGCCACTACCAACCAGAGGTTTGATTTATTTCTAACAAGTCACAATTTTTTGATCTAGTTCTATTATTGTTACATTTTTGAATACGTTCTCGTTCGTTTTCTGAAATTTCCTTTTTTAATATGTAGCACCATCTAAAATGTGTTACACACTAAACTCCATTTGAAGAAAACATAATAAAATAAACTTACTAAATTAATATAATTACAATTAGACTCAATGAAAAAAATCATTGTTATAAAGACCTACAATGTTATATGACCCAATTCCTAACACAACTAAAAAAATGTAAGATTTCAATAATGGGTAACATGAAGAGCTGTAACAACAAGGAAATGGCGAGCTCTGATTGGTAAACCAGAGATTGTCAAAGCAAGTTTGGTGTCAAACTGATATTTTTCCACTGAAGAACTCCAACCCATGTCTTTAAACCTATTGTTGACAATGATAAAATGCATGTTACCACAAAATGAATGCAGAAACATATTCATCACAAAATTCCCTACAAGAATAATATATAACCTTAATGTGTAAATAAAATGTTTTGACATATGTGGATTGTACCATTATAAATAGCTTAATAGCAGTAAAATAGTTCAACCTTTTTCTTAGAGTATACAGCTGCAATGTTATATAACACTAATTATAAATAAATTAATAATAAATTTTGAAAAAAAAGTAATAATTGTAGGGCAGAGACACATCTATGAGTGAGAAACAGAGGAAATAATAGCGTCAGACCTTTAGACGTATTATGGGTGTTGCACGAAATGAAAATACTTCTTTCGAATTTTCATAGAAAGAAAGGTCAAAAGGTTCACATTTTCTGATCAATTCAGTTTTTAAGAAACGTTTATGTGATATAAAGGTCTAATTAAAAATATAATTTACTGAGAAATCACACTTAAACATTAAAACGCATTTTTTTGTTTAATAGTTATATTGAATCTATTTATTAGTTACACTGAAATTAGGGAATTGAAATGAGTTTAGGATATTACAATAAATAATGTTTTAATAAAAGAAATTAGAATTTTTGTTTGTTTTTGCTTTGCCAAGTCAAACATAGCTAGAAATAAAATTAATAAATGTTGGGGTAAAAGTTCCATTTATATGGTTATTGCGGGGAAATTGACTTTCCTTTATTTTCTTGAAATTTGTAGCTTGAATCTTGAGTTGTACTGTAACTGTATTACCATATTTTTAATTCAGTAATTGTTGATCATAGTTGTTTTTACTCAAGAGATCGATTTAGAAGTTCAATTGTGATAAAAATCTGAGAATATAAAATAAGACACGACATTAGAATATTCATGCCACCGACATTATCGTCTTCAAAGAAGAGGATTTGACTTCTCGGTGAATAGCCTCGTGCAACAGTCCTTTTATAGAAAGTTAGGAAATTTATCGACACCGCGATGCGCACTGGCCTCGGTTAATTAATAACCCTGGAGTTTTAAAAACTAAGTCAAAGTAGCTCTCTTTTGAAATTTTATAAATATGACAAGTAAAGTATATCTTGTAAGTAAAATATAAATAATTTAATAAAATATAACTAGCCCCAAGGATAAGTCCAGAGACAACTAACTATTTACGTTTAAGCAGTAGTACAGCCGGATTCGAATCTATTTTTAGTTACAAGTAGAGTAGATATCCTTTCCCAGACAGTGTTTAGAACCCTAACGTGAGGAAATAAAGAGTATAAAAAACTCAAATCCGCACAAAACCCATCTGTAATACATGTTACGTAAAGAAACTTATGGTACCACATTAAATCTTGACAATACGTTTAGTATTTACTTCCCTGATGGGAGGAGGTAAAATCGAAATATTCGAATATAAGATATTAACAACAATAAACTAATTATACCTTTTTTATCCTTTAGTTTTGAAAAAGACTTTTTATTAACCAAGAAGCAACATCGTTAATGGCGTAGGCTGTGAGGGAAGGCCTACTGCTGGCTCCCAGTTCCTCGTTTTACTTAATGTCACGCTTGACCTAATTTACATAGATTTATAGGGAATAGGGAATTCTTCACCATGGATGTAGGTAGATAAACTTCGGTTAAGGAACTTAGAACATCCCACACTATGTTAAATTGTTTTAAAATATCAACATTGAATTTTAACGAATATGTTCTATGATAAGTCGAAATTATCGCTTCTATGCAAAATAACAACAACAAAAATTGGTTTTTGCTGATTTAAATTCTGGAAAAACTATATTTTATCCAGTATATTTTCCTATTATAACTGCAATACAAAACCTTAATTTGTTTTACTCAAAGTTAGGTTTTTGTGAGTGACCTTCAAACTGTGCTGGGTGTAGATATCTTAATGTGATTTTTCTGGTATCCCCAGGGTCTGTCAATAGTTGTAAAAATATAACCTATTCTGAGACTCAGTATTCAAACTACCCCTTAGTTCAATGTCATTATTATTATAAATGTAGTAGGCGATGTTCGATTCGGACATTGAACTTGGGAACTAGGTTGTTATAAATATATTTGTCATAATATTTGCATAAAATCAAATTAAGTCAAATATTTACGTTAATTTGTAGGAAATAATTATATAAATATAATATTAATTATATAAAATATCGTGTACGACTATGAGAGCTGTCCCTACGGACAGTTCCGGAAGGTACATAACAGCTCAGTTCAGTATATTGTCTTCATCTGACAAAAAACATAAAACAAAAGGGACCCTTGATGAAGGCAGTTTACTTTTTGGTTAAAGTTGATTAGACCTTCGGTTTTATTACAGTATCATAAAATTCCAAGTTAATTTTATAAAAAACTCACTGTGACACCTGAAAATTAAAATTTAGAAAACATCGTTAAAAAAATGGGACAATATTTAAAGTTGTATGAAATTACTCAAAACACTAATTCTTAATACGTATTTGAAAGAGGTGGTTTTGTTCTTGATACCGCACCAATATAATTAGCCTGTTTACTTCCGGTGTAATTTATTAATCAAATTATTTACTTAAACAATGAAATAATTACATCCATACCATTAAATAGGAAGTTATTAAAATAATTTGACGAAATAACGATGAGAATGACACGGAGAGTTACTATAAAATACAGAGACAGGAAATGTGTCTTCACTCTATAACGAGACAGCAAGCAAGTACTCTAACCACAAACCTATAGTTAATAACTTTATATAAGGTTAGAACTAAGGCATACTGAATGTATATTTTAGACAGTTAGATTATTCCTAGTTTATAGACGTTTGTAGGTCTCTGGAAACGTCGTAGGTTTAGCATAGTTCTTAGATTTGAATAGAAGTCAGTTATAAGTCACTATAAAACTAAGTATGTATATTGTAAATTATGTTTTAAAATTATTTTCTAGATTTTGGACTTAGGTCTACTAGAGAACATTCATTTGCCATGAGTGATTTCACTTTTAACCTAATGATAATTAGCCAGAAATTTTCATTTAGAATAACGTGTTATTTCATTTGTTCGAAATAATAACTTCAATTATTTTCACTTTTTTTATTTATGTATACAAGCCTTTCAATCAAGGGATTTTGGGCTGAATTAAATTCAATGAAATTTAATCCCAAGAAATATAATAAACTATAGTTTACAAACCTACCGTTAAGGACGTTTTCAAGGCTAGTGGTGTGGTGCTTTCTAAATAAAAATATACCTATGTGAAAACCAGGGAATCTAATTATGTCCATGTCAAATTTTAGGTACTTATTTCCCGTTATCACGTGTTCGATAGGAGAAAAGACTATTCCGGGATAAGCAGAAAGTCATCAAGTATACGAAAAAAAATAATGAAAAATCTCGCCCAGGGAAATAAATAAAATTTGTATCAAATTAAAGTTGGATAGTCAATTCATTGCAGAGTAATAAGTACTACGTCCACGTATATATTTTATTATACATATATTTATTTAAATCTTTCACTATATGTAATTAAACAAGAATCTTACTTGGTATTTATGCGAGTTAACGTTCAAAGATTGGTCGTATCCCCATCATCGGGCATCACTGGGTCGTAGTAGACTGCGAGCTGTGTGGAATTCCCGTTGTTACAAGGTGTGGTATACCGTTATGTTCTATTTTCGGATTCACTGCACTGTGCGAGTTTTTTAAGTTTGATTTTTGGTTAATTTTGTCTATAAGGTTGAATGATTTATCGTTTTTTTATTTTATTTGTATTTGTTCCTTTATGATATTATTTTTATGTTTATAAATTTGTATTTGTTTTCAGATTGTCATTTTGAACCCTTTTTGTACTTTTTTTTTATTAGGTGTGCGTTTTTTAATGTGGGGAATGTGTGTTTGTTTTTTGATGGCGTGTGTAGCTAAGTTTGAGTTATAAGTTTCAGGTTTGATGTATGCATTGAGGTGTTCTTGATATCTGACTTTCAATTTTTTTTTTTTTTTTTGGCCTATGTATATTTTATTACTGTCTGGACATTCGATTTTGTATAATCCATTAAGTGTGTTTTTCCGGTTGGTTTATTTGATTGATTATGTTTCCTGTGTTTTTGTAACATATGTTAATATTATTATGTTTTAGTGTTTCAGTTATTTTTTTTTATGTTGTACCCTATATATGTGAATGTGGCCCATTTTGTTGTTGTTTGTAGTTCGATTTTAGGTTGTTTTAATTTATTTAATATTTTAATTTCTAATTTATCTATAGTTTTCTTATTGTATCCATTTTTTTGGGCTATTTGATACATTATTTGTTTTTCTTTGGTATTTTTCTTCATTTTTAGAGACATTTTAGCATTCTGTATAAGAGTGAGTTATAAGCAGGGATTTTATGTTGTGGGGGATGGTTAGAGTAGTTTGGTATCGTATTAATGGTTTGTGTGGAAATCCAATAAATTGAGTATTCAATGTTACTTGTATTTCTGGTTATGGTTAGGTCTAGATAGTTTATTTTATTGTTTATTTCTTCTTCCATTGTGAACTTTATGTTAGAGTGTAAGTTGTTGATTTATAAACATAAAAATAATATCATAAACGAACAAATACAAATAAAATAAAAAAACGATAACATATTCAACCTAATAGACAAAATTAACCCCAAGACAAACCTAAAAGACACCCACAGTGCAGTGAATCCAAAAATAGAACAATAACGGTACACCACGTGACAACGGATATTCCACGCCTGGCAGTCTACTACAACCCTCTGCCAGTGATGCACGATGATGGAGATACGACCAATCTTTGAAAGTTAACTCGCATAAATACCACGTAAGATTCTTGTTTAAGTACATGTAGTGAAATGGATAAGTGAATACAAGAAAACAGTGTTGCAAAATTACAAATATAATTATATATAGGTCTACGTATAAAGTATCCATTTACGATAGATTTGGTTGTAATTTTATACAATACTATATACCTATATTAAAAATATACCTGTAAAGTGTCTAGTCAGGATATTTTGTTATAATTTTATACAACATTACTTAATTAAACGTCTACTTCCGCGGAGAATACTTCGTCAAGTGATCTCTATTCTAGCCTTAAATGTGTAGAATTGGTTAAAGTATAAAATTACAACCAAATCTATTATGAATGGATACTTCATAGGAATTAACCTTCCTTGGCAAAAACAAACAATAATTGTCAATATAGCTTCAGGAACTTTTTTGATTCATTTTATATGAATTGTATTGGGGCTAGGCAATGTACATTTTTATCAGCACTATTAGCTGTTTGGGGGAAATTACATTAGACCAAAACTGTAAACTTTTAGGGTATGAGCCAGAGTTTTCATAATTTTTTTCGTATCTCTGATGACTTTCTTCGTCGCCCGGTATACTTTTTTTCGCTAAAATCTGACACGTGGGAACAGGAAATAAATACTAAATTTAGCTAAATGGGTCCAGTAGTTTTTACGTAATCCAGTAATACACACACAGACAGACACCATTAGATTTTTATATAATAGTATAGATTAGTTTCAAATAAATACATCAAACTATAAACTTATAAACTGATTACAGTCTTGTAAATCAAGGGATGGAAAACTCCTACTTGTAACATAACATTTGTTACACTAAATTTGTAAACTAACCTAGAAGAATGAATAACAATCAAATACTATCAGCTGTTTAAATGTATTTAAAAGTAACTGTTACAGCTGATTAAATCAAGTTAAGTATTAAATGGAGAATAGAAAATTGAGTATTAAGAGGGTTAACAAGGCCCATGGTGCGGTGCCCTGACAGAATTTCTAAATAAAAATAGGCCTATGTGTTAACCAGAGACCCTGAGAATGTCTATATAAATTTTAGCTCAATTTATATACACACACACACACACATACCATTAGATTTGTATATATTAGTATAGATATGATCCCCTTACATGTAAACTGTATGTACACTAATGTCCTTAGTGTAAACCACATTCTAAGGTAAAATTCTGACGTTACTAATACTGTATTATAGTTTTTAAAACATTTTTTTTAATGAATAGTTATTTATTTTAGGTTGGATTGCATAAGAGTGTATACAGGTATTTTGAAATTTTACGTCACAGTATAGAGAATGTTTAACTTGAATGGTATCTAGCAATTGCTTATGGTGACATTTACTGTTAGTAATAAAGTCGGCCCTTATAAAGAAGTATAAAAATGTGACAATCGTTCAAATAGTTTTAAACATACCTTATTGCAATATACTTTATGTTAAGCCACATGACAGGGTTTTAGTAATATAACTTGAATACATTATTATATTTACTTTATCTGCCTCGTAAAACCCTTACTTAGAATAAAAATAAAGTTAATAGTGTAACTATACGTGCATTTATTTTTTCTGCAGAATGTTCAAATCAACTACCTTGTTCGTCGTGGTCTTACTTGTCGTCGCCACCGTGGCGTCAGCTTACGAAGAAGAGGAGGCGAGAGAAAGACGCTCTCCTAAGAGTATATTTAACAAAATAAAAGATGCAGCAAAAAATCAATTAGAGAAAGGAATCAGCGTTCCCGGCGTCGGCCATCTCCAGGTATATAACAGGAATGGAGAGAAAAAAATAAGCGCTGGTCTTTTTAACAAAAAATAAGTGTTTATTCGAGGAACTTATATATATGTAATGCAGTATAAATAAACATATGCTGAACTAATTTCTGACCTTCAGTTTATTTATTATTATCCACTAAAAACATTCCAACAACGTACTTTAAAAAAATTATTAATAAAAGCTAAATGAGTAAATATATTAAACGAATACATGCATCCTTTAAAAGGTAAGACGCCATTTAAAGCTGTATGTAACCAAATGTAATTATACAAGACACTAATTTGTTTATACAGATTTAAAAGTGACAGTTTTGTTCTTCATATCGCATTCATGTAATAACCCTGTTTAATTTCGTGTTTAATAAATAATAATTTATTCATCAAATTACATACTTAATCGATGAAATTAATTACATACATACCAATAAACACAAAGTTATGAAATAATTTGACAAAATAATGATGGCAATGACAAAGAGAAATACTATAATATACAGAGACAGGAATTATTTCTTCACTCTACAACAAGACAGCAAAGTAAGTCACTCTAACTGTAAACCTTTAGTTAATAACTTTAGCTAAGCTTAGAACTAGTGTTTCTTTGTGGTTGTTTTAGAGAGATATATTATTGCCACTTTATAGACGTTTACAACCAAATAGGGACCTATTTTATATAATAAATTTCTAGATTTTGGGATTACTGAGAAAATTCATTTACAATGAGTGATTTTAGTTGTAACCCAAAGGTAACTAGTTATAAATTTTAAATTAAAATGACTTGTGTTCTTCATTTGTTCGAACTAATAGTTTAGATGATTTTAACTTTGTTTTTATTTAACTATAAAACCCTTAAATGAATGGAAAGGCAATAACTTGTCTGCGACTTAAACTGTGAGCTCTGTTACAGTAAATATATGAAATACCAACCAAAATTAAGGTAATATACTGACGTGACTAATAATCTAGTGTTTTGAAACATTTAACGAATCTTAATTTAATCTTATTTTAATTTCATAAGAATGTGGCCAGATATTATGAAATTTTACATAGATGGGAAAGCAATAATGTGTTGTGACAATGGTGTCTAGCAATTGTTTATGCTGATATTAGCTCTTAGTAATAAATACGTTTCCTATAAAGAAATATAGCAATGTACCATGGGTTCAAAACGTTATTAAAAGTATCGTATTGTAATATACCTTACCTTATACCATGTTACAGGGTTTAAGTAATATAACTTGACTATATTATTATAACTCAGTTCTCTGCTTTGTAAAACCCACACTTAGAGTAAAAATAAAGATAAAGATGTAACTTTACGTTTATTTGTTCTACAGAATGTTCAAATCAACTACTCTGTTTGTCGTGGTCTTCCTCGTCGCCGTCACCGTGGCGTCAGCTTACGAAGAAGAGGAGGCGAGAGAAAGACGCTCTCCTAAAAGCATTTTTAACCAAATAAGAGATGCAGCAAAAGGACAGTTAGAGAGAGGAATCGCCATTCCCGGCGTCGGCCATCTCCAGGTTTATAACAGGAACGGAGAGAGAAGAATAAGTGCTGGTATTTTTAACAAGAAATAAGTGTTTAATCCGGAGAACAGTTACATGTATAGATGTAATGCAGTACAAATAAATATATGCTGAACTAACTTATGACCTGCAGTTTATTCTTTATCATCCACTAAATATTCAAACAAAGTACTTCCAAAATATTTGGAAGCATTTTTAACAAAATAAAAGATGGAGCAAAACATCAGTTAGAGAACGGAATCCATGTTCCCGGTGTCGGACACCTCCAGGTTTATAACAGGAACGGAGAGAAAAAAATAAGTTTTGGACTCTTTAACAAAAAATAGGTCTTCTATTTGAGTAACACACCTTATATAGAAGTAAATGGAGAATAAATAAACATATTTTGAACCTAATTCTGACGTTTAGTTTATTGATTATAGATAATTCAACCACTAAAATGAGTCAGTAAAAGTATTTTATTAAAGAAAATTTTAATACCTTTTCTGTTCGTATACATGCTCAAAAATATGCGCCTCCTTCAATTAGTAACAAGGCCAATAAATGACAAAAATTAATTAATTGAATAATAAAAAAGGTGTCTGTACTAGATTTACAGATGAGAGAAAATAACTTCAAAAACTAGTTGTAATACAAAAGATGTAAACAGAAACAATTTACAATCTTTGTGAATGGGATTTATTATTGTTTGTAACAGGATGTTTTTATTTATTGTAATTTGTTTCTAAAGTATGGTTTATACCATTATAATAGCTCAATATCTTAAGCATATCTCAGTATCAAGAAAATACTGCCACGATATAGAATAATTTTCCGCCTATTTTTTCCTAGTAAATTGATTAAAATCATAGGTGAAACATTTTCACAACCTTTATCAGGCTTAAATCATATATCTGCTGGCTTAAAGTTGTAAAATATTGTGTAAAAGACATACATGTATGTACTTGTAATGTATTAGGTAGCTACATCCATCTTTCTACCTCTATCCAAATACTCAACGTAGCTATTGGTTAAAAAGGTTTCGGAATCACCGATCTAACTCGTAATATCACTGGGCGTTTAAAAAGGTTCATTAAAAAAACTTATTAAATGAAAAAAATAAGTAATAATTGTGGCACAGGCACAAATATAGGGAAACAGAGTGGAGAGTCCTTTGTGTTTGAATGAACTCTCTGTTGCTATGTTATTCTTTGAATGAAATAATTTTGGAGTAGTTTAATTGTTTGCCCGTTCTACATTGTTAATAGAGTAATGTAAAATATATTTCTAAAACATGTGAACACAGAACAATTCATTATTTCCCCATGGTTCAATATTCTTTTCGGATTTTTCAACCAATCTTTTTTCTTTTTCTAAAGTTAATATAGTTTTTCTCGAGTGTTCGAAGATAGCGTTTGTGTACAATTAGTATAGAAGAAAAATTATTTATATACACGACAAAACATTTATATTATATTATTTATTACAAAACTGAATGTATCAGTTTTGCAATTTGGATACAGAAGTGTGTCCATAGTTTTTCATAATATTACATTCTTTTTTCAGAAATATATGATAGTTATCTTGGCCTTAAATACTGTGCAAAAATACACAAAACTGATATCATAGAAAAATATAAAAAGCCTAGAAAGTAGTAAATAATTACATGAATGAAAATAACAAGCACTAAAACCGAATAAAACAATAATCTCTCTTGGAACTGTTCATATGAATTACCCTTATAAATTAATACAGGCTTGTAACTCCATACAGACTCATAACTCCATACAGACTCAGAACTCCATAACGTACACATTATCCTTAATAGAAAGTCAATAAATATATTATCAGTTTTAAAACGCAAACCATAAATAGGTATTAGCGTTCGTGTAATGGGAAGGTTGTAGGAATTAGTTGTTGAGGACTCTCAACAATTAATTCAAATCATTTCTAATGAGATTGTTGGGATTTACCTCCTCTATTATATATTTCACAAGACCCAAATTTTTGTTTTGAAATTCATAGCACTTTTACAACTATTGAGATTTACTGTCGCTAATCTTTCGGGGAATGCTTATAGGTACATGAATGTGTATGAGATTATAAATGTAAAGATCATCTGTAAAATTTCAACGAAAATAATTTTATTAGTTTTAGTTGGTTTAAAAACGCGTTTCAAAAAGTTATTTAAATAATAATTTCCTTTAAATCCCACCATATAATTGACTTTTTTTTTGGTTTATGAAAATGTTATAAATTATATCAACCTAGCCCCTTAGTTCTTCAAATAAATATTATACTAGTGGAAGCTTAAAGTGAACAAATAACTATAAAACATTTTGGTTTTAACTGAAGGTGAACTTCCGGTTTTGATAAAATGTATAGTAAACAATTGGTATACAATTATTCATTTAAAATATTTTTGTTCATTAACGTTTTATTATTATGATTTGGAAAGTAATATTTTCTGACTGGTTTTAACATTCGAAATACCAATGAAAAATAAACTAAATAAAAATAAGGTGCAAAATAGGTTTATTTATACTCCGTTTACATGTAAGTAAGGTATGTTACTCAGATAAAAGACCTATTTTTTGTTAAAGAGTCCAAAACTTATTTTTTTCTCTCCGTTCTTGTTATAAACCTGGAGGTGGCCGAGACCGGGAACATGGATTCCGTTCTCTAACTGATGTTTTGCTCCATCTTTTATTTTGTTAATCAAGCTTTTAGGCGAGCGTCTTTCTCTCGCCTCCTCTTCTTCGTAAGCTGACGCCACGGTGACGGCGACGAGTAAGACCACAACAAACAGAGTAGTTGATTTGAACATTCTGTAAAAGAAATAAACGTAAAGTTACATTTTTATCTCTATATTTACTCTAACAACAAGGCAAAGAACAGGATTATAATAATATAGTCAAGTGTGATTTCTAAATCCCTGTAACGCGGTTTAAGATAAAGTATATTGCCATAAGTTATTTTTAATAAGTGTTTAAAGTTTGTACATTTTTACGTTGCTTTATAAGGAACGACTCTATTACTAGCTGATGTTACCATAAGCAGTTGCTTGACACCATTCAAGTTGAACATCTACACTCTGATATAAAAATTGAAAATACCTGAACATACTGTTATTCAATTCGTTTAAGATTAAATTAGAAATGTTTAATATTTATAAAACTCTGTAATGTTAGACAAATTTTAGCACTTTAGCCTACAGTGAGATTTGCGTTTCCTGTTTTTACTATAATTTTCCTTACAATATGAATTACCTTGCTATGAATGTGAAAGTTTTAAATTACCTGAACACTTTAGAGAAATTTAATTAAGAATGGGTTAAGATTCATTGAATATTTAAAAACACAGGCCTATTACTTTATTCTCAACAGTATTTTTAGCCTAAAATGTTATTTAGATTTCATATGTTTATTATAAATAGCCTCGCAATATGAATCACATACAAAATTACTTTCTTGCCATGGATGTGAAAATTTTAAATTACCTGAAAACTTTAGAGAAATTTAATTAAGAATGGGTTAAGATTCATTGAATATTTAAAAACACAGGCCTATTACTTTATTCTCAACAGTATTTTTAGCCTAAAATGTTATTTAGATTTCATATGTTTATTATAAATAGCCTCGCAATATGAATCACATACAAAATTACTTTCTTGCCATGGATGTGAAAATTTTAAATTACCTGAACACTTTAGAGAAATTTAATTAAGAATGGGTTAAGATTCATTGAATATTTAAAAACACAGGCCTATTACTTTATTCTCAACAGTATTTTTAGCCTAAAATGTTATTTAGATTTCATATGTTTATTATAAATAGCCTCGCAATATGAATCACATACAAAATTACGTTCTTGCCATGGATGTGAAAATTTTAAATTACCTGAAAACTTTAGAGAAATTTAATTAAGAATGGGTTAAGATTCATTGAATATTTAAAAACACGGGCCTATTACTTTATTCTCAACAGTATTTTTAGCCTAAAATGTTATTTAGATTTCATATATGTTTATTATAAATAGCCTCGCAATATGAATCACATACAAAATTACTTTCTTGCAATGGATGTGAAAATTTTAAATTACCTGAATACTTTAGAGAAATTTTGTTAAGAATGGGTTAAGATTCATTGAATATTTAAAAACAGCAGACCTATTATTTTATTCTCAATAGTATTTTCACCTTAAAATGTTATTTACATTTTTATGTTTATTATAAATAGCCTCACAATATGAGTCGCATATAAATTATATCATTGCCATGGATGTGAAAGTTTTATACGAACTTGAAAGTATAATACTTACTGAAAGTATTTCAGTTATAATACCGAAATAAAACTTCAAAATTCGAAGAAATAACGAATACACGTTATTCTAACGTAAAATTCCTGGTTAATCATTAGGTTAAAAGTACAATACTCATTGTAAATGAATGTTCTCTAGTAAGTACAAAATATAGAAAATGTGTTATATAAAAAGAGTCCCTACTTTATTCTAAACGTCTATAAAGTAGTAATAATATAATCGTCTAAAATAACAATACAATAAAGCTATACTTAGTCCTAAGTTTATCGAAAAGTTTACAGTTAGAGTGACTTACTTGCTGTCTCCTTATAGAGTGAAGACACATTTCATGTCTCTGTATTTTATAACAACTCTCGCTGTCATTCAAATAATTATTTCGTCAAATTATTTTAATAACTTTGTGTTTATTGGTATAGGTGTAATTAATTTCACCGATTAAGTATATAATTTGTTTATTACATTATTATTTGATTTGTCATTAAATTAGATAGTAAATAAAGTTATTACATTGTTGCAAAAGAAATGTTATTACATAGTTATCAAAAAGAAAATAGACTTTTAAAAATATATATTACAGAATTAGTGTTTTGAAAAATTATGTTTTAGTTAAATAGGATTTAAAATAATACCCTATTTGCTAATGATGTTTCCCAAATTTTATTTTCAAGTGTTCTGAATTTCGCTTTAGTTTGCATATAATTAACTTGGAATTCTATGAAAATGCATCAAAACATTAAGTCTAATAGTCTTTAGCCCTAAAGAGGACTGCCTGTTGAGAGCCCATTTTTGTTTTTAGGTTTTTGTCAGGTAAAGATTTTGTAATTAACCCTCTATTTATGTATTTTCCTAGAACTGTCAGTTTGATCACGTGATGCCGTTTTAAGTCCATGTGTAACGTTAGTTGGCAAACTAGAGGCGAGGCGACTTAAACACGCAGGGATCGATTGGGTTCACTTCGTCTATTATCATTCATTCTGTATCTCAGTAGCAGTTAAACTGTTTTAGTTCCGTGTGTCACTTTTTCATGTTAGTAATGTGTTATTATAGCTATAAACTCGAGATAATGTTTTAGATTATAATGACCAAAAAATTTGTAAAAATACAGAAACCTACTCCCAAATGCTGACTTTCAAGGAGATATTGCATAACTTTTGTACGTTTCCAAACGTAGCAGTTGTGTACTACCTTCAACATCAATGAACATATATTACGAAATAGACTCAGTAAATGGCGAAAGCATACTATAACATAACAAGCAAGTTACTGTAATAGTAAAATGATACCAAAGTTGGCGTAATAATGTATTTATTACGCTTATTTTTAAAAAAGCTTATATTCTTCCTAATAAATAGCTCTTTTTTTTAAATACAACAAATTATGAACTAAATATTTTGTTTCTAAATATCTATTTTTCCAATAATTTTAAAAAATAAAAAACATATTTTTCTAACAAAACAATTTTAAGAAAGGAAATTTGTATTTTTGCGTAATTTAGACCCAAGTCGTCCATTACAATAACTTTTTTCCGCAGTTACAATATAATCAAGTAACTCAGTATCAGGTACAATATATAAGGGGTTTGGGAAATGAGCCTGAAAAATAGTCAGATACTTGGAACACATAAAAGGGCTAAGTTATTTAAGCCTTTGTGAACCTTTGCATAAGTATTAGGAAATTATATAAATTAATTTTTTAGATATTTTTAAAATCCTCAATTATTGTTCTTATCTGGTCAAATTCGGTTTTATCTATTTCCTCGTCATTTGAGGTTAAGAAATTGCTTGTAGCCTCTTTTAAATTACTTTATAATGGATTTTTATAATATTAAAACAACTTTCCAGTTTAAAATCCCCAGTAGTAAGGTAGTGCAGATTCTAGTGGAAGGCGGACCTTATCACTTTCCCTTCCGCTAGACGGGGGGGGGGGGGGGGGTAATTGGTGCACCCAAAAAGGCGTTTTAGTGGTAAAATTGAAGTACTACAAAATTGCCTGGAGGAAATAATAGGGCCACTGACAGGATTACTCAGGGGGCTGTGTTGCCTTTGATAATACGCCCGTTCAGTGGCTCAAAACGAAAGTTATCTTTATCCCCAAACCGGGGAGGAAAGGTTACACAGAAGTAAAGGACTTCAGACCTATCAGCCTCACATCTTTCTTGTTAAAGACACTGGAAAGGCTGGTGGACCACTATTTGAAGGAGGGACCTCTGAAGCAGTATCCGCTTCATCAGGACCAACACGTTACTCAAGGTAACAGAAGCATGGTGCAGGGAGAATGCACTATGCATTCAAGGAGAGAAATCTGTGGCACTCATTTTCACTAGGCGATATAAAACTAAATCTCTGGAGATGATGGAAATTGGTAATACCAAAATAAGCTACGTTGAATAAATATCTGGGAGTTATTCTGGATAGGAAGCTAATCTGGCGTGAGCACTTGGAGGATAAGTGCAATAAAGCCATAGCTACGTTCTGACAATGCAGAAGAGCAATAGGCACGAGATGGAGTTCGGGTCCACGACAGATGAACTGGATTTATTCCGCCATTGTGGTGCCGAGGTTTGTCTTTGCCTCAATCGTCTGGTGGGATAAGGTACAGAAAGAAACAAGTAAAAGAATGGTGGACCGCGCGCAGGGGCTCTTCCTTAGAGGCATACTAGCTACAAGGAGAAGCACACCATGTTCGGCCATGAGGGTTATGTTGGGTTTTCCATCCTTGAGTCTTCAAATTAGGATGGAGGCAAGGAAAACTACATACTGGCTAAGTTGTACCGGGCAGTGGAAGACAAGTAGCAAACGTCATAAACAGCTATTTGGGGATTCACTAAAGGAGCTCTGGATAGAACCTCAGGATAAGATACTGTCTCTTAAAAGGGAAAAAGGAAACTACAAAATCCATATTCCTGTAAGAGAGGCATGGGCGGAGTGTAGACCCAAACATGGTGAAATCTGGTTCACCGATGGGTCCAAGATGAAGGAAGGAGTGAGAGCAGGATTTAGTGGACCGAGACACCAAGACAGGTTTTGTCATCGCCTGGAGGACTACAACTCTGTCTTCCAGGGGGAGGTGCTCGAGATCAAACTATATGCTGAGGAAATAATAGGGTCTGGCAGGAGGGTGAAGACCGTCTGGATTTGCTCGGACAGTCAGGCAGCTCTGAAAGCTTTAGATAAGGCTAGTACGAGCTTTAAGCGGGTGGCTGAGACTACAGCTTCTCTAGCAGAGCTCAACCTAAGCTGGATTCAAGGACATTCTGGCTGGATAGGGAATGAGAGAGCTGACACCTTAGCAAAACAAGGGTGTTTAATTCAAGGACCGTTGCTGAGGGCAGTGGGCATGCCGCCTCAGGAGAGGCGCAAGAGGATCACGGCCTATATAGACACGTTGTGCAGGGAAGAATGAAATGCAACCTTGGGGTGTAACAAATCCAAGGTCCTGTGGGGTTACTCAGGAGATTTATGGGGCAAAGAACTACTCTCTTAAGGAGACATCAACTCAGAGAGTTACTGTAGAGCTGGTCATTGGCTTTGGGAATCTGAGGGGGTTCCAATACAAAATTGAAAAATCTAGGTCCCCTGTGTGCAAGAGATGCGACGAAAACCAAGAGGGAAGCCCAATCCACGTACTCTGTGAGTGCCATGCTTTGGAAGCTGCATGGAGAAAGTGGTTTAGCTGGCCGGTATGTACACCATAGGATATCAGAAGAATTAGCATCAGCTGGGTACTTGATTTCTGCAAAGAGGTAGGTATGCACTAAGCTAGTCCTGTGGTAGGGATGGGAAAAGAGTACAAAGGCAGCAGCTAAGTGCTCTACACTGATAAGGTTCCTCCGAGTATTTAGTAGTAATAATAATAATAATAATAATAAACGTAGTTAGACTTTGCCCATATATACTGTACTTCATATGGAAAATAATTGATTTTAAATAGTAAACTCTTTACAATTTTCTTATTTTACCCAAAGCGACCCAGAGAGCTTTGTCATATTTCTTCTTAATCTCTGCGTCACCTCATATGAGGCCATTAATATTTACATGAAGCTGCTAAAAGTAGCACCGTCTTATTTTTCGTCTTAAACTAGGACTAATCTAAACCACCTATCTAATATTTACATAGTGGCCGGAATTGGCGTTTTCTTGTTTATTCTATTCTATGACATATATATCTATATTCATATTTTATTAATTAAAATGCTTCACACAATCATTGAGGGAAGAAATAATTGATTACCTTAAACATTCTTCATACTGTTCTGGCTTTGTCAAAACAATATTTCTCTACGTATTCCAGTATGTATGTTTCGAATGGAGTGACTGCCATTCGACCTATTCTTCGATGCATATCACGATTTATCTTAGCCCAGTGACTTTGTTTTGTTTGCGTATACACCAGGACAAACAAAATTGATCGAGTGATCGATCGTTTTGTGTATTTATCCATTTTAACTCAGAGAATTGTACCTCTCCACATATCAGTAATGACTGTCGTTCCAGGCTCCACATTTGTCATTATTATTTGCAGTAATGTAGCTGAATCCCTTTTTCAACACTTTTTACAGTCTCTATCTACCACCAACGTAGTTTTGCTCAAACGCCCACGATTGTACTTACGTTTCTCAAACGCGCTTTCACCCACTTCAACAATTTGTCCTGCGTCATCTATTTTAGGTGATTTTTCCAAAAGCCAAACCACGAGAATCTCCCTGAAAGCATTTATCAGCTTCCACACTGTAGGCCGTGAAAGTCCAGTCTCGCAAACAATAATAAAAAAAGGATGTTTCGATATCAACGCTACCAGAACTGTGGGCGATTGAAGGGGAATAACTTGAACTAATTCAAAAATGGTATTGTCTCTTACTACGTGATTTTCAGCTCTGCAGTTACGAACCCCACATTTATAAATGATATTTTCCTTTGCTCCGAAATTTAGATGCATCATTGCACCACTCTTCATATATTTTATTGATGGTTTCAACAGTTTATAGTCTTTCAGAAAATTTGCATACCATTTTTTGCAATGTTTTGACAGAACACAGTAATACTATCAAACATACGTAGTTATCTGCCAACTAAAAGTGTCTTCAAGAGACGTGAAGATTACACTGATGAGTGAAATCGAGCCGAAACCAAGAACAATAGAGTGCCCTGTTGAAGAGTAATAAAAAGAACCTTTATGGAACAACTCTTAGGTACAGTGCGCCCACCACGAGAACCGAGGCGACGTATGAGGGGTGCGGGGAAGTATTCTCAGAAAATCCCATCTACATAACATACCTTCCACTCCCAAAGCATTGTCTCTCGCACGCGCCAGTTAGTACTAGCCCAGTCACGAACATTCGCCTGAACGTTTTAGTTTATATTGTCCGGGTGTCATGTGAGAAAGTAACAATACAGCCTTTGGTTGAAACTTTTATAATTAACGTAAGTGATATAATCTTTTAGACAATTTAAATAGGTTCAAGATGAATAAATTGACAGTGTTACGGCAAGGTATAACAGTGAGCAGGTAGGAGGGGTGATGTTTTTACAATTCTGCAAAGGGTAGTACACTAATAGCTGGGTTTGTCACCGCATTCTCTGCATTACTTCCAGCTCGCTTCTCTTGGTGGGCGAACTGTACGGGTAGCGTGAACCCGTCTGTTTTCCTTAACCCATATCCATTCTTTTTAAATTGAGAAAAAAAATTTAAATTATAAATGTTTTCATTACCTAATAATTATGTATATATATTATTTTATAATTAATAATAAAGGCAGATAAATACATTTTTAAAGAGACCTGGTTAGAAATATCATCGGGGTAATAATTATGCTTTTAAAAGTTAATAGTGATCTACAGTAGATTTACATAGTTTATTCAGCCCATCTCTGAGGTGCCAAAGTTTTAATGATCTTATCTCAAAACAACCGATGTCGGAGTCCATGTACATTAGAAGCTTCCTCAAGGAAAGCTAAGCGTTGGTTCATTTTATTATGCTAAATGTACAAAGGTAAGTCGGACCAGTTATCCTCATTTCTTCTTCTTTCCTCAGGCGCCCATCGTCACGAGCTTGTCCCATGATAAATAACAGTTCAATATCTCTTCTGGCTCAGAACCGATGATGCCTCAAAGGCATCACAGACGCTTAGAATGCTTCTTGCCAGAAAAGAGTAAGAAGGAGGAAGTGCCCCAAGTTTCTTTCTCATCTTTGCTCAGCTCAGACAATGCGTATTTACCCAGATTACGATGAAATTAGGTATTTCTGGGTTACAATATGCCCTGTGCAGACCATGGCAAACACCTTTTTAGATCACTAGGCAATCATCTGTAGCCTATATCTCTTATGTCTTCTTTTGCTGATTCTTTATGTAGCCTATAAAGAATGCGGTCTACGTAACACTCTGATTTTTTTACAGCACTCTGATAGTTTGTCGGGGGAAATATATCGTATGATGGGGATTGTCAAATATACCAATATGTGGCAGAAAAAAGAGTATAAATATTAAAAAAATAATTAAATTAACAAAAAATACGTGAAAGAATTTAATCAACGTCAATGTGGCAAATATGGTCAAAGGTCCACACAGTTCCGTCTCATAAATGTAGGGCTTATCGAGTTAAAAATGTGTATGTCACATCCACATTGCATATTTTGTTGTTAAAATCTGGAATAACTGCTAAAATTTTAAAACATATAAAAAGCAATTTCACAATTAATTATTTATTAACAACAAAATATGCTTATATTTTATACCTAAATAAACATACACTACGTTTTATTTGCTACTCTAACATTGATTCTATGTTCTCTTAATGAATGTAATCAACATCAACGTGTGCACATTGGTAAAGGCTTAATTCGGTTCGTCTTATAAAACCTCACATAAGGATGTTGAAACTTAGTGCTGCAACATCAACCAGATCTGGCAGGTTCTTAAAATCAACAATATGTAAAAAACTTATTATTTTAATTATATATAATTTAAGAACTTTAGAAAAAATGTATTTGTGATCTAATTTATTGAAATAAATCTAGCTTTTAACGTAAATTTATGTTTATATTTTAAGGGATAAAAATGAAACCAACTTTTATTTATCTACATCACATTTATTTCGTATTCCCTATGGTGAACAATTTAATCGGCGAAAATGTTTCCATTGCTCAATTGTACACATAGTTTACTTATTCAGCCTATTAGTCTAAAAAAGACCATTTTGAAAGATCAACATTTTTGCCGTGCGTACGAATTAAATTTGCAATTTGCTCAGAACGGGGTATAAATCTTTTCTCGCGAGATTCTTCAGCTTCATCCTCCACATAAGCGTATGCAACAGCAAGGATGACGAGCAAAGCAAAAACTAAAGTAAGTTTGAACATTTTGGAAATCTGAAAAAAAACAAAATATGAAATTAAAACACAAATTTATGTAATATTTGTTTCCTGTTTACTTTTAGACACATATTTCTATTACTAGAGTTAAACTTTGAAATATTTGCCAACATGAATGCAACAAATAAATTTGAAATAACTGTTTTACATGAATACATTCCAACAGTCTTTACCTAGTAATGGTAAAGTAGTTTTATAAAATTAGGCTTATGTTTAAAGGACAAATTAAAGACTTCCTTTGTATTCACTGTAATACAAAATACTGCATCAGTCTGTGTGTAGGCGATGCGGCACAATTGATTAAATTTAATTTTTTCGTTTTATTTTAAAATTTATACTAGTGCAAATATTTCAAAACAAAAAAAAAGGTTTAAGGTGCAAAACTATATGAAATTTCACAATAAATAGAAAATTATTTATCATATTAAATTCAATTTTTACTTATTAAGTATTAGCTTGAAATTTCGTTTTTAAAAATAGAGTCACTATCACGAATAGATATTGGAAAAATCGAAATAGTTAGAAGCATAGATTATATAAGATCTGACACAACTTTATAAATGTAAAGCTGTTTAAGAAAAGATTTTCACAGATAAAGATAAATGTCATTCCATTCCATTCATAAGAGAATTCAATAGACAATGTGTGTTTTTAAATTAAACTGCCTACGAAAGAGACAAGGAAGACAGGAGAACTTGTGACAGAGAATTAGACCATATGTAAGAGCCAAGGCATGACACGTCACATAGTATATAGAAAAAAAGAATTAAAGTACTCCTGTACACGATTACCTTGTAATTGCAATTAATATTAAGAGTGATAGTGAATAATAAATCGACACTATATCCAAGAAATAATTTGTATTATTTAATTAAATAGGTTTGTGTTTATTTGTAAATCACAATTGTTTAAGAGAATTATTAGTCGCATAGTATGAACATGGGAAGAAAAGCCTACACATATATAGATTGGTATGTGACGGGTCAGTGATAAGAGAATTAGATAAGCCGACAAAAGTAGTGTCCTACAATACCAGAAAAATATATTTAAACGCATATTTAATTAAGGGTTTTAATGTGAAAAGTTATTTTAATGACATAAACATTCAGTAAAAAGTAAAGTAACAGATGCTATAAATAATTTCGTAATAGGAAATGTCACAGAAATTAATAAAACTGATTTGGCCAGATAAGAACAATAGTTAGTCATACGTTCGTAATGCACAAAAGATGAATTTAATAAACTTATTGATATTAACACAAAATATAGTTCACATAGGCTACCTTAACTTACGTGTTTGAGGTCTCTGACTTCATTGTAGGCGCAGATCTTAAACCACTTATATATTGTACCCGTGTTAATTGCACGTGAGTGTTGGCTTTGTAATTATTAGTTAATATAAATTAATTACTAGTAATTATGAATCATTAATTATTTAATATAGTTACTTTACTTACTTGTATAAAATATAGTTTTCCAATTAAACTATTTTTCAATAGTTACAAACTCGTTAGTTATGCTATATTGCCGGTTTAAAATTACATAAATTGATTGCCTGTAAACAAAATTATATTCAGGAAATTACATTAGAAAAATTTAATTTCGTAAGCAATTCATCGTTTAGTATTGCACGTGGGCACTGACAATATAATGAATCAATAAGACGACAGTTATACGGATGAAGTTCAGATCGGATGACCAAGTAAATACTTCAGCTTATCGCCGCCAGGTTAGACAGAGCGGCTTATTAATTTACGTGCGATACAGGTGAAAAACTAAAACAATTAAAGAGCCTAGAAGGAAAGCCGTATAGCCTATAGTTTTCGTAGAGCTAATAAGACCACTTTCTGTTTTATATGAATATTTTGTAAACTATATATAGATTACACTTTGCTATTACTTGCGTCTAGACTTTTTGTTAACTAAAGGTTGTTAAATTGTTAACTCACACTTCGAGGAATCGTTTTAGTCTTACGACTTCTCCAGCCTCGTATTTTTGCCGCTAGGATTGGTGCAGGTGTGCTTCTTTGGTATCATTTTTTTAAAGTTAGAAGTGATGTGATCGAAGAGAATGTGTGATCTGTGCCGTGTTTGTTCATTTAGGATGTCATTTTTAGGTGTATTTCATATTGTTCTAGTGTGTTTAATTTATGGGCTCTGTTGCATGCGTGGAAAATGCTCATGTTATTTTCCATACTATAGCATGAGTGTTTAGTGACAATCATTTTATAGACAATTTACACAGAAAGATATTCAACAAGAACAGTAACAACAACACAAACAACAAAACATGAACACAAACAAATTCATCACCCTCATATACATAAACAAACTCACCATTAAATAGCACACCAATTCAAAAAGCAGGATACAATATAGCTTACAGAACAACAAATAAAAAAGCCAAACGGCTATCAGACACAGCATTAATAACAATACCAACACATACAATAACCCAGGAGTATACAAACGAAAATGCAACAACTGCAATAAGTTCTGTATTGGACAAACAGGCAGATCTTTCGCCGAAAGATATAAAGAACACAAATGCGCACTGCACACTACTATTGAATCTACCTTCGCAAATCACCACAAGGACGCTATAAACATAGCAATTATTGGCATGAGAAGTAAAAGCTTCCGCTTGTAACATGACATTTGTAAAGTATAACTAATCTTGAAAGATGAATAACAACAATCGTTTACTTTCACCTATTTAAATGTGTTTAAAAGTGACTTTTACAAGGGATTAAAAACACATTTACTATCAGCTGATTAAACCAAGTATATAATTGAGTATAAATCACTGATTGTTAAAGGAGTTTTCAATGCTAGTGGCTCGGTATTCTGATGGAATTTCTAAATAAAGTTGCCATATGTGTTAACCAAGGATCCAAAGAAGGTCCTTGTAATGTAACCCCCCGTATTTTTGGAAAGTGGGTTATGTTGGGAATTGACTTATTTGAAAAACTTTAATTTGCTTTATCCCCTTGTACTTACAGAAACTCGCCGGGTAAATTGTTTGTCTAAACAATTGTATCTTACTATTAACTCAGGCAGACTGGCTGTCTGTTTAATAGCTCTTTCAAAGACAGGTTATATTAAACTCTCGTTTATGTTTATAAAAGAGATTCTTTTTTTAAACAATTTCATATTCAAAATATTATTGCTTTTTAGACAGAGCTAGGTTTATGCACGCTATCCTATATTTACTGGTTTGATAGAAACTAAAAACTTTAAAAAATTAAATTTAATGTATACCTTTGCCAATCATTTACACTCACTTGGCTTTGTTAATACAGTTAATATCAACTACACTAGTTCACTTTTAAATTTTGAAACAACAAACTATTCGTAACAAAGCCATTCAGAAAATATCCCGTTTTTAATTAATTTAGACAATTAAATCGTTTAAATGATTTATAAACAACACTGAGACGTGTTGCGAGAGAGTGAAATATACATATTCCCATGGGAGTACCCCCAGTTTGTGAAACTTCCTACTAGTTTTGTCGATAAAACATTTTCAGAAAACAAAAACATTCTTTTAAGTAAATCCCTTTTACATTTACTAAGCAACAAATATATCATTATTAATGCTTTATTTACAAATGGAGTTTATACGCTATGTTACAGTAAAATTATAGCTCAATGAGTCCAGTAGTTTTTAGGTGATTGAGTCACACAAACACACACACACACACACACACACACACATACACACATACACATACAGCATTAGATTGTTATATAACAGAATTGATTAGGTTTCATTATGCATGTTTATGTAATAGTGTAACATATTTCAACCAATAAAGTAAAATTTGAGTTGGTTTGTGAGTAAAGTTTATAAATACTGGACAAATTACTCTACATGAACCCAAAAAAGGATATACTTTACTGTCATACGCGTTTCAGTGACTCATGTCATCATCATTGACACTACTACAAATTCCCTAAATAGTTTTGTGAGTTCGTGTGCACTTATTCATTCGTTTATAATATGATATATTTTTTTATGGTATTTTAATGAATTTTTGTATTTAAATGTATTATTTTCATTATCATAGGTTTATATATCTTGAACAAATGTTTAAAATATATAGTATTTTTACTTTAAATAAATAATTTAATTGATAAGAAGTAGGTAGTAAGTTTAAAACAATTAATTTATTAAATGAAATAAAGATAAACAATACCTTCAGTCCCTTAGATTCAAGTTACTCATTACGTAAGCATAGTCTAAACTTGTTTTAAGTTAAATGCAAATGCTAAAGCTTAATTATTTTAACCGTGGTAGTTTTTGCAATAACTGTATAAAATAATTCTGGCGTAATGTTTAATTTAAATCAATAAAACATATATACCACAAATTACCTTGTAACATTATTTTTACGTAACGTTACATACTAAAACAGTTTCAGAAAACAAAACAACACATTAATTTTAAAAAGTAAAATACAATTTAAAAAATTGTAAATTATAAAATAAAGGTCCTGGCTTAGACAGATAACCATATAAAAAAACCTGATTTGCTAGATGCGCATCAACGGTGCGCGGAAGTTGAAAACGTCGCGTGGTCGCCTCATGTAAACTTCTTTCCTTGGCGAAATGTGAACCAATAAAGACGTATTAACATCCGAAAAGCAAGGGACGCTTTTATTTTAAAATGTAAAACATGTAAAGGTTTATTTAAATTTTATTTTTTTGTTAGAAGAAATGTTGCTACGTTAAGATGCAACACCGGGCGAGATTCCAAATGCCGAGCAACGCAAGTACAACATGCAGAATGGCGAGATATGATTCTGAGCCACGTTATCTAAATCGTTTGTTACAACACAGATAATCTATGATCTAGACATAAATCTAGGCAAAATTTAACTATTAAACTTTAACCGGTAATGGCTAGTTTTTATTTTTTGAAATGCGGGAAGTGTAAATACATTTGTGTAATGTAATAGCAACATTTTAAATGTCTGATAGATAAATTGAAATGTATTTCGAATAACGTAAAAACAATCTCAAATGGATATCATGGCCATGCCATAGATGTTTTCAATAATATAAAGTTTTTATAAATTTCAGTATGTAAAACAATTAATAGAAAAACATAAAGTAGCATAAACCTTTCAAATGTAATTTAGTTTTGCATTTCATATTTTTTTGTGCAGTAAAATTTGATTTATTTAAATTAATATTTGTTGTTCAAATTATTTATTGAACGCACCATTCTTATGTTCAATTAAACTCTTGACATTGCAGGTCAAATAACTAATTGTGTAACAAACTACTGCAATATTTAACATCATATAATTCCTTAAGAATTATTGTCAAAAAAATTTACGTTACAACCTTTTCATTTATTTAATACCTTCTGTACTTTTAATTGCATAGTAATCATCGTCAGAGGTAATTAACTAAAAACCTACTTGTCAAAGTGGTACAAGATGTACTAAGGGCGTTCATCAAAAGTTAAACTACCACTGAATATATGTATATATATATATATATATATATATATATATATATATATATATATATATATATATATGTATTATTAAATAATATTCACCAGAATTTTGATAGCTAACTTATTTCATAGTTTATTCCATTCTTTTAGAACTCATCCTTATGTTCTTATGTAGGTTCGTCCTATGAATGTATAATTATCGAATTAAAATTTTGCAATGTTACATCAACATTGTATATTTGGCTGTTAAAATCAAGAATAACTGCTTAAAATTTAGAGACATTATATAAAATGCAATTTCACAATAGACTATTTATTAACAAGAAAATATGTTTATATTATAATACCTAAATAAACATACACTATCTTTTATTTGCTACTCTAACATTGATTCTATGTTCTCTTAATGAATGTTATTAACATCAACATGTGCACATTGTCAAAGGCTTAATTCGGCTCGTCTTACGTAAGGATGTTGAAACTTAGTTCCTGCAACATCAACCAGGCCTGACAAGCTCTTAAAATCGATAATATGTAAAACAAACTTATTATCCAAATTATATATACTATAAGAACTTTAGAAAAAACTATATTTTGGCCAATTTGTGTAAGTAAATCTAGTTTTTAATGTAAATCTATTTTTATATCTTAAGGGATACAAAACGAAACCGACTTTTATCGATCCACATCACATTTATTATTTATTCACTATGGTGAACAATATAATCAAGGATAAGGTTTCTGTCGTATTAATTTTTCTAAATTGTCAGCAGTCATTCTTGATTTTAACAGCCAAATATACAATGTTGATGTAACATTGCAAAATTTTAATTCGACAATTATACATTCATAGGACGGACCTGTGTGGAGCTTTGATAATTTTTTCCGTACAAATGAGTTGATTAAAATGTTCAAAGTATATTTTTATTTATTTAATATATTGTTTATTATTTATCCTCTTTCCTCTGCAACATATTCGTCTAATTGACAGTCCACATCAATAGAAAACTATCGTAAAACATAGCATGGGGATTTTTAGTAAATTATTAATTTTGTATCTATATGATGTCAGTTATTCAAATTATTTTTTATGTGTTGTAGTTTTTTTTATCATTAATTTATGTCTCCTATATTAAAATGGTAGAAGCGTCTCTGAGGTATTTACAATGTTTTCCTTGTTTACTCAACCAGATCGTGAACCTGGCTTACCCGCTACTGTCGATACCAGCTGTTTAAATTTTTAAACATTTAAAATAATATTTTTGAAAGATTTTGCCTAAATGCAAAATCTTTGACTTGGAGACAGTTTTGGCCGTCTCAACACACACACACACACACACACACACACACACACACACACACACACACACACACACACACACACACACACACACACACACACACACAAACACAACTATTAATTAATATAAAGCAATCATATACTGACATGGCCAATTCACAATATCATTACATAACCTCAATAAATAATAGCAACTGATAATCGCTGTTGAAAATCCCAATCACACTTAAAAATCACACGTATTTCAAAGTGGCAATCACAGTTTGACCTGTTATTGTGTAATCACTGTTAGTCACACGCCTACTCAAAACGCTACAAACTCTAGTTATAAAAATATATGTTTCAAAGTAAACAGAAAATGGGTATTAGATTGATATAACAATATCTATAATTTTTATTTTGTTTATTATTATATGTTTTTGTCAGATTTCCAAAAATTTCACAACGTCTGCAGTTTAGTTTTCGGTCTGCCCGTCGTCTTTGGCGTTGCTTACGCATATTTAAAGGATGAAAATGTATAATCTCGCAAAAGAAAATGTCTTTGCAAACTAGCTTGATTTGGAAAACCTAACCTGCTAGGCCTGTCAGTAGGAACGGATTAGAAATTACCGATGTGCATCTTTGAGCGATGCAAACTTTTACGCTTATTGAATTGATAACCTGAGTGAATAAGAAAACAATTTTATATTAATAAATAAAGGTTGGAGATATAAACATAGGTAGGTCTATTATTTATTTATTATAACATTGATTATATATTTAAAAATTTTATAAAATAAATAATTATAAACTAAAAATTTAAAAAATGGTATTATATCTACGAATTTAGGGAACTGTTAGACTTGGTTCCTATTTGGCGAATTATGGAACCTGGTGTAATTTAATTTCGTAAGCAATTCATCGTTTAGTATTGCACGTGGGCACTGACAATATAATGAATCAATAAGACGACAGTTATACGGATGAAGTTCAGATCGGATGACCAAGTAAATACTTCAGCTTATCGCCGCCAGGTTAGACAGAGCGGCTTATTAATTTACGTGCGATACAGGTGAAAAACTAAAACAATTAAAGAGCCTAGAAGGAAAGCCGTATAGCCTATAGTTTTCGTAGAGCTAATAAGACCACTTTCTGTTTTATATGAATATTTTGTAAACTATATATAGATTACACTTTGCTATTACTTGCGCCTAGACTTTTTGTTAACTAAAGGTTGTTAAATTGTTAACTCACACTTCGAGGAATCGTTTTAGTCTTACGACTTCTCCAGCCTCGTATTTTTGCCGCTAGGATTGGTGCAGGTGTGCTTCTTTGGTATCATTTTTTTAAAGTTAGAAGTGATGTGATCGAAGAGAATGTGTGATCTGTGCCGTGTTTGTTCATTTAGGATGTCATTTTTAGGTGTATTTCATATTGTTCTAGTGTGTTTAATTTATGGGCTCTGTTGCATGCGTGGAAAATGCTCATGTTATTTTCCATACTATAGCATGAGTGTTTAGTGACAATCATTTTATAGACAATTTACACAGAAAGATATTCAACAAGAACAGTAACAACAACACAAACAACAAAACATGAACACAAACAAATTCATCACCCTCATATACATAAACAAACTCACCATTAAATAGCACACCAATTCAAAAAGCAGGATACAATATAGCTTACAGAACAACAAATAAAAAAGCCAAACGGCTATCAGACACAGCATTAATAACAATACCAACACATACAATAACCCAGGAGTATACAAACGAAAATGCAACAACTGCAATAAGTTCTGTATTGGACAAACAGGCAGATCTTTCGCCGAAAGATATAAAGAACACAAATGCGCACTGCACACTACTATTGAATCTACCTTCGCAAATCACCACAAGGACGCTATAAACATAGCAATTATTGGCATGAGAAGTAAAAGCTTCCGCTTGTAACATGACATTTGTAAAGTATAACTAATCTTGAAAGATGAATAACAACAATCGTTTACTTTCACCTATTTAAATGTGTTTAAAAGTGACTTTTACAAGGGATTAAAAACACATTTACTATCAGCTGATTAAACCAAGTATATAATTGAGTATAAATCACTGATTGTTAAAGGAGTTTTCAATGCTAGTGGCTCGGTATTCTGATGGAATTTCTAAATAAAGTTGCCATATGTGTTAACCAAGGATCCAAAGAAGGTCCTTGTAATGTAACCCCCCGTATTTTTGGAAAGTGGGTTATGTTGGGAATTGACTTATTTGAAAAACTTTAATTTGCTTTATCCCCTTGTACTTACAGAAACTCGCCGGGTAAATTGTTTGTCTAAACAATTGTATCTTACTATTAACTCAGGCAGACTGGCTGTCTGTTTAATAGCTCTTTCAAAGACAGGTTATATTAAACTCTCGTTTATGTTTATAAAAGAGATTCTTTTTTTAAACAATTTCATATTCAAAATATTATTGCTTTTTAGACAGAGCTAGGTTTATGCACGCTATCCTATATTTACTGGTTTGATAGAAACTAAAAACTTTAAAAAATTAAATTTAATGTATACCTTTGCCAATCATTTACACTCACTTGGCTTTGTTAATACAGTTAATATCAACTACACTAGTTCACTTTTAAATTTTGAAACAACAAACTATTCGTAACAAAGCCATTCAGAAAATATCCCGTTTTTAATTAATTTAGACAATTAAATCGTTTAAATGATTTATAAACAACACTGAGACGTGTTGCGAGAGAGTGAAATATACATATTCCCATGGGAGTACCCCCAGTTTGTGAAACTTCCTACTAGTTTTGTCGATAAAACATTTTCAGAAAACAAAAACATTCTTTTAAGTAAATCCCTTTTACATTTACTAAGCAACAAATATATCATTATTAATGCTTTATTTACAAATGGAGTTTATACGCTATGTTACAGTAAAATTATAGCTCAATGAGTCCAGTAGTTTTTAGGTGATTGAGTCACACAAACACACACACACACACACACACACACACACATACACACATACACATACAGCATTAGATTGTTATATAACAGAATTGATTAGGTTTCATTATGCATGTTTATGTAATAGTGTAACATATTTCAACCAATAAAGTAAAATTTGAGTTGGTTTGTGAGTAAAGTTTATAAATACTGGACAAATTACTCTACATGAACCCAAAAAAGGATATACTTTACTGTCATACGCGTTTCAGTGACTCATGTCATCATCATTGACACTACTACAAATTCCCTAAATAGTTTTGTGAGTTCGTGTGCACTTATTCATTCGTTTATAATATGATATATTTTTTTATGGTATTTTAATGAATTTTTGTATTTAAATGTATTATTTTCATTATCATAGGTTTATATATCTTGAACAAATGTTTAAAATATATAGTATTTTTACTTTAAATAAATAATTTAATTGATAAGAAGTAGGTAGTAAGTTTAAAACAATTAATTTATTAAATGAAATAAAGATAAACAATACCTTCAGTCCCTTAGATTCAAGTTACTCATTACGTAAGCATAGTCTAAACTTGTTTTAAGTTAAATGCAAATGCTAAAGCTTAATTATTTTAACCGTGGTAGTTTTTGCAATAACTGTATAAAATAATTCTGGCGTAATGTTTAATTTAAATCAATAAAACATATATACCACAAATTACCTTGTAACATTATTTTTACGTAACGTTACATACTAAAACAGTTTCAGAAAACAAAACAACACATTAATTTTAAAAAGTAAAATACAATTTAAAAAATTGTAAATTATAAAATAAAGGTCCTGGCTTAGACAGATAACCATATAAAAAAACCTGATTTGCTAGATGCGCATCAACGGTGCGCGGAAGTTGAAAACGTCGCGTGGTCGCCTCATGTAAACTTCTTTCCTTGGCGAAATGTGAACCAATAAAGACGTATTAACATCCGAAAAGCAAGGGACGCTTTTATTTTAAAATGTAAAACATGTAAAGGTTTATTTAAATTTTATTTTTTTGTTAGAAGAAATGTTGCTACGTTAAGATGCAACACCGGGCGAGATTCCAAATGCCGAGCAACGCAAGTACAACATGCAGAATGGCGAGATATGATTCTGAGCCACGTTATCTAAATCGTTTGTTACAACACAGATAATCTATGATCTAGACATAAATCTAGGCAAAATTTAACTATTAAACTTTAACCGGTAATGGCTAGTTTTTATTTTTTGAAATGCGGGAAGTGTAAATACATTTGTGTAATGTAATAGCAACATTTTAAATGTCTGATAGATAAATTGAAATGTATTTCGAATAACGTAAAAACAATCTCAAATGGATATCATGGCCATGCCATAGATGTTTTCAATAATATAAAGTTTTTATAAATTTCAGTATGTAAAACAATTAATAGAAAAACATAAAGTAGCATAAACCTTTCAAATGTAATTTAGTTTTGCATTTCATATTTTTTTGTGCAGTAAAATTTGATTTATTTAAATTAATATTTGTTGTTCAAATTATTTATTGAACGCACCATTCTTATGTTCAATTAAACTCTTGACATTGCAGGTCAAATAACTAATTGTGTAACAAACTACTGCAATATTTAACATCATATAATTCCTTAAGAATTATTGTCAAAAAAATTTACGTTACAACCTTTTCATTTATTTAATACCTTCTGTACTTTTAATTGCATAGTAATCATCGTCAGAGGTAATTAACTAAAAACCTACTTGTCAAAGTGGTACAAGATGTACTAAGGGCGTTCATCAAAAGTTAAACTACCACTGAATATATGTATATATATATATATATATATATATATATATATATATATATATATATGTATTATTAAATAATATTCACCAGAATTTTGATAGCTAACTTATTTCATAGTTTATTCCATTCTTTTAGAACTCATCCTTATGTTCTTATGTAGGTTCGTCCTATGAATGTATAATTATCGAATTAAAATTTTGCAATGTTACATCAACATTGTATATTTGGCTGTTAAAATCAAGAATAACTGCTTAAAATTTAGAGACATTATATAAAATGCAATTTCACAATAGACTATTTATTAACAAGAAAATATGTTTATATTATAATACCTAAATAAACATACACTATCTTTTATTTGCTACTCTAACATTGATTCTATGTTCTCTTAATGAATGTTATTAACATCAACATGTGCACATTGTCAAAGGCTTAATTCGGCTCGTCTTACGTAAGGATGTTGAAACTTAGTTCCTGCAACATCAACCAGGCCTGACAAGCTCTTAAAATCGATAATATGTAAAACAAACTTATTATCCAAATTATATATACTATAAGAACTTTAGAAAAAACTATATTTTGGCCAATTTGTGTAAGTAAATCTAGTTTTTAATGTAAATCTATTTTTATATCTTAAGGGATACAAAACGAAACCGACTTTTATCGATCCACATCACATTTATTATTTATTCACTACGGTGAACAATATAATCAAGGATAAGGTTTCTGTCGTATTAATTTTTCTAAATTGTCAGCAGTCATTCTTGATTTTAACAGCCAAATATACAATGTTGATGTAACATTGCAAAATTTTAATTCGACAATTATACATTCATAGGACGGACCTGTGTGGAGCTTTGATAATTTTTTCCACACAAATGAGTTGATTAAAATGTTCAAAGTATATTTTTATTTATTTAATATATTGTTTATTATTTATCCTCTTTCCTCTGCAACATATTCGTCTAATTGACAGTCCACATCAATAGAAAACTATCGTAAAACATAGCATGGGGATTTTTAGTAAATTATTAATTTTGTATCTATATGATGTCAGTTATTCAAATTATTTTTTATGTGTTGTAGTTTTTTTTATCATTAATTTATGTCTCCTATATTAAAATGGTAGAAGCGTCTCTGAGGTATTTACAATGTTTTCCTTGTTTACTCAACCAGATCGTGAACCTGGCTTACCCGCTACTGTCGATACCAGCTGTTTAAATTTTTAAACATTTAAAATAATATTTTTGAAAGATTTTGCCTAAATGCAAAATCTTTGACTTGGAGACAGTTTTGGCCGTCTCAACACACACACACACACACACACACACACACACACACACACACACACACACACACACACACACACACACACACACACAAACACAACTATTAATTAATATAAAGCAATCATATACTGACATGGCCAATTCACAATATCATTACATAACCTCAATAAATAATAGCAACTGATAATCGCTGTTGAAAATCCCAATCACACTTAAAAATCACACGTATTTCAAAGTGGCAATCACAGTTTGACCTGTTATTGTGTAATCACTGTTAGTCACACGCCTACTCAAAACGCTACAAACTCTAGTTATAAAAATATATGTTTCAAAGTAAACAGAAAATGGGTATTAGATTGATATAACAATATCTATAATTTTTATTTTGTTTATTATTATATGTTTTTGTCAGATTTCCAAAAATTTCACAACGTCTGCAGTTTAGTTTTCGGTCTGCCCGTCGTCTTTGGCGTTGCTTACGCATATTTAAAGGATGAAAATGTATAATCTCGCAAAAGAAAATGTCTTTGCAAACTAGCTTGATTTGGAAAACCTAACCTGCTAGGCCTGTCAGTAGGAACGGATTAGAAATTACCGATGTGCATCTTTGAGCGATGCAAACTTTTACGCTTATTGAATTGATAACCTGAGTGAATAAGAAAACAATTTTATATTAATAAATAAAGGTTGGAGATATAAACATAGGTAGGTCTATTATTTATTTATTATAACATTGATTATATATTTAAAAATTTTATAAAATAAATAATTATAAACTAAAAATTTAAAAAATGGTATTATATCTACGAATTTAGGGAACTGTTAGACTTGGTTCCTATTTGGCGAATTATGGAACCTGGTGTAATTTAATTTCGTAAGCAATTCATCGTTTAGTATTGCACGTGGGCACTGACAATATAATGAATCAATAAGACGACAGTTATACGGATGAAGTTCAGATCGGATGACCAAGTAAATACTTCAGCTTATCGCCGCCAGGTTAGACAGAGCGGCTTATTAATTTACGTGCGATACAGGTGAAAAACTAAAACAATTAAAGAGCCTAGAAGGAAAGCCGTATAGCCTATAGTTTTCGTAGAGCTAATAAGACCACTTTCTGTTTTATATGAATATTTTGTAAACTATATATAGATTACACTTTGCTATTACTTGCGCCTAGACTTTTTGTTAACTAAAGGTTGTTAAATTGTTAACTCACACTTCGAGGAATCGTTTTAGTCTTACGACTTCTCCAGCCTCGTATTTTTGCCGCTAGGATTGGTGCAGGTGTGCTTCTTTGGTATCATTTTTTTAAAGTTAGAAGTGATGTGATCGAAGAGAATGTGTGATCTGTGCCGTGTTTGTTCATTTAGGATGTCATTTTTAGGTGTATTTCATATTGTTCTAGTGTGTTTAATTTATGGGCTCTGTTGCATGCGTGGAAAATGCTCATGTTATTTTCCATACTATAGCATGAGTGTTTAGTGACAATCATTTTATAGACAATTTACACAGAAAGATATTCAACAAGAACAGTAACAACAACACAAACAACAAAACATGAACACAAACAAATTCATCACCCTCATATACATAAACAAACTCACCATTAAATAGCACACCAATTCAAAAAGCAGGATACAATATAGCTTACAGAACAACAAATAAAAAAGCCAAACGGCTATCAGACACAGCATTAATAACAATACCAACACATACAATAACCCAGGAGTATACAAACGAAAATTCAACAACTGCAATAAGTTCTGTATTGGACAAACAGGCAGATCTTTCGCCGAAAGATATAAAGAACACAAATGCGCACTGCACACTACTATTGAATCTACCTTCGCAAATCACCACAAGGACGCTATAAACATAGCAATTATTGGCATGAGAAGTAAAAGCTTCCGCTTGTAACATGACATTTGTAAAGTATAACTAATCTTGAAAGATGAATAACAACAATCGTTTACTTTCACCTATTTAAATGTGTTTAAAAGTGACTTTTACAAGGGATTAAAAACACATTTACTATCAGCTGATTAAACCAAGTATATAATTGAGTATAAATCACTGATTGTTAAAGGAGTTTTCAATGCTAGTGGCTCGGTATTCTGATGGAATTTCTAAATAAAGTTGCCATATGTGTTAACCAAGGATCCAAAGAAGGTCCTTGTAATGTAACCCCCCGTATTTTTGGAAAGTGGGTTATGTTTGGAATTGACTTATTTGAAAAACTTTAATTTGCTTGATCCCCCTACATTCTTCTGGAGTGTCTTCCTCATTTAAACACTTTTTCTAGATTTCGAAGATTATCTAACTGCTTTAGGGATCCATGCCTGAATAGTAGGGTATATTCCTCCTGGTTCCGTCGCTTTTTACAAATTTCATTCATTCATATGCCTCATTTAACTGTTCTTTCGACAGATCTATTTTTCTTGTGGCTTTAACCTGTTGCTCCGTCCTTAAAAATCTCTCCCTGTTTCCACCAACAAGTTCTCGAAATTTTCTTACCATGATCTTTCTGATACCCTGTTTATCATAAAGTTGCTTCTGTTGGTAGTGTTAATGGGTTTGAGGGTATCTAGGCTTCCAAGCCCTTTGCGCTTCCTATTTGGTTATCTATGTATTGATATTTTCTTTTCGCAAGTGTTATTCTTTTGTCGATCTACTTCTCGTTTTTCTTCTCTATTTGAAGTTTTGTATTGTATTTTTGTTTGCCAATATAAGTTTGTAATAGTCTTTAATAAAAAATTGTTTTTCAGTTTGTTCTTATCTTTTATTTCCTTGTCCCACCAGTTAAGGTTATTTGTTTTCGCGTCTTTTTCCCCCTAGTACCTTTTCTGCTGCTTCCTTTCTGCAAATCTTTATTTGTTCGTATTCTTTTGTAGTAGATTTGTATGTTTCTTTCAAGTTTTGTGTAAGTCCTACTAACACTAATTTATCTGCTCCTACTACTAAGTAATGATCCGAACCACACTCTGCTTCTTTATGCACCTTTACGTCTTGTATTTTCCGCTTAAATAGGATAAGTTGTCTTCCTATGAAGTAGTCTATTTTGGATTTTAGATCTCTTGTGTGGTGATACCAATTATACTTATGTATATTCTTGTGGGCAAAGAAACTGTACATAATCTTTAGTCATATTATTGACTTATATTATCTCCGTTGTCGTTTTTTTTTCTTCTCTATATATACCTACTACTTTACTGTGTGCTTGCTTCCCTACTCTGCCGCTGAAGTCTCTACTGAAATTATTTCATGTCTAATGAGAATTGGATCAAGGACATTTCTGAGGCCTTCTTAAAAATCTACTTTTTCTTGAAGTGAGTAATCGTTAATTACAGCTTGTATGACCAAAATAGTTATTTGTATTCCTCTAATTAGAATCGTCACTCTCATAAGATGTTCAATATAAACTTCTCACGATTTGATAAATATTCCGAACTTTTTGTGTATAAATATAGATACTCCTGATCTTGCTCTCTGATCTATTTCTACCTCTAAAAAGATGTAAGTATTCTTTCATACGCTTTTTCCGTTTCCTTTTGTTTTAGAGAGGTTGGTTAGATCTAGATTCCAGTTTTTGAGTACTTTTATAGTTTCCAGTTTTTTGTTTCGGACAAAATTTCCTTGTATCTCATAGTCCATTTTCGTTGCTTTTTTCGTCTCCTCTCATTTCCGTCCGATCCCCAAGGATGATTGCGATTTTTAGCACTGTAAGACTTTTTCCAAGGATAGGATCACTGACCCTACGCCTCTACCCCCATCCTCAGAGGACCTGATTTTTTCTTATTCCCTTAACTGAAAAGTTCCAGCTTTTAGGCATCAGAAATTCGGCGTTCACATTCTCTCGTCGGCTGCTTAATGAATACCCATTGTCCGCCTTGCACCTTTGGCTACGCGACATATGTATGTCTTTGAGGACGTGAGAGTCGGATTTGCTAGCAGAGCTGAATTCTATTCCTAGAACCTCCAATTCGTTCGTTGGGAAACAGTGATCATTTCTCAGAGTTTTATTAAGATCAGATCATCAAGTCTCCAAATCCCCTTACCAAACTTTTCCAAATAAATGTTTTATTTAAGAGGTGTAGTTAAATATAGTACCTATTGATAATATTACTCCAACAGTTATGTATGCCAATACAGGAAATTTTACCTAAGTTACATTTCTTAGCTCTTACTTAGTAGAAGTAAAAATACCCGTAGTTTATTATAACAATTTGAGTACTACTAATAATGAAAAATAAAGTTATATTTTCGAGTGGAATGACCGAACTGAACTAAATGTAAACTCTTTTTTATTGTTAGAAAGATTATTTTAGTTATAAAAGAATCTGTCGATCCCAGATTCGTTTAGTGGGTTTACCAATCACATGCAATAACTTTTGAGACTCCACGCGAAACGCTGAGACTGAGAGGGTTTGATTGGTCAAAGCATACGTAAATAAGTCTCCACGTAATTTATGAATAAACTGAGAGATCCACTCACATGTCCTACATGAACAACGACGTTTGATGAAACAACATCATGGATGTCGTGTAAAACAAATACTAAATCTTCGCACTTGCGTCATTCTTTCTTCATATTTCATCAAGTATCAAGCTCCATATCGTTTTCCGACGTGTTTTCAGTAAGGAAAGTTCCGATGGGCTGAAAAATGAGTAACGTTTAAACTTAAGTTTAATGAAGTTTTATTTGAAAGTCATTTGCTTTTACACGTGATACTGTTATACAGTAGAAACACTTATTTCTTGTTTAAAATACCAATGTCCACAATTCCGTGGCCTGACCTAAGATCAACCTGGGCGTGCCCGATGTCAGGGATGCTAATGCCCTTAACTGATCTCTTAATTTATTTTTCAATCTATTGACTGGCGATTTCGGAGACCGTCTTTCCCTAGAATCTTCGTATCTAATGGTTGATGCCGCGGTAACGGCAACCAAGAGAGCCAGAACAAACAGAGTAGTAGGCTTTAACATTCTGAAAAGTAAATTAATTAACTTACAGTGGCTAGTTTAACTTATAAATAGTTTAACCAATAAATATTCCTCAGAACTGAAAAGAAAATATAATAATACTAATAAAAATAAAGAATTATCTAATTTCAAATTAAAAAAGTAATATAATGTTTCAATAAATGCTCTATAATATAATTAACGGTAAAACAGTACAGCAATATACATGTACGTTAAGCTAACTGTGTCGAATCGATGCTATATTTCTTTTAAATTTATTTTTATATTATATTACGTGTATTTTTAAACATATGTGATATTTACGAATTCCTACGAAATAATGTTTGTTTTTAATTCATTGTTATAACAGGATTAACACTGAATTATTATAACAGGAAATTATTATAACACTGATTATAACAGGAAAACTGAATAAAACAATAATCTGTCTTGGAACTGTTCTAACTACTGTAATCTGTCTAAATTACCCTCCTAACTCCATACAGACTTATAACTCCATACAGACTTATAACTCCATTCAGACTCATAACTCCATAGAGACTCATAACTCCATAAGATACACATTATACTTAATAGAAAGTCAATAAATATAATATCAGTTTTAAAACGCAAACCATAAATAGGTCTTAGTGTTCGTGTAATAGGAAGTTTGTAGGAATTAGTTGTTGAGGACACTCAACAATTAATTCAAATCATTTCTAATGAGATTGTTGGGACTTACCTCCTCTTGTATCTATTTCACGAGGCCCAAATTTTTGTTTTGAAATTAATCGCACTTTTACAACTATTGAGATTTACTGTCGCATAACTTTCGGGGAATCCTTGTAGGTACATGAATGTGTTTGAGATTGTAAATGTAAAGATAATCTGTAAAATTTCAACGAAAATAATTTTGTTTGTTTTAGCTAGTTTAAAAACGCGTTTCAAAAAGTTATTTAAATAATAATTTCCCTTTAAAGCCCACCATATAATTGACGTATTTGATTTGATTTATGAAAATGTTATAAATTATATCAACCTAGCCCCTTAGTTCAAAATGGTCAAATAACTCTAAAACATTTTGGTTTTAACTGATGGTGAACTTCCGGTTTTGATAAAATGCACAGTAAACAATTATTCATTTAAAATATTTTTGTTCATTAACGTTTGATTATTAATATTTGGAGAGTAAAATTTTTTGACTGGTTTTAATATTTGAAATACTAATGAAAAATAAACTAAATAAAAATAAGGTTCAAAATAGGTTTATTTATACTCCGTTTACATCTATGTAAGGTATGTTACTCAGATAAAAGACCTATTTTTTGTTAAAGAGTCCAAAACGTATTTTTTTTTCTCCGTTCTTGTTATAAACCTGGAGGTGACCGAGGCCGGGAACATGGATTCCGTTCTCTAACTGATGTTTTGCTCCATCTTTTATTTTGTTAAAAATGCTTTTAGGCGAGCGTCTTTCTGTCGCCTCCTCTTCTTCGTAAGCTGACGCCACGGTGACGGCGACGAGTAAGACCACGACAAACAGGGTAGTTGATTTGAACATTCTGTAGAAGAAATAAACGTGAAGTTACATTTTTATCTCTATATTTACTCTAACAACAAGGAAAAGAACAGGATTATAATAATATAGTCAAGTATGATTTATAAATCCCTGTAACGCGGTTTAAAGGTAAAGTATATTGCAATAAGTTATTTTTAATAAAGTGTTAAAAGTTTGTACATTTTTACGTTGCTTTATAAGGAACGACTCTATTACTAGCTGATGTTACCATAAGCAGTTGCTTTACACCATTCAAGTTGAACATTTTCTACATTCTGATATACAAATTGAAAATACCTGAACATACTGTTATTCAATTCATTTAAGATTAAATTAGGAATGTTTAATATTTATAAAACTCTGTAATGTTAGACACATTTTAGCACTTTAGCCTACAGTGAGATTTGCGTTTCCTGTTTTTACTATAATTTTCCTTACAATATGAATCAAATACAAAATTATTTCCTTGCCATGGATGTGAAAGTTGTAAATTACCTGAACACTTTAGAGAAATTTAACTAAGAATGGGTTAAGATTCATTGAATATTTAAAAACAGCAGACCTATTATTTTATTCTCAATAGTATTTTCACCTTAAAGCGTTATTTACATTTTTATGTTTATTATAAATAGCCTCACAATATGAGTCGCATATAAATTATATCATTGCCAAGGATGTGAAAGTTTTATAAAAACTTGAAAGTATAATTAATAAAACTTAAAAATTCGAAGAAATAACGAATACACTTTATTCTAACGTAAAATTCCTGGTTAATCATTAGGTTAAAAGTAAAATCACTCATAGTAAATGAATGTTCTCTAGTAAGTACAAAATATAGAAAATGTGTTATATTAAATGAGTCCCTACTTTATTCTAAACGTCTATAAAGTATTAATAATATAATCGTCTAAAATAACCATAAATCTATACTTAGTTCTAAGCTTATCCAAAGGTATTAACTAAAGTTTTACAGTTAGAGTTATTTACTTACTGTCTCCTTATAGAGTGAAGACTGTTTTTTATAGTAACTCTCGCTGTCATTCACATAATTATTTCGTCAAATTATTTTAATAACTTTGTGTTTATTGGTATATGTGTAATTAATTTCACCGATTAAGTAAATAATTTTTTAATTAAAGTAATAAGTTTTAATATTTTTGATCTCTTGACAGCTCTTTGGGCACAGTCTTCTATATGCTGTTTCCAAGTTAGTTTTCTGTCTATTGAGATTCCCAAGTATTTGGAGATGCTGTGTTCTTCAAGAACATTATCTTTGTATTTTAAGATTAAATGTTGGCGCTTGGTTTAGAGAGAGAAGAGATAGAATGTAGTCTTCGAATGATTAACTGCCATTTCATTTTCATTTGTCCATCGTTCAAGTTTTGATAGGGCGGCGTTAAGAGTATTTTCCAGAGACTTGATGTTGCTACTGGTAGCCCACATAATTAAATTATCGGCATACAGCAGGACTTCCACCCCCGGGATATTCTTCACAGCCTCAAATATGTCGTCGATCATCTGTTTAAAAAGACTACAACTTAGGACCGCTCCCAGTGCTAAGCCCTGTTGCTGAAGACGATATTTGGAAATAGCACCGGCAAAACGTGTTGTGATTAGGCTCTGGGAAAGAAAGGACCTAATCCATGCAAATATGTTGCCAGTCACTCCGCTCTGAGATTGTTTATTTAATAGCATTTGTCTCCATACTATGTCGTATGCATTTTTCAGGTCCACCAAGACCACCAAAGAAGGCATTTTACGATGGTAACCATCTTTTATGCATTGGGAGAGATAAACAACATCGTCTATTGTGCTGTGCTTTATCGTAAATCCTGCTTGTACATCGTCTATTACATTATGTAATTCGAAGAATTGGTTCAGGCGGGTTGCAACCATCCTTTCTGCTACTTTGCATGTAACGCTATTGAGTGTAATTGGTCGGTAACTAC
>JBAIZL010000004.1:240862272-240874772 GCA_036971475.1 Prosapia bicincta | reverse complement strand
ACAGTTTAGGAAGCTTCAAGTTTATAAATATGAATCTTAAATAAAACTTAATTAACACGAAAAACATATAATGTGATGAATATTGAAATGATTAAAGAATAGTACTTACTTGCTAATATTTTCTGAGAGAATAAACACGTCCTTTGCATTTCTCGGTTGTATTTTATAGCAACATCCCCTCTCCTGTGTTCTATTCTTGTAGTTTTTAATTGCGAACAATTTTCTCTACAAATGTAATCGATTAATTACAATGTTTAAATTATTGACTATAATTGGTGTGAACAAATATTAAAACACATTAATGCAGCAGATCGTATGGGAATAATCTATTTTCATATTTACGTTTGATCATGAGATAAATTATTTATTTACGCTAATGCAATTACACTAATTTAACTAATCCAATTTTGTTATTAGTTTGTAGCAAAATAAATTTTGTTTTTAATATCAAGAAAAAGTCTATAATTTTGTAATAAAAATTCAATAAATTTCGAAGATGGTGATAAACTAATACTATTGGTATGTTTTTAAATATTCTTAGTTTTTTTATAACATTTAAAAAACGGGTATTGTGTGAGTCACAAGTCATCTATTGAAAACCTGGCAACGTTTTGACAGATAGCTCTCCATCTAGGCATACAGTACATATGTACTTAATATTAGGCAATATTAAATAGTTGAATAGTATAGCAATAAAATAGCTGATAACAAAGTATAATAAAAATACCTATTGATATAGTGATATTTTAAGGTAGTTACAAATACTACACTATAAGAACGAAACCTCTTATAAGAGTGTTAGCCAATTACAAAGAATCTTAAGTTAGCTAGTAAACAACAAAATAATAATAATAGAGTATAAAATTATTTCGTAAATAATTCTGAAACTTTACAATAATACAAAGCATATAATTAATAAGCTTTGTTACATTTGTGAAAACAAGCTTTTTTATGCCTGTGATTCTGTTGATGTCACTATCAAATCATTAACAATTATGAACAAAATATAACTTGAATTACCTTAACTTGAATATTACCTTGTTGTAATATTTTTAACTATTTTTACAAAATAAATTATATTTTCCAAATCTTGTGTATTATGATAATTTATAAAACGTAGTTAAAGTATCTTTTCAGTATTATTACAAAAACTCTCAAATCATATCCTCTAAAAAACGACGTTTTTTTTAACATCATTCCCGTTTTTCGGTTTGCTGGTCTCCTAATAATTTTGTAGCTGTTATCATCAACTATAATTTACATTTCGTTTAATGTGAAGACTTAGAGTAGACAAATTGCTCTAATTTCTCGTGTTGCTTATTGAACTGTCATTATGTGTTCACATTTTCAGCAAAGTTGGTTACGGTAGTCCTTGTTGTTGTAATCTTGCTAAGTTGTCAATGGAGGGGAAAAGGAGGAAATGGGTATGAAAATTTTCATTAGGGAAATAGAGGATGCAGTTTAAAAAAGCAGCTAAACAATTCGGATCTGCGTTGGCAACATTTAGAGGGGAGGGTGTGTCGGAGGACGGATTTTCATTAAAAGGAATGGCGCAGATGCTAAAATCAATTTTTAATCTTTAGTAAGTATTTTACTATATACATATATATATATATATATATATATATATATATATATATATATATATATATATATATATATATATATATAGTAGACACTCGCTACTCACGGGTTTGGTATTCGAGGTTGGCAAAATTACCACGTATGCTGTTAATATGTATTGAAATAAAAAGAAAATCAGTATAGTTACTGTGCAGGTCGTAGGATAATGCTTTCTCGTCTTATTTATTTTGTACAGACCTGTAAGTATTTATCACAAACAAATTTGATTACTCTCCAAATATCCGTTATACCGTACACTCTTAGAGATACTCTTCAAACGGTAGGCATTATTTGTGTAGGCCATAACAATTGTCGTTATCATCACTGGTCCGGAGCCCGCATCCAACTCCATTCATAATTTTACTATCACTTCTCTTTACTTACTGATAATTTAATAGTTTTCCAAACCCAAACATCGATGATCCTAACCGGTGACCGTGACTAACTCGGATTTTGTTTCTCTCGTCAGTTACTCAACACGTTTTTGCTAGTTTTCGAAACGTCACTTCTACTTGTGGAATTGTTTAGTGAATATGTTTTACTTGGTTTTATCTTTTCCTTTAAATGGTTTATCAAAGCTATAATATCATCAACATTTATAAGGGCAAGAAAAGTTTAAAAAAAAGTTGATGGTGTTGATTATGGTTATTGTTGTTTTAGATATATTAAATTGAATTTGGCAGGCAAATCTCAAGAGTGGTCCGTTTTTTATTGTGTATTTACTTGTTGCTAGGTTTAGGGATGTTGTTCCCAGCTGCTTGATGAAGGTGAGTAAACAAACATTTCTACTTTTGTCTCTAGTTGGTAGTGTGGCTTATAGGGACCGAGAGGGGGCTTGCAGAGTACAACATCATGACAGAAGGCTACCGTGTACACACGCCAGATATCCTAATAGTCATCGATGTCATCCTGTGTCGACAGGTGGCTTCTAGGTGTCTAGTAGCAAGACTGACTGATAGAGCTTTCGTCTGAAGATGGAAGATAAAATGGAATTCGCGGCGCCTCTAAGAGACAGAGAGAGGCCTCCAACTTGAGAGAGACGTAGAAATGTTTGTTAATCAGCTACAACAGGCGGTGAGATCGATGAAGATGGCACTAGAGTCGTTATCCAGCTGACAAGACCACGCTAAAACAACTCATCGTCGAGCTACAAGGCACACTGTAGCAAGTCAAGAATTTACCTTCAGCAACTGGATAGTCTGTCGGCAAATAATGAAAACGACTTCTACCTGTGGAAGGTCAGAAGTTCACTGGGGGCCAAAAACACAAAAGCCACAAATCAGAGCTAAGTAAAATCTGTTAAAGAAAAAGCAGAAGTCTTAGTTCGAGCCCAAAGATTTTCCCATAATCGTGGACACAGTTCATAAAGCATTTGTTATGCCTAATATGTTCGTAGCACATTCGATTTTAAAAATAAAAATATAAGTTATTAGGAAAAATGAATTGATAAAACTCTATTTCGTGTAAAGCCTAATTGTCCTACAAACTTGGAAATACGTCCGAAGTCAATTTGTAAACACGTTATACAAGTATAATTTGAAGATATTAATTGAATAATAAGTACACCAGGTGTTCGAAATAGCACATGTGTGTTGTAATTGTTTTCCTACTTTGGTTAATTAATTAACAGCTATCATAACTTTCTGCTTGTTATTTCTTCCGGGTCTTAATTTTTGAAACATAATAAAGTTTCACGTTGTGCATCACATCTATTAATTATTTTGCAGTAGTTTTAAATTATTAATTTTTAACAAATATTTTAATTTATAAAAAACTTATAATAAGAATGAACAAAATAGTATATAATTAATACAATAATATATAAATAATACACTAATAATAAAAAAAATAAATAACAATTAAATTTTGACTAAAATAAGCTCTCTTGAAACAGATTTGAGAATCTGAATGAAAGAGTCTCGTTTGAGAAAACGGCCAGAAACTATGAGAAAGCTATCGGATTACTACGTCTTTTATTGTGTCTCCAGATTATTATTTGCTTTTATAAATTATATTTTCATTAGATTTTATTATTACAACCCTCTCGTGTTATATAAGACTACTCCTAATAGATATCGAAGTTAATAAACAACAATATGCATGACTACAAATAAACATGTTTCGTAAACTTCTGATGATGCTAACTATGTTAGAGAAGTATACCCCAAGGGTGTGTAAATATTTATATACAGGGCTATTGCTGTTTATTAATTATAATTACGCTACTGCCCTCTATAGCTTTTAGTAGATAACGGAGTTGCTTGAAAGAGTAATTTAATCATTGACATTTTTAGTTCCTATAAACAATATCAGGATGTAACTCGAAGTAGTAAATTAGTTGTTTAAGAGTAGGAAATTAATTTGGTTCCTAATACCCGTAAATAACTAATTTGTGAGTGCTCTTATTGCAATACATATTATTCAAGTAAAATATAAAAAAAACACTCATTAGATTTAAACTAACAGCATTACTACTAACAAGCAACTCAAGATATATTTAAATAAATGCCATTTAATATAAAGTAAATATAGCCTATGTAAAACTTAATCTTGTTTTAGAAATGTTAAAAGTAAGTTAACAGGGTGATCGTTATATGTCTGTTAACACTCAGACCTCTCTCGGGCTACTTATTTAGAGGCATAATGTAAATGCGAGACTGAGTTTTTTTGTATAACACAAACTCATAAAGAATCCCGTAAGTATTGTGTTCAGCTTTAATTATCTCAATTAGTTTTAAAGCAATTTTATTGTAAACCGTAACACCTAAGTGTTAAACCTTCAGAATATAATGTTATAGTAACGAATTCTAATATAATATTTTTTCAAAGATACTAATTTTATTGCAAAATTTCACATTTTTTACTTATTTATTTAAGTTAAATAGTTTGTTGAATAGTTTTGAAAGTTTGTATATTAATAAATATGACAAACATAATTTATTAAATTGTAATAAAAGACCTAGCCGTCTCAATTATATTAATTAATTAGGAGATAGTTGTAATCTTATTTTGTAAAAAAATTAAAAAATATATAATTGTATTTTGGTAAAATTGAAAAACGTGTAACGGCAAATCTTCACCACAGAAGTTGAGAGATCGGATTTAGTTGCAAATAGGGGGGGGAATTCATTCCATCACGATTGGTCGAACATAGTGAAAGGGGCGGGGCGAAGTAGTTGACCAGAGTATGTATTTGATGAAAATGTTGTTATAACATAGTTTGTTTTGTAAATTACTTCTGAGACTGATTGCTATGCAATTAAAATGTACATAAGGTATTAAATAAATGAAAAAGTTTTTTGCGGTACAGATATTTTATCGATTTAAATTTAAAATTACGCTACAGTTGGTTTATACAGATATTATTGTTTATATTTGTATTTGAATTAATTATTTTCTTTTTTTGTACAATTTTCATCTTGAAAGACGAGAGAAAAGATTTTGCTGAATAAATCCATATGTCTTTAATTGAACCTTCCTTCTGCTCTGACATTCACATTCATTTATCATAAATTTACTTAAAAATATTTAATGAAATAATAAAAATTAAAACATTTGAATATTAAGTCTGTTATTAAATTTTAAAAATAATTCTTCCTATTGGTGCTATTATTGTTAATGTAAGTAGTCAATTCAGTTCTATTTCTGTATTTTTTGTATTTGTGAAGATGACACTAATAATTTGGTTTATCATATCTATTGTTTAATTTATAAGCGTATATTAATTATAAGACAATAAGGCCTGAAATGTTCAATACCATTATTCGATTGTTACGAATGGCTCTGTTAAAGTCAACGTTGTGTCTAGAAAGATATCATCAGTTGTTATGTAAGGCGTTTATACAGCGTATACCTACCATGCACCTAATTAAACTCCTATACTTAATGCTTTTAGTAGACCTTTTTAATTTACACTCTTAATCTTACAACCATTAGTAGATGTAGTGACCAGATGAAGCTACTGGAAGAACATTGGGATATGAATTACTCAAGAAAACGTATTTGCCTTTGAGAAGAACGAGACAAGTTAAAAGTTGCAGTATCTATTATACGAAGAAAAGATATTGTGTCTGTAATCAAAAGTACATAATTACCACTGATGTAACTCTACATTTGGACACCCTATTACCGTACAATTAAATTCGTCACTAAAAGTCAACACAATGCCTGGGTTATTTCCAAGAATCTAAAATTAATGTAATGTCTGACCCTCGGGACCAAATAGTTGCGAAAAACGTTTACCTGGCGATGCAGACAGGCCTAAGGAAATTATGGAAGCTTTTGCAAGAAAAAAGTGCACATAACAAAAGTACCCAACACTAAAAACTTGTAACACACAATTTTACCGATATAAAGTCACACAATGGCTTTAAGGACGCGTTACAAACACTACTTCAATATTAAAACTTAAAACATTCGCAGAATATCTTACATTTTGTTAACATAACCTGAAAATCGCCTGCAACAGCTAAGGATCAAGGGGGCAGAAGCCTGATTGTTTTCATTTAAAGTAACTACTAAAGAAATGAAATAACTCCGTCAGATAGGGACTTTCTAGTGGTTTGTGGCCTGTCAAATGGTTTGGTTTTCTTCAACCTTCTAACCATATGGACTACTGGTTACCGAGAAGTTGAGTTTCTACTCTTAGATGAAGGAGAAGCCTCTTTTTAAGTTTTTTGGCTATTTTCTTTATTTTTGGACATTCAGATATATTTTTGTTTCCACATACCTAGGGGGATATTTGTCAGTACCTTATTTTGGAACATCTCAAGAATTCCTATTATAGATTCTCTTGCGCATTCCTACACTTTAATGCCAAACTGGTTTCAAGATCTGATTGTAAATTTTTATTTTAATACGTAATGAGAGGTGTGAGATTCCGCCCAGGAGCCAATATTGTTTAAGGTTCTTGATATTTAATTCCTTCTTCTTTTCCTTGATGTAGTGTTTCCATCTTAGTTTAACATCTAAGTACATGCCTAGATAATTAACACTATTTTCATAAGGAACGATGATGTTGTTAACACCCAAAGAGGAGAAGTCTTTAATATTTTATTTGCGAGGTTGATGTGGGCCGAATTCACATCATTAGATTTCATTTTCCGGTGGGCAGTATTAGTTATACAGATTATTTGTTTGGTTATAAGAAAATGTATATTTTAGCAATAGTTATACCTAAACACAATTACTATAGCAATTTCTTTCTATCACAACTTTATATGTAATGGCAAACATTACTAAACAAATCACAAAAAGCCACAACAATAGTAAACAAAATAATACAAGGTCGATAGTAGATAGATTTTATATAATGCTACATTCAGTTAAACTGTAAGAGTTTGTTTGAAACATAGTTCCTCCTGATGACAAACTGTATTTCGTTAAAAATTTGAACCTAGGCTAGGAGAGCTTGTGGGTTGTGAAAGCCTCAAAATATTTAGCCTTGTATCAAACGGGATAGGAAAAGGTGATAGGGTTGAATAAGTCACTTGCCTTCATAATGAATGTAACTGAAAAGGACAACGAACAATAGAGAAAAAAATGTGAGGTTAGTCGGCGTCGATTGAATATAGTTGGAGGCCTAACTAGTATCTTACATTATCAATCAATATTTAGTACGTTTAAAGATCCCTTGAAACCAAAATATTTACAAAGATATAGCTGATCTGGTTTTAAATAATTCTAACGGGCAGATAACAAGGAAAATGAGGGACTGGGATTTTAAGAGCAACATAAAAAGTTATAGAGGATAATGGCCTAAAAGAAGATCTATTTAGTTAAACTATTCTGTCTACCAGTAACGTAACTCTCGCTGACTCTCGCCACAAGGGGATAATTACGATAGTTAGCTAACCACGCCTAATTCCATTTACCCTTTGTCATAATATTTTTTTCTAGAAATACTTTTTAATCCGGCAAAAGTAGAGGAAGTAGACGAAGTAGAGGAAAGAAAATAAAACAATAAGGATGTAACTTCAGCTATGAGACTGGGGCAAAAAAGCAAAGCTAAACAGAAAGTGTTGAGGGTTTCTATGGGACAGCAAGGGAAGCATTACAAAAAGGACAAGGATTGAAAAAGGAGCTAAGGTCAAATCTGCTGAGATGCAAGGAAGTAGTAAAAATAGTGAAACGGAAGTAAGAGATAAACATTAATGATGTAAAGGGAGAATGGTTATAGTGAAACGCTGAAAATTGTAACAGCGCAAAATGTCCGAATGACTCAGCAAAGAACTCGAATAAAACTGTAGGTTTAGGAGACTTAACGAAAATATAAACAAAGATAGGGCAGAAGCAAAGGAACTGGAAATGATGCAAATAAAAATACAAAAATATAAGACAAAAAGTGTAAGCTAGTAAATTGGAAGACCTCGAAAAAGTTTATAAAAAGGGAGGGCATAACCCAGGAAAGAGACAAGCAGCATAATCCTATTGTAAATGAAATCAAACTAGCGGTTCAGGAGTATAAAAATAAATTTATTTCAAATAGAGTTAAAAAAAGAATAGGCTATTAGAAATATTATTAAATGGATTTCAGAATATTTTTAACGGGAAGTCTGAGAGGTCAAATATGTACAAGCATAAATTGTATAAAACAATGTATACAATTTTTAAATACTGAACATTGTATAAACAAAGCATTTTTGGTATATAGTATATAAAATAATAACAGAAACTATGTTTATGGGTGGGTAATATTACTGATTGGTAGAAATAACTCATCCCGACAACAAACGAGCATTTTCAGAAAATGTTACAAGAAGAAAATAAAGAATAAATTACTGAAATTTACATCTGCTAACAAAAGATAAACAGATCGGTTTACATCAAAGAGGCAGGCCATCTCAGAAGCTTGCCAACTAAATTAGGAACGCAGAGGATGACGCAAGCAGGGAAAACTTGACTAAACAGCTGTTCTACAGTATGGAGCACTCACAGTTTGTAAAGCCAGGGAATACAATAAAGTTAAAAGTATGAATGCACTGGATTTAGCAACAAGTAAATTAGTATTGAATGTCTGTAAAGTACCTAGTGCAGTCATTAAAAAGTAATAATTGGGAAAGAAATTTAAATTACAATTAATTTTTATTGAGAAGATTGGAGCAGCATTCTTAGTAAGTGAATTGCGGAAAACATTGTTTTTGTGAAGAAGTGTATATGCAAGTTTATTTCAATTTAACGGGATGCAAAATAATCGGTGTTTAAGTTGTTCAAATGCGTGCTTTATTGTATGTTACAGGACAGGACTACTGTGAACAGACTCTGTTGAGATAGGAGTTAAGGTAGTAGTAGAAACGTGTTCGATATAAGATAAAATAAAATAAGCAAAAATAACTGAAAACATAATAACTGTACAAATTTTTTTCCTTATTTTGTTAAAAGCATATAGGCCTAAATTAAATTTTAACTATTATAAAAAAGGTGGATTTTCTTTACACTCCTAACAAAATCTGAGGTGAACAGCAATGGCAAACAAGAAAGTCAAAACATTGATAAGGAACTCGGCTACAGACAGAAAGAGAAGATAGAAAAAAAGATAGTATGAGATAGAGGAAAAGAAAACACGAGGGAATAGATTAAGACTTATTTAGTATCTGTGAGACAAGAGACAGAAGTAATTCACAAGGGATTAAATACTGAAGATGTTCCATCGCAGGATTACAGGAATGATTGGAAGAGAAAACAAGGAAGTAGCTAAAAGTACTGAACACGTGAGAGCATTAAAAGATTAAGTAAAACATCCAACAATTGGTTAAAATAATAAAGGAAAATTTAGAAGCTGGGGCCAGTAAAATACATAGCCTCTATATGCCACCAAGATTACCTGATTAAATCCGTCGTGTTAGAAATACGTCACTAAATTTTGTTTTACTCAATTCTTCTTGATAGAATCCACCCTTGATCTCAGCTTTCGGTCTGTCCTTCAATTTATAAGTGACAAAAATTGTTGGTTCAATTTTCCAAATTGTATATACTTAATTAATCCATGCAGAAAAATAACTTTTTGTAAACGTTTTTGATACCTACTTATTCCAACTTTATCTCCTACATTAAATTTGTTTAGCGATACTAGTTTCATGTTGCTCTGTTCTCAAGTACATAGTGTCTGTATCATCACTAAATGTTTATTAATTTTAATAACATCAATTGGTCGCATACCGACAGTCCAATGTTAAGTATTATTATAATCGTCAACTACAACGCCTAATAAATTTAACCATTTATAATTTCCCTGTTCACTAAATGCTCTCCATATTTTCGCTTCTAGACTTAAAGTTCTGTTTAGTCTTTCAACGATAGTAGCCTTCTTATCAGAATATGTTGAATAATGATTTATATTGTTATTTACGTAATAAAGATTGAATCCTTAAATTTAAAAATTCACCTCCTCTATCGGTTTGCAAATGTCGCATAGAATATCTATTTAAAATCGGCTGTAATGAATTTTCCATTTCAATTGCGTTTTTAGATTTCATTGGATTACATCAACTCTGTTTTAGAGTATGGGAACGAGGTTCTAATAACAGATACCAAATCAACTACTGCAAAGCTTTATTTGACTCAAAATATAGCCCTTCGAGCCATAAGTGGTGGTGCTAAATTGAGTCCCATCGCAGCATTGGAGATCCAAGCAGGGGTTGAACCACTAGAAGTACGAAGAAGTAGAACCACACTTAAATTCTGGGAAAGAAACAAGCGAATGCATCATTATTAGATGACGTATCTACTAACAACTTGGAGGATGTAAACCCAAACAACACCACTGGGGAAGGCACAGGATTTGATGGATTGCCTGGAATTACAACTGAATAAACCTGCGCCCATTTTCAGAATGCCACAGGCACTTCACCTGTTATCCAAGCGTAAGCTAGATCTTCTGAAGCACAGTACATCAAAAGAATTCTCTCTGGATAAAGAGATTCGTGGAGCAGGTTTGGACACAATTCATAATCAATATCCAATGAATAGGTCAATATCCATATTTACACAGATGGGTCCTGCCATCCTACTACAGGCAACACTGAAGCTGGCTGCTTTTCTGGGTATTTTTAAGGTAGTGTAGCAGTGGAATCCCCGCTTAGCAACTACGATGGTGAGTTACGTGCAATACACGAAGCAGCTGTAAATTTAGCTGCTATATCAGAACCTTTCTGAGGTGTCTTTTCATTGATTCACAGGTTGCGATTTATGCAGTTTCAGGGAATAGCGATACTGCCTATCACCTAGCTCTTCAGAACCTCATGCACAGGTGATGGGAACTTGTGCTTCCGAGTGATCCCGAGTCGTGTTGGAATACTGCGGAACAATAGGGCTGATCTTAATGCCAAGGCCGGGCTTCAACACTCCCAACCCCAAGTGACTGTCTGCAACCTTTTCTATCTGCAAATTGCGCAAATAGCATGGGAAATAAAATAACTCAGTCGAAACTCTTACACTTTAGTCGCGGCAGAAAAAATCTGGGAAATGCTTATCAATGATGATCCACTTAGCCGCACACATCCCCGCTCAGTTGGAGTGGCATCCTTTCGTAATATCATAGGATACTACTACCTTGCGCACATCTGGAAAGGATTGGTGTTACGCCCCTTGTAGAGTGTCCACTTTGTCCGGAAATGAATTCACAAATGGACATGCAACATCTCTATAGTTGCAGAGACTTGGCAGAAATCTGAAACAGCAATACAGAAAATAGTGACCTCGATCATCTAACCATCTCATATTAGGTTGCACGGCACCGGATGCCAGAAATGGCAAGAGTGGGTGTTAGATGAAGAAAAAGATAGTTTTATCAATAATTGCTACAGTATTAGGTAAACCACACGTTTGAAACTCTAAGCAATTATGAAACATTCTTTCCGATTTAGCGCTTGCACCGCATCTCTTTTATTGTTTATACAACAAGGACCCCAATTAAACTAATTTATGTTTACATAAGAATCATGTGTCATTAAGATCAATCCACTAGGTGAGGAATATGTTACTGTACCAACCTAATATCATGAACACTCTCTGTTTAAGTTTATGGTTTCTATCGGTAGCATGTATGTAATTGATTTAACTCTTACAGACATTCTTATTCATCAGTGACACAATTATAACTTTAAACATATTTAGAACATATAATAATAGTATAAAATATTACGTCTTATCTATCTATCTCTCATGAAGGTGTTTTTGTATATGTGGTATGTGTGTGTGTGTGTGTGTGTGTGTGTGTGTGTGTATGTGTGTGTTTTGTGTGTTGTGTGTGTGTGTGTGTGTGTGTATGTGTGTGTGTGTGTGTCTGTGTGTATGTGTGTGTTTTGTGTGTTGTGTGGGTGTGTGTGTGTGTGTTTGTGTGTGTGTGTGTGTGTGTGTGTGTGTGTATTTGTGTTTGTGTGTGGGTGTGTGTTTATGTCTGTGTTTGAGTATCTTTTTCCTACAACACTATAATCAAGGTGTTGACAAGGATTACTCGTCAGAAAAGCCAAATGAAGTAACTTAACACCTATCCTCACTTCTCAAGAAATTGTCAGATCCCAACAATGTTTATCGAAGAAAGTGAGTATTGTTCGCCCTTGATAAAATGGCTTAGTTTTAACTCTAATTGTTTTTGCAATCCTCTAAGGGTCATGTAATGTAAAATATACCTTAGCTTAAAACATATGTATTTAAGTGAACAGTGAAACATACTACATATTATCTTACCGTTCGCCATTTTATTGAAGGGATCACAGTTTTGTCGTGCAAAATATAACCTTCTAGAAAACAACCTCGCTCACTAATCATGCACAGGATCGCTTCGCCAGAAACGCGATCAGCTAGTCGATAAACGTTAATCAATGAACAGATGAAGAATGAATAGAAATACCATGGAGTAGTGCCATGGAGAGTGAATT
>JBAIZL010000004.1:240632272-240857272 GCA_036971475.1 Prosapia bicincta | reverse complement strand
CCTGTGATTCTGTTGATGTCACTATCAAATCATTAACAATTATGAACAAAATATAACTTGAATTACCTTAAGTTGTAATATTTTTAACTATTTTTACAAAATAAATTATATTTTCCAAATCTTGTGTATTATGATAATTTATAAAACGTAGTTAAAGTATCTTTTCAGTATTATTACAAAATTTCTCAAATCGTATCCTCTAAAACACATTGTGTTGCTTCTTTTAAACATTATTCCCATTTTTCGTTTTCATGGTCTCCTAATAATTTTCTAGCTGTTATCATCAACTATAATTTACATTTCGTTTAATGTGAAGACTTAGAGTAGACCAATTGCTATATTTTCTTGTGTTGCTTATTAAACTGTCATTATGTGTTCACATTTTCAGCAAAGTTGGTTACGGTAGTCCTTGTCGTTGTAATCTTGCTTAGTTGGCAAGGAGGGGAAAAGGAGGAAATGGGTATGAAAATTTTCATTAGGGAAATAGGGGATGCAGTTTAAAAAAGCAGCTAAACAATTCGGATCTGCGTTGGCAACATTTAGAGGGGAGGGTGTGTCGGAGGACGGATTTTCATTAAAAGGAATGGCGCAGATGCTAAAATCAATTTTTAATCTTTAGTAAGTATTTTACTATATACATATATATATATATATATATATATATATATTTTGTTTCCATCGTCAGTTACTCAACAGGTGTCGCATCCGCTTGAGGTTTTTGCTAGTTTTGGAAACGTCACTTCTACTTGTGGAATTGTTTAGTGAATATGTTTTACTTGGTTTTATCTTTTCCTATAAATGGTTTATCAAAGCTATAATATCATCAACATTTATAAGGACAAGAAAAGTTTAAAAAAAAACATTGATGGTGTTGATTATGGTTATTGTCGTTGCAGATATATTAAATTGAATTTGGCAGGCAAATCTCAAGAGTGGTCCGTTTTTTATTGTGTATTTACTTGTTACTAGGTTTAGGGATGTTGTTCCTAGCTGCTTGACGAAGGTGATTAAACAAACATTTCTTCTTTTGTCTCTAGTTGGTAGTGTCTCTTAGAGGGACCGAGAGGGGGCTTGCAGAGTACCACATTATGACAGAAGGCTACCGTGATCTCAGCTCTGAACACACGCCGGACATCCTAACAGTTATCGATCTCATCCTGTGTCGACAGGTGGCTTCTAGGTGTCTAGTAGCAAGACTGACTGAGAGAGCTTTCGTCTGAAGATGGAAGATAAAATCGAATTCGCGGCGCCTCTAAGAGACAGCGACCAATTTGAGAGAGACGTAGAAATGTTTGTTAATCAGTTACAACAAGCAGCTTGGAACCACACCCTAAAGCCTAGCAACAAGCCATTCAACAATAAAAAACGCTGTACCCTTGAGATTTTCACCTGCTAGTGGAGAAGAAGAGATGAGATCGAAGAAGATGGCAACAGAGTCGGTATCCAGCTGACAAGACCACGCTGAAACAACTCATCATCGAGCTACAAGAAACACTGTAGCAAGTCAAGAATTTTCCTTCAGCAACTGGATAGTCTGTCGGCAAATAATGAAAACGACGTCTGCTAACAAAAGATAAACAGGTCGGTTTACATCAAAGAGGCAGGCCATCTCAGAAGCTTGCCAACTAAACTAGGAACGCAGAGGATGACGCAAGCAGGACAACTTGACTAAACAGCTGTTCTACAGTATGGGGCACTCACAGTTTGTAAAGCCAGGGAATACAATAAAGTTAAAAGTATGAATGCACTGGATTTAGCAACAAGTAAATTAGTATTGAATGTCTGTAAAGTACCTAGTGCAGTCATTAAAAAGTAATAATTGGAAAAGAAATTTAAATAACAATTAATTTTTATCGAGAAGATTGGAGCAGCATTCTTAGTAAGTGCATTGCGGAAAAAGTTGTTTTTGTGAAGAAGAGTATATGCAAGTTTATGTCAATTTAACGGGATGCAAATAATCGGTGTTTAAGTTGTTCAAATATGTGCTTTATTGTATGTTACAGGACAGGACTACGGTGAACAGACTGTATTGAGATAGGAGTTAAGGTAGTAGTAAAACTTGTTCGATATAAGATAAAATAAAATAAGCAAAAATAACTGAAAACATAATAACTCTAAAGATTTTTTTCCTTATTTTGTTAAAAGCATATAGGCCTAAATTAAATTTTAACTATTATAAAAAAAGTGGATTTTCTTTACACTCCTAACAAAATCTGAGGTGACCAGCAATGGCAAACAAGAAAGTCAAAACATTGATAAAGAACTCGGGTACAGACAGAAAGAGAAGATAGAAAAAAGATAGTATGAGATAGAGGAAAAGAAAACACGAGGGAATAGATTAAGACTTATCAAGTATCTGTGAGACAAGAGGCAGAAGTAATTCACAAGGGATTAAATACTGAAGATGTTCCATCGCAGGATTACAAGAACGATTGGAAGAGAAAACAAGGAAGTAGCTAAAAGTACTGAACACGTGAGAGCATTAAAAAATTAAGTAAAACATCGAACAATTGGTTAAAATAATAAAGGAAAACTTAGAAGCTGGGGCCAGTAAAATACATAGTCTCTATATGCCATCAAGATGAACAGTTTTACGGGTTGTTTAATGAAATTGACCTCAATGGGACCAGGCTCCAAACTCAACATCATTGAAAAGTATTTACGCGGTCTAGCAATAGAGAGCAATCAAACTGGGGGATTAGATTTAGGGGAGAAGAACCCGTTAGGGCTATTTTTATTAAACCTATTTGGGTTTTAACGGGTAGGGACGGTTAGATATGCCTTAGATAATAAGGTATTAGTATAGCGCAGGTTCGAGCATTAGTTCGGGGCCTTTAATGTATATGGTGAATACATTCTAGCAGTTAGAGCCTGTCGTACAAAAATAATATATACCTAATTTACAAAAAAATTGGAGATTTCACAAGCATAGGAAGTCCTAGTAAGAGTTGTAAAACGTTTATGTTTTCTTGGGGAAATTAGACCACTGAGGATCGTGAAGAAATCATAAGTAAATGATTTAAGGGGATCAACCAAGTCAGGGATCTACCTCACTTCATCACCCATTCAACCCCTAAAAGACGCCATCGACTTAGTGAAAAATACATCCAAGCCTCTAGAAGACCAAAGAAAAATACACCCAACTCAAATAATAGGTGACATGATTACGTCCAGGCACGGGAGGATTTGATGATCGAAAGGGAGAAACGGATGATTCGTTTGATAGAAACGGAAAACGTATCCGAGAAGGAAAACAAAATGAGCTGAATCGTACCCACGAAATGTCAAACAAATATTCTTGTCACCGTCGAAACTTACTCGAAAAATAATATAATACATTTTTATATATATAAATTTTTATTATATATAATACTGTAACCAACGCCAGTTTAAAATTAAAAACCATAGTAAAATTGTAAACACTACTAATAACAATAAAAGAAATATAATTGATAATTCAGAGTTAACGGAGAATCTGCTAGACATCTAATTACACAAAGAAAAGAAGACATAGTAAAATAAAAATAATAAATGACTCCAAAAATGTTTTAGTTAATGCGAAATTAAAAATCACAAACGTGTTAGAAATAATAGTAAAAATTACACAAGGATTGAGGGCATCAGTGAAAGGTAAGTACAAGATATAAAGAAATATTTAAAATAAGGCAAAAGAAGTGTAATTAACAAACCATTTAGAATGTGTTCGAGACATTTAGTGTCTTTAGTAAAAGGCCAGGTCTGTTTAATAAATAGACCTATATAATAAAACTACTAGAACAACAGTTTTTAGACATAGCTACACCATTCTAGTTAAGCAGTAAAAAATTGGGAGGACGATATAATCGTGATATCCCGTAGAGATATATCAGCCCAATGATGTTTTAATAATGCCGATCGGAACTATATGGTTTAAAATTGAAATGAAATATCGTACCCGATTAAAAAGTGTAGCCGATATTTAAGGTAAGGGAAAAATTAAGCAATATATAACGAAAATCTATTTTATAGATTAAATAGATTTTAGCAAATCCTATTTTCGTATAAGCTATATAAATGACTAAGATTTATAGATGTTGTTTATTTACTACTAAATTCTATAATGAATTGTTATTTTCGGTATACAAATTTCCTAGCGACTTTGGTATAAACTGTAGACCTGACTCTAGACAAGGAAGTAGAGGAATATAAATTAATCATCAATAAAAAATCACTAAACTCATTTATACGAACCTTTGTAGAAAACTTAGAGAAACATAGAAGCATAAGTCTATAATTTTTAATATTTGCAGAAGTTATTTTTTACAAGTTTTATTTCTCAAGCAAAAGAGGTGACAATGGATCTTAAAAAACTGCATGCAATTCTCGAATCCCCAGAACCTCAAGATAAAATTCTGTTTCTATCGTTCCTGGTGTTTGTGAATTACTATTCACGAGCAAACACCCAAAAGTGACGTCACCGTTATTAAAGCTGAAACATGGAAAGAAGATCAAGAGATAAAAGTTGCTTTTAATCGTATAAAACACCTTTTTGTAAATAAAGACTTAATGCATCTCTCCCTGGACAACGAACTTACCTACAAACGGACGCTAATGACGTAGTGATCGATAGTAAATTGTATCAGTCAGATGAAAATGTTATGTAGAGAGTTGTCGGGTTCGTGAGTCGAACACCTAAAATCGGAGAATGTGTATACCATATGTGAGAAGGAATTCTGTTTAACTTTAGAAAATAACATTTACATGAATCCACGTGGTAAACGGTCCATGCGTGAAGTGAAACCTCACTATCCTGTGCGGAGATGCAAATCAGTCACAGAAGCAGGGTTTGGTGGCCATTGAGGCTATAAGCGTCTGTCTGCCGTGCCACTGTCTATAACGTATACCTCTTCCATTAACAACATCAGCGAGGTTTCTGTCAGTGCTTTTAATAAAGCATATAATTTTTTACACGGCGCTCATATAACTAGACTAGCATACGGTGATGGCATAAATAAACGTTCTGCTCAAGAAAACACTAGAAAGTCATAAATTAAAGGGATACATTTTCAATTAAAATTAATCAAAACAATTTTAAAATAGGTTTTTAATTAATTTTTTTTTTCCCTCGATATGAGTAATATCTTTGAAATAAAGCATGATAAATTATTCCGTTTATAAAACATTCAGTATAAAATACTTTTAACACGGGTAAAAATAAGAAATAAGAATGTTTATTTCTCCTCAAGTGTAATTCTCGAACCTTATTTAAGCTAAAAGCTTATCAGATGGGAAATTCAAGGCGATGCAGCACTAAGCTTAAGGTTCCCACAGCGGATACAAGACAGAATAATTTATGGCCTTGAATTTACATCTGAGTGAATAAATTACTAGATTTTGAAATGTTACGCTAAACATATCACTTTGATGTTCCATAAACATTGTATGCAATATTATCCAAACTAAATAAAATATCTAAAGCAATATGAATATATAGGTACAATATAGAAAATTACAAAATTTTTTTTACAACTCTTAATTGTCTGTTTAAAGTGTTTCTAATGATTTAGACTTCTTATTTTTCTACAATAAATGAATTAAAGGTTTTATTACGACAGGTAGTTGAGAAAATATGTTTTTATAAATTTCTTCTTCGTATACCGTTTAGCATTTATTTTGAACAACATACACTATATTGAAACTAAAAGTTTTGAAAACCATTTAATTCGTATATACCTATCTACAGATTTCATTTCAATATTTGACTAATAGTTATTAAATATCACCTTAAACACACATCTGTCAATTACGCTATGAATTACGAGATATCAATAAGATTTTAAAATGTCTAATTTTACACATCTGTAAAAGTGGAAGACACTCATAAAATACAAGTCATTCAGTATTTAATTGTAATAACTGAACTTAAATAATGAACTCCAAATCTTTTCTCGTCGATTTCGCTTTTCATTAGGTTAGAGAATTTTTTTAAAATTGAAACATTTTTATATAACGTCTGGCGCGAACTTACATTAAGTTATAAGAATAACATATTAGTTATAGCGATAAATTAAAGCACATAATATGCTCCATACGTATATATGAGAAACAAACGTACGGAAACAAACGTTTTACAATTCTCATAATAAACCTTATTCATCATCTGGTAAACTGACAGTAGTACAATAAATGCAGATTTCTTAGGAGCTAAATCTTCCAAAATTTATTTTAATGAATTTAATAATTTTATATTACATTCTTGGAAATTAACATTAGTTTACTGCGTAGAAATTTAGTTTAGTAAATACAATTTAAAATTTTAGTAATTACTCCTATAGGAATAGCTAGATTTAAAAATAAAGGTGTAAATGAGTCAAGATAATAATGTTTCTGTTTATGCCTATGTTTGCCTTATGACAGGATACAGCTGCCTTTATCTTGGCTAAACACCATTCATTGAAGGTAATGTTCCCATTACTGTATTTCAAACATCCATGTTTAACCAATCAGAGTCAGATTCTGAAGAAACACAAATAAATACTTTGGCGCTATCGAGAATCGAAACCACTATCGGGACTAAAAATCAGTGCTATACCTCTAGACCACTCAAGAAATGTATATTATCGCAAGTTGTTGGACTGAAGGCACAGACACAGGTAATGTGCGTATATCCCTACGTAGAAACATTTTGTATCACTGTGCAACTTCAGAGCGCTTTCGCAATCTCTCAACTAAACTTTGTTGTTTATATTTTAATATTAAAAGTTATATTAATTACACTTTCTCTCTCTCTCTTTCTCTCTCTCTCTCTCTCTCTATATATATATATATATATATATATATATATATATATATATATATATATATATATATATATATATATATGCTGATACGTACTCCATCACGGATGGAAAAATATGATGAATAGTTACTATCTGTAGTACATTTGTTCATTCTGCAGTCCATAAATTCGCAGTTCCGACGTTTCGCTAGAATCTCATCCAGCATTGACGAACAGCTCGCTCTTCTACTGTTGTTGGGTTCACCTCGTCAATGCTGGATGAGATTCTAGCGAAACGTCGGAACTGTGAATTAATTGACTGCAGAATGAATGGATGTACTCCAGATAGTAACTATTCATCATATATATATATATATATATATATATATATATATATATATCGTAATATGTATTCTTGTGTATTAATAAAGAACATAAGTCAAAATACAAATACATGAATTATAATTGAATTTACAATTCAAAGCTTTTCTTTGGCTAACAGTACCAACATCATCAGGAATATTAAACATTTAAAATTAACATATGTGCAAATTAGATCAAATAAATAGTTATGCCAAATCAATTACAATGTTGCTAAATTTTTTTTATTTTGCTGCCCTAACACTACAAACACTGAATATTTTATCACATTTAGATTTTACTTGTATTTGTTCATTTATCAATTCATTATTAGTATTATATTTATGTATTTCTAAAGCTTTATGAATATTCATTCTCAGGCCTTTGTTAATTTCTTTTACAAGTAACATAATACCTATATTAGGAAATAAGTGATTATTATTAGTACAATGACTAGCAAAATTTGATTTATAAATTTCTGGCTTTTTATATGCATTAAAATGCTCTTTTTATCTATCTTTAAGCTTTTTCTTAGTTTGTCCTATATAAACTTTATTACAATAATCACAATCTAATTTATATACACCGTTTTTTTCTTAAAAAGAAAACTGTTTATAAACTTAATTATAATATTTTAAAGAAACAAAATAATAATATAATTTACAAAAATAATGATGAAAATGTCATATGGATTTCATTTACATTTTTTGGTAATGAAGTAAAAAATATCACAAAATTGTTTAAAGGTAGCAACATAAAATTCACATTTAATACTAATAATAAATTATTAAATATAATAAATAATAATAATGTTATTAATATGCATGAAAAAAACGGTGTATATAAATTAAAATGTGATTATTGTAATAAAGTTTATATAGGACAAACTAAGAAAAAACCTAAAGATAGATTAAGAGCATTTTAATGCATATAAAAAGCCAGAAATTTATAAATCAAATTTTGCTAGTCATTGTATTAATAATAATCACACATTTCCTAATATAGATAATATGATACTTGTAAAAGAAATTAACAAAGGCCTGAGAATGAATATTTATGAAGCTTTAGAAATACATTAATATAATACTAATAATGAATTGATAAATTAACAAATACAAGTAAAATCTAAATTTGATAATATATTCAGTGTTTGTAGTGTTAGGGCAGCAAAATAACAAAAAATTAGCAACATTGTAATTGATTTGGCATAACTATTTATTTGATCTAATTTGCACATATGTTAATTTTAATTGTTTAATATTCCTGATGATGTTGGTACTGTTAGCCAACGAATCAATTATAATTCTTATATTTGTATTTTGACTTATGTTCTTTATATATAAATAATTATGTTAGATAATTATTTTTCCTGAAGATGCTGGTACTGTTTTATCAGCGAAAAGCTTTAAAATATTTTTTTGAAATATTTTAAATTTATTAACTATATTAAAAGAAAACATATCACCACATTTAATATATATATATATATATATATATATATATATATATATGTACAAATTAGCAACACTATTTTATTGAATTAACTCATCCTTTACACTTTAATGTACTTAAACAAGAACTTTACTTGATATGTTTGGGAATCAATTTTTGACAGCTATTATTTACAATGTTCTCATTTATGAGTGTGGTAGAAGACTGCAGGCTCTGTAGTAAGTAGAAGTGTGAGCATTTCGGTGTCAAGTGGTATAACGGTACTATCCCTATTTCACAACACTGTGGGCTAGTTGTGGTCTCGGTTTATTTGTGTTTATTAAGTTGAATAATTTACCATATCTTTATTGTATCTGTACTTGTTCGTTTATTGTATTATTTTTGTTTATAAATTAGTAGTTGTTCTTAAATAAACGTATATGCAGGTTTATAGGATAGAGACTACGTCCAATTTTTTTGAACTTTGAGTTTTTAATAAGATACGTTATACATGTTTCTTATTATAGAAAAAAAAAACTTTCGTAAATATTGTTTGCCAAATTTGAATCGTAGAAATCAATTATGATCTTTGTTAGGCTATTATTAATTTTGTAAAAATGTTGCTACTGGGTTCTAAGTAAATATAAAATCCAACCGGTTCTTCCTATTTTTTGAACATGTGACAATTTACCCAGTCCTAAATGCTACACAAGAGAAAGCTTCACGTTTTAAATTAAAGTGGGATAGCAATGTGTGTTTTATTTCCCATACGATCCATTCAAGTACCCGTTTAAAGCTTTACAGCTGCAACACAGCTGTAAATTTCAATACAGAATTTTTTTCGTGAATAATAGAAAACTAGCCGCATACAAGCTTCAGTAACTCAAAGCTAATGCTATTTACTTTGGGCGTAATTACCAATAGGCTGGTGGTATATTTGTGAAGAGTTGAAAAGTATCCACGAATTATCGTAAACTAAAACGCATTATATCTATAGGTTAACAGCTTATTGTGTTGTTAAAGATAACGTAAAAGTATACCTAAGGAAAGTCTTACCAAAATAGTTAAATTATGAAAACAATTTTTTATGTAAAGCATAGTTTTGCCTTAAGAAATAATCTATATTGACACGAGAATTCTTCTTTACTGAAGTGAAGTTTTTTACTATTCAATAAGGAGGGGAATGTTTTCAAAATTAAACCCTATGTATATTTGAATTGCAAAGTAAACTATGTTTTGTAATAATTTCTTCTGAAGATGATTTTTTGACAATTGGAATGTACATAAGCGATAAAATAAAACGTTTTATTTGTGGCTATGAACTTTTATTTATTCAAGTATATTGTTATTTAAATTACAAACTGCGCCACAATTGCAACGTTTTTTGATAGAGTTTTATTTACAGGACCATGTTTTTTAAACAGAGTATGGTAGAGAGGAAATGTTATTTATTTTTAAAAAAATGGATTTTATGCTTTATTACTAGTTAATTTTGTATTTTTGTAATTATATTGGGAATAAAACTTTGAAATATATTAATCCAAGTTTAATTATATTACAGTGCCGCTGTCAAACCCAATATGCTGTGACCAAAAGCTTCTATATTTCCTATACCAAAAGCATTCTAGATGTCCAATGTTTTGGAGGATCTTGTTGCGATCGGCAGTGATCGGTTTTAAGATTGCCATTATTAAGTTACTGTTTTAGTTTATTATATTTGAAAAAAATTATAAAGTAACGAGTTATTGGGCTACAAGCTTATGACCAATGGACATAAGACCGACTACAGACAATTCAGTTTCCCATCTTGGTAATTTTGGGAAATGTTTTCGTCGCGTAGGAATCGTTTCTTCGTCGTTTTACTTTGGTCTAGGCTCCCCTCTATATTTGCTTGACTACAGGTGGCGAGGTAGCCCCTATTTCTATTGGTTGCCCTAGGTTTATCCTGTCGTTTGAACTAGCATTACCAATGACCTTTGTAGCTCTCGTGTTGCGATATGTTTATTTGCGACACACTTTTATATCTGTTATTTACACCTTTGATATTATATATGATTTAGCGACATAGTTCGTATCATAACTTTTTAAGTCAGTAACAATTGTAATTTTGATTATACGGATAATAGTGCTCTAGTTTATATTTAGAGGCACTACAACAGTCTCGCACTTCACACTTTTAATGTTTTGAGGCGATAATTACATTTTAGAGTTAAATTTTAATACATATTATTACTTAAGAATGGTTTACATTGTTATAGAAATATTGTGTTACATATTTGGCTTATCTAGCAGCTGGTAATTCATTTATATATTAATACAGTTATAACAATTTCCTTGCTAGCAAACCAATTTATCTTATTTTTATTACGGAATGAATAGAAAATTATTACTCAAACAGAAACAGATTTGTCATAACTTAGTTAGTCCATTGTGGATAAAATTATATATTAACTCAAGCCAGGTAAGGTTAAATTTGTGGACAAGTGGTCAGTTGCTCGTTTACTTTAAAACCCTTTCAACCGTTTTATATTGAAAATTGAACTAAAATTTTATACTTTAAGACAAAATCTGCTAATTTGAGACAAATTTAGTCGTCTCAACACAAGAAAAGATTTTTTTTCAAAGAATTTAGGCTGACATAGGATTATTATAGAAATAAATTAATTTCAAAATTTATTGCTGTTTCAAATTATTTTGTATACACAAAAATACAGTATTTGTTGTCCATATATATATTTGTTGTTTACTTCGTTCCAATAAACCTAACAACATTGTGTGAAATGAATGATTATAAAATGATAAAATAATAAATACTACGATAACTTTATGGAAACTCTAAATCTCACCGTAGTAGAAAACGTACGCTGGATGCAAATAATATTTGAATTTTGTATAAAGATAAAACGAAGCAATCAGGCATCGTACCTTTCACAAGTGCAAAAGTAACGTGTAACTCTAGAAAAAATGTGGTTTGATAAATTGAAAAGAAAAAACTCCCTTAGGAGAAATGGAGATATTGCAGAATGGAATAACTGAAAGTCGTCTGGTGATAAAATAAATGTAAACGGATAGGTAGAATGTAATTTTTGTTCCATTTATTGGAACACAGATTCAAATCCCAGAATTAAATAGTCATTGAATGGTTTATGTTAGTTAAACCGTTAACAGAACAGTTCCTATAGATAGCCAAAGTTTTAAAGGTAAACATACACAACAATAATATGACCTCACCGGACACATGTTACTTTATACAGTTATTTAGAGATATTTGTAGGATTTTTTTAGACACATTTTCATGTATTGTTGAAGGTTTATTAAATTAACCCCTTCTTTTACAATACCTTTAGTGCCCTCATTTTACTTATGCTGACAGATTTATGTAAAGTATTATCCACCGTATAATTTTATGTAGTTTTGCATTTTCACAGCATAAATTTTAAATTAGCTACTGGAATTTTTTAAATTATTTGCAAAATAGTTCTGTAAACAAATTATTTAAATGTAAGTAAAAATGTATAGAATTATAAGATTGTCTGCCGGGCCCACTATAAGGTGATTATATATATATATATATATATAATAAATAAATTGAAAATGTTTTAAAAACAAGAATACCTTTAATGAATATATTTATTCAAAGCTTTTCGCCGATAAAACAGTATCAACATCTTCAGGAAAATAATTATCTAACAAAAGTATTTTTACAAAAATTAAATCATATGTACTACAAACAACACATTTTCAATTTATTAACTATATTACAAGAAAACATATCATTATATTTAATATATTAATATATATATATATATATATATATATATATATATATATATATATATATATATATATATATATATATATATATATAGATATAGGCAGTATTCAGAATGATTGGAAAGGTTTAACAAATTTCAACAAATTTAAATTCGTCAGAATTGTTTGCAAATTATTATCAGCAATAAAATATTTGACAATTTTCCACATCGTACAATTAAAATCATTCAAAAATGACTTCTACCTAAAGGCTACTTTTAAACACTGTAGAACTCAGTATGGAATTGGTAAAACTAGGTATTTGATATTTCTAAAATAATCATGTTTGTAGTTATAGTTTATTGAAAGTCTATTATAAGCCAAATTAACAAAAATAATAAAAATGTTTCATTCTAACATGAAGAAATGAAATTTCTACAGTGTGAAAAACTCTAATATAGATAATATTGCTTAAAAAAATCTTGTTATTTAGGTTTGGAAAAAATCATTTTAAAAACTCACAAAAATATATTTAGGTTTTAAAATTATATTTTCATGAAGTTAAAAGAATCAAAACAATTTTGAATTTATCACGTATTTAATTAGGTACAACCTAAAATGGGGAATTTTAGGAAAATAAACTTTCTATGTCTAGGGAATTTATTCGAACAAGATTTTGAAAAGTCTATCCCTTGCTTTTATAATTTTGTTGATAGAAATTTAAAAGGAGAAGTGGTTTTTGATACTTGAAAACTATTAACAATCTCGATATAAACTATTGTCATATTTTCTATGAACAGTAACTTTATATCTCTAAAATGTTCTGGTTTTTCTAATGGTTCACCCGCGTTTTGCGACGGCCCTACACACAGTCACAAAGATTAACATTTTGAACAAACATTGCCCACCAAAGTCAGCTCTGTGCTAACGCTTGTCAAAATCTGCCAGAGAACCAGTCACTGGACTTTATTTTAAAAAAACCTAACTATCGGAGATTTAACCCTTTGAGTACTGTTTCCTGGGAATGAATTATTTTTAGGCATCCTAGTTTAATTTTGGAGTGTGTAAGAAAATTGTTTATTAAATAAATTTCAACTCAATTTGCAAGTTAGTAAAAAACACTGTTTTTTTATTTTATTTCAACTTTTTCACAGATTTATTACTTTTATACATTTTAGTTTCTTACAAAACTTCTTCATATGTTTTACAAAATTTCTAAAGCACAATAAAACTTTTATAAATGAACTTAGTATTTATTTCGCCATAGCTTAGTTATTTGAATATTTTAATATCTTTTGAATATTTCTAGAAATACCATCTTTCTAAATACAAATTTAATTTATTTGAATATCAAAACAATCTTCGGAATTATTGAATTGTGTGTGTTTAAGATATTTTAAGACATTATTTGTTTTTTTACGTGGTAGCCTTGAAATATAAATGATTAAAATAATATAAAGAGTAGCTGAATTAAGAATTTTATGTAAAAAAATATCAGTATTTTATTCTATTTAAAACAATTTTATTGATGATGAGGTAATAAAATTTTCACTCATTGATAGCTTTGTGAAATATTATTGAAATATTGTAAACATAATAAATTTATTTATTTTTGCTAAACGTCGAAACACTTTCTTTATTACTTTAAAAATGATTTTGGTGACAATTTAGGTTTATATATCCCATGTAATTTAGTTAATTGGATACAAGACTTGGCAATTTTATTCCCAGACCATTATTCTCAGTATAAAGGTAGTCCTTTATCCAATTAAGTTATTGCAGCGATAAAATCGTGCTGTGTTCGCGGACACCTGTCTAAATCCTGCCCCGTGTCAGTTTCCCGAGTATGTAAATGGTTCCACTCTCTTGAATATTCATATGAAAGGTTTTACATGTCTGAGTCAAATGAAATATTAGTTACGTGTTGTAAAAAACTAAATTTTATGTCAAGAACGAATATAATATAGAACTAATCAAACCAACAGCTCCCAGTAAATTTGAATATAAAATTGCTCTCTCTACAAGCACTAACCTCTATAAACTAATCAAACTAACATCAATTCATGTTTCGGTAACAAGGAAAGCAACCGCTTATTACTCATGATACCAACACTTAAAACCACTTGAAAATCATATCGTATAAACAAACGCATGAATAATTATGTTAAAAATAAACGTATGCATTTTGCACAGATTAAATATCAATAACAGAATCTTTACTAATGGACAGTATGAAATATACAAACATATGAAATTATATCAAACAGACATAATCAGCATACATATACGTCACAATTACATACGCTCTGTAACATAAAACCACTAGGAACCAAGTAATATACTTTCCCCGCTGCCACCTTTACCTTTAATAATCAAGACTTCCATCTCCAGTCTAGGTGAGAAAGGAATATATCCCTTAAAATATTCGTTTCTTTTAGAAATGAATTGAACTTCAATTGTATGTAGCCTATTGAAGTACGCCATTCAAATCACATATGTTAACATGTGTCGTATTAACATAATATATGTTAATGTATATAAGAGGAATTTAATGAGAAAGCTTTTTAAACTGTCATTGCCTGTCACTAAACCTTTTCTTTCGCCATTACATTAGGAATACTGCCCGCGTGTTTCTTAACAAACACTTCATATATAACTCATTCCCCAACCCTGTAATTTCTATCCTCTTACATCTAGAAGGTTCTAAAATTTTTCGAAAGGTCATACTGTTGGGTTCGCACAAACGGGAAAGGACTTGTAGTTGTCAAGCCGTGTTCCATATATCACGGATTGGAATTTCCCGTTATAGTAATATAAAAATTTCGCTCAATGGTTTAAGTAGCGAGATTAAGAAATAACAGTCACTAGTTATCTATACATCTGCATAGCCATCCACAACAGTTCATACAACCTGAGTGTAACCATTTCCAGATTATCTTGGTAACGCATTTATTGAAGTAATTTTATCCGGAATTCATGTTTATTAAAAAGACGGATGAGGTTTTATTACTTTCAGAATCAGATAAAGTCTGGGACCACGGGAGAGGAATACAAAAGCATTTCGTTCATAATGGCGCCGTGAAAAATACCAATGAAAAATATCATTTAGTCAAAAAGGGATATTACAAATATTTGAATCCTACTTTTTTTCGACATCAGTAAAGCTTTAGAATTTCCTTGACAAGAGGTAATATTAGTCACGGATTTACTTAAAAATAAGTTGACCTGTAGAGACGTCCATTTTTTTTCTCTCTGAAAATCTTATCCCGATAGGAAAACATCTCTTTATTCCATTTTATCGAGATATTCTAAAATTATTACATTATTCCTAATAAAAAAATATACATCAATAATTTTAAACCATTGCACTGTCTCATGTTTGAGCTGGAAAATAAAACAAATTTTACAATAGAGCTAAAACATTTTGTACATTGATAAAAACAAATGAAGAGCTATTACTACTATTCCACTCTAACGTTTCATCTTGTTTGCTAAATTAAAGTTAGGTAATCTTGATTGAACATAGTTAATCAGATTGGCAGAGTTAGTAAAAAGTAAATAAAATCAGTCAATTATTGTAAAGAATTTCACGGTAACATTTAATTATTCCAGGAGAGGATGGCAATGAATCTCCTCTCTTTATATATTGAAGACTATCTCAAGCATAAATATATAAAATTGTTTTTTCTCAAGGTCAGAAAAGTTTACAGTAAATAATTTAGACTGTAATGTTTTTTATAAGTAAAAGAAATATATTACTTTTTAAATAATATAAATTTGTATTACTATTTTAAAGAAACATTATAGCAACAGAAATTTTTTTCTTATAATCCTAAAACACTATTTACTAGGTTACATTATTTATTTATAATTATAATTAATCATAGTTTCCTTTTATGAATTATAGAGACGAGACGTAAGGGTTTTAGTCTTATTAAATTATTTTTCAACAATAATAGCATTTACATTTAGTATATACTTACATAGGCTTTTATAAATTCATAGCAGTAACGTTTATTGATTCAACAACATATCTTAATATGTTGAAAAATCATTTTAAAAATAAATAAAAACAATTTATTTAAATAAATTTTAAAAATAAAACGAATTTTAAATTAGAATATGCAAACTCATGAATCAATGTAAAATGAATATGTGAAAACAAACCAACACTCAAACCACATCCATAATAACAAAATTCATAAACCTAACTAAAACACATTCACTGACAAAACAAAATAATAATAACAAACTCTTTCAAATATAACCTACCCAATTTCAACAAAAAACAAATATTAAAAAACTTAATAGTTGACACGGAATCTAACATCCATATAATCAACCACCAAAACAGAACACATAAGAAACAGCATTAATAATAATATTAACCTAATAAATACCAAAAACAACAAAAAACAAACAATACATAACCAACAAATAAATGTTGCAACTTAAACAAAAACTAAAAAATAATGAGAACATAATACTAAAATCAGATAAAACAAACTCACCAGTAATAATCGAAAATATCAAATACATCAATTTAATGACAAACCACATAAAAGATAATAAATACGAACAAATCCCAGACCCAACTAATAAATACCTTAATAAAATAACCTAATAGTAACACACATAAATACCCTAAACTATAACAATAAATTAAAATACCACACAAGACTTTACCCATTCAAAACTTGTGCACCAATATTAACAGGCATACCTAAAATCCACAAACCCAACACGCTATTTAGATCACTAATAAATTTCAAAACAGCATCATCTTACATATGCGCAAAAATACTAGACAAAATAATAACATCTAAAACACATTTTAACAACACATACAATATAAAAAAACGGATACAAATTAATTAATAAAACAAGAAAAAACATGGAAACAAACAGCAACAAAAAAATAATTAGTTATGACGTAACCAACATGTACCCTAGTACCCCAATAGAAGAAATCATAGAAATAATAAAAAACAAACTAATACACAATAACAAGAAAGAAAACACAGTAAATAGTATTATTGCACTAATCAAACACATATGTAACCAATATTACTTTCAAATTATCAATAAATACTATATATAAACAACTGGACTCCCAACGGGATCACCCATATCATCAGTCAGGTCAGAAATATATCTATAACACTTGGAACAAATAATAAATAAATCTATACTACATACACATAAAATTTCACTATGGAGGATATACTTGTAATATACCAACCCACCATTCACAACGAACACATCATAACATGAATCAAATTAAATACATACAACAAAGACATACAATTCATCTACGAAACAGAAACAAACAGAAAAATTAACTATCTTGACATTACATTATATATAAACAATAATAAAATAGAAACTACAGTACACAGAAATCCAACTTCCAACAATACTACAATACACAACAAATCTAACCAGCCCTGGACACACAAAAGTAACTTTTACAGTAACATGATAAATAAAGCAATAAAACACAAACAAGATAACAAACAAAAATTAAATGAAAAATTAGATAACATTTCAAAAATAGCATTAGAAAATGGATACAACAAACACCTTATAAACAACATATACAATAAATTTACAAAAAAACCTAACCTCAACACAACACTACAACCTGAAAACAAAAACACAAATAATAATAAAAAAATCTACTTTAAATATAAATACACTAATAACAAAATAGAAAAAATAACAAATATATACAACAATGAACACTATACTCCAACATACAAACCAAACAACAAAATAATAAAATATCTTAATAACATAAAAAAAAAAAATACAGAAAAACATAATCAATCTGGAATCACAAAAATTACATGTAACTACTGCAACGTATTTTAAATAGGGAAGACAACCAGGTCATTTAAAATAAGATTTTCAAAACAATACAGAGCACTCAAAACTAAAATTAAAAAAAAGTATCAAATGTAGTAGAACACCTAAGATCAATTGAACATGAAATAACAAGTTACGAAAATAACCTAACCATGCTTGAAATAAATGATAGGTCAATAGAACTAGAACTAGAAAAATACCACATCTATAAAAACATACACAACAATTAAATGAACCAACAGACAACATATGGAGATGACGTAATTTTCAAAAACATCATGCACGCGGCACAAGACGAAAAATATACGACGTCAACAAATACCAACATCACGGACCAGAAAAATAGAGAAAAATAATTCAGTGATTCGACAATGATCAAGTGACCGAAAGGTGCCTCATCACATAAGGTAAAAATAATTACATTCAGTGGTGGAATAATTGTTTACAATTATATATAATAACTTTATAAAGTCAGTGCAATGGAAAAATAATGGACAACGTGAAATATCATGATATATATATATATATATATATATATATATATATATATATATATATATATATAATAAAGTAAAATTTTAAACAACAAAATATGATCAAAGCTTTTGATCAATGTAATGTATTTATATAGATATCATTAGGGGCTTTACACACTGTCTACAGCTAAAATACCATTCTTGAGTGTGAGATGTATTAAATTAATTAGGAGTTTTGAGCATGCAGTTTTATAAATATTCGTGTAAATGTCTTTGTAAATTTAATAAATAAATACCTAACAAGAAAGAAGTTTACTAGAAATCATATGTTTAAATTATTATAAATTGGTTGAAGATTCATCTATAAAAATTATTATACATACAAAAAATACCGATATTTAATAGGAAGATTATATTTAAAGAAATATTACCATTGTGTTTTATTATACACTAAGGAATAATTGAGGTTTTAAAACTATAACAGATTTAGAACACGTATTTTAATATAAGAACGTTTCGATGTGAGGAATTTAACAATTATGTAGATTTGAGATAAAGGATCTATCTCTCTCGGTCTAGATCACTCACGTCACATTGAAGAGTCATACCTATATTCTACGAGGTGTACGACTTTCATATGGAGGAACTAATGGATAAAAGTGATAAGGGTTGGATCATGTTTATTGCCATTATATGTACATCATTGTGTTCAAGGAGTATGACTGCTCTCCATTGAAAACACACAGAAACAAGTAAGTGTAGTATTGAATATTAGTTGTATAAGGAATCTATTGCTCGACCTAATACAACCAACTTAGTGTAGGTGAATGCGTTTAAGTCCTGTCTCGCCATTATATATATATATATATATATATATATATATATATTTATATATATATATTAAAACAACGTAGGTTATAAAATACAAGAATATTTATTATGTTTACCAACGAAAAGCTTTGGATATAAATTAATAAATATCTTGTATTTGAATAACCTATGTTGTTTTAAATTATTAAACAAGAAAACGTATTATATATATATATATATATATATATATATATATATATATATATATATATATAAAGAACTAAGTAAAAATCCAAATACAAGAATTATAATTGAATTTACAATTCAAATCTTTTCGTTGGCTAACAGTACCAACATCATCAGGAATATTAAACAATTCAGGAATTGTATTGTATTTGTATTTTGACTTAGTTCTTTATTAATACACAAGAATACATATTGCGATATATATATATATATATATATATATATATTAAATATATTAAATATGGTGATATGTTTTCTTGTAATATAGTTAATAAATTAAAAATATTTCAAAAACCAGAATATATTCATTAAAAGTATTCTTGTTTTTGAAATATTTTTAATTTATTAATTATTTTATATATATATATATATATATATATATATATATATATATATATATATATATATATTGTGATATCAAATATATTATAGAAGACTGATATATGGAAATAAAATCAAGGTCTTTTATTATTTCCATTATATTAGTTTTGTATGTTTTAAGGTTAGCTACGAACATAGACCATACTTATATCATTTATTCCTTTTTTAAATAAAATAAAATATGTTTTGATTGAAAAATAATGATTTATTAGTAAATAATTATTTAAATCAACCTTTTTAAGTTCAAACCTAAATTTAAAAAAACAATTTGATTTTATTGCGATCATTAGGAATCTAAGTTTATGAATCGTTAATCCGTGAAGTAACTTTCTACTTTTATTCGGTGTTTAAGAGCTTTCAACATTTAATCATTAGAACCACAGGTGGTAAAAAAGGCTAGTAAACATTTTATATGCAATGCAAATAAAACATCCATTACGTTGGTTTTTGTTTTATAAAAGATATTTCATCTAAAAATTTCATTACGTGTTTAAAAAAGTAAACATTGGTGTTAGGTATTTTTAAATACATAAATGTTATTATAAATTTTATATCAGGAAGAGATATTAGAATCTCTAATAGTCTCCAATGAAATTTGGGATATTAAAACATTTTTTAGAAACAAAGATTTATATGTTACTTCGGTATATTTATTTTATAACAAGAAATTCATTTGTTAATTTGCGGAGGTATTTTTCATACTTGTAAAGCACATGACTTGTATTATATGTTTTTAGTACTTCTAACTAAAAAAAAGTATCTTTTCGCCAAATGCAGTTTTTTTTAGAAAGGTCTTATTTTACTTTACAAAGCGCGCTAAAGAGTCACTTAAGGAAAAACGCGAGGGAAATGTGTGAACACACACTGTATTATTGCTATCATAAAGATAGAACAGGCTTCTACAGCTATGGATAATACAGTATATTTTGTAAATTCGAGACCTGTAACAAAAGTCGTATATGATTGTATCGAGAGAATTCTTAACAAACAGTTTAGAGATATATCTCTCATTTTTCTTGAAGAATTTCTGTTACGAAATACTGAAAAAAACTCTTACAGGCAAAAAAAAGTTAGTTTGTGGCAGTCAGTGGAACTGGATCGTCAGAAGTGAGTACTTCTATTGTAGGATGTACTTGACCGAGGTTTTAAGAGCAACTAGTTGATGTGGTTAATAATACTGTTACGTATTCCGGCACTTCGTACCAAAATATGTAACGCAATGTATGATTTCAACTAGATTTCCGGAGGAACATTGAGATAAAATCATACTAAATTTCCGGTAGCGGGAAAAGCACAAAAGATGTCATATATATTTACAATACACAATAAATGGTGAATATAAACGTGCATATAGTCTACCTGAACCCTGAAACCTCCCGTTCACTGTCATTTTCTGAATAGATAATGAAGAGTATTGGGTGTCAGTTATCATTAGACTGTTGTAACCAAGAGGCTCCGTACCGCCATAATTTATGTTGAAGAAGATCAGAAAGATTTAGTCCACGTGACTAGTAGTCAGCGGGGTTGTGTTCATTCGCTACGTGCCGACAATAATTTTAAGCCTGAGTTCCCCGATTCGCGACAATGGTTTTTAGTCGATAAGGAGGTGTCTGTATCCATGTCGGTGTTACTGTCGGATCGCACAATGGAAAAACAGAGGAAAAATCCATTCTTTTTTTGTAGAGAGAGATAATATATGCCACTAATTGGGCGAGTAGATTAGCCGCACTTAGCTCCATGCGAGGTAAAGTGAGCTTTTTTAATGGGGTTACCCGAGTCTTCGATAGTAGTTGCTGAATTCCTATAGAGTCGTCGTTAAACTGACATCCTAAGTAAATGACAACAAATCCGCTCTCAGAAACATCAGAGAAACAGTGTAACACAATTTTAGGCGAGTGACTCCAGCTTAAAGCACAAGGAATTAGATTATTTTTTAAACAATAGGAGATATTTGCAAATGTTTGCCACTGAGTTAAGAGTTCAGGTGGTAGGGATTGGTCCCAGTCCAACACTTTTGTCCAGAGAAGCTGCATAAAACGTGTTGCCCACATGACAACAGGCGAAAGGAAGCCACAACGGTCATAAATTTAAGCTATAACGCTGAGTAATTGGCTTTTAGTTTTAGAGTTTGGAGGAAAATTCAAATTGTAAATAAAAGCAACCGAATAGGACGACCAATGAAATCCGAGAATATTTTATGAGGTTGTGCGATATCCTAAAGGAACCTGTGTGTCTCTAGTTGTTCGTCTGGAATAGTTCTTGTAACAGTTGATAAGCATTATTATTTAAGCAATTCGAAGTCGTCCGATGTAAAAAAAAATGTAAAAAGTTTTCAAATGGAATACCTCATCAATTGAATCACCACCACCAATAATGTCGTCTACAAAGGTTTGTGTTCGGAGTACTTCGATAAGTGGAAATAGGTTGATCGACACTGTCACGCCATAGGATCAGCTGATAACGTTGATCGTCAGGATGGAGGTTGATCTCACGTCACAGCTGACGTTTATCGCAAGTAAAAACCATATTATGACAGCGAAACCTGACTAACAGATCGCAAATATTCGTCTACATTTTCTTCCTGTCTCAGGATGTCGTTGAGAGAGAAGATTGCCTTCCGTTACGTTTGCCTCCGGAGAGGAGAGTTTTACTAAAAGTCAACAAAGATATAAAAGTTAGAATTGTAAATTTTATTGCGAGGATCATTTGCTCAAGTCCTTTAAGCCTTTAACTTTAAAAAATTTTTGGTTTTCGAGAATGGAGATGTAACTAATCTTATATTCTTGAAAATGTATGTAAAATGGTTTTTGGATGAACGTATTACTATAAACAATAACGGGCTATAGTATTAAGGCCAACACCTTATATATGGAATATCATATATTACGTATAATAATATTATTTATACATAATTAGGTAAGATACGGGTTGAGAATTAAAAAAAAATTATAAAATATTTCATAAGCGTTGAAACAGTTTCTGATCAATTGATTAAAGCTGCTTAACCTGCTGAAATATCATTTTTAAATTTAATTATATTGCTAGGGGTAGTTGTAAGAGTTGATAGTTAAAAAAAAAATGTTTAGTAGAAACGTTTTTATTATTTTTAAATGCAGAATTAAAACAATTAAAGCTGCTAATAAATGATTACAAAAATGGTATTTCAAGATAAAGTGTGGTTTTAATGGTTAAAAATTCACATTATACCAATAAAATATACCGTAAGCAGTAAATAGTTTTTTTTTTGCATTGGTAATGTAGAGTTATTATTATAAGGAGGTATTACAATATTTCTATGATTTTCGGGTTAAGGGGTGGTTCCTAAGGGTTGAAAAATTGATTGAAATTATAAATCATGCTTCAAAATAATAAAAGATATTTATTCCACATAACTAAATAATATTTTCATCGATAGAATGTTTAAATTGGCATTTTCTTCAATTTCTTGCAGAAGGGGTGGGTATTACCCCTGTAATGGAAAGAAGTGGAAGTCGGGCCCATAATACTTTTAAAGCTAAGGGTAAAATAATTTTGATTATAAATTTTCTTAAAAATCCATAAAGGGTAAACAAAATGCAGACTTTAGATTGTATTATTATTTTTTAGGTTTCAGTTGCAATACATTTTCTTACATGTAGCAATGTTTCATTTTATTTGAAGAGCAATATCCTTGATTAAACAAGTGCATTTTCTCTTTTTTATAATTACACCACTTGCGAAACTAATTAATGATTAGTTGTGATACAAGAATAATATTTACCTTTTCTTAGTTATCAGTTTAACAAAAACTAAAAAATACCTATTTTAAAATAAACTTGTATCAAACCCTAAAACATTTTTTTACCAAAAATATCTTCAAGATATCTCCTTGTTTTAACCTTTATTAATTTTTTAATTGAACTTATTGTAATATCATTTTTGCACTTATTCTAAGCGGTTCTATTCAATCCATCATTTTTGGAAATCCAATAAAATTTAATCCATTGATATAATCTTGTTCAATAATGTTAATTATAAAAATTATTAAATATTTTATCCCCAATTTGTTTAATATATAGGCTTTATGTAAGACATTAAAAAAATGTATATATTTCTATACAAACATAAATACTGTAATTTATTGGAAGAAATACCAATACATTCTAAAAACAACTAATATTTATCCTTTTAGGGTTGGAGAAATATAACACAAATATGGACAACAACTTGTCTCAATAAATAGCCTATAAGGAGCAATATTTCGATATTAGCAACCCTGTCACATGTTTAGGTTACACGTAACATAACCCAGGCATATTTTACCACTTTTACTTTGACGGAAATAGTATCGTACAGTAAAAGATTTACGATCACGCAAAAGGAGAACAAATGGGGTTTCGTTTGCTGAATAAGGTAGGAGAAATTGTTATTTTACACCACGTACAAGTTATTGTACACGATTTCCACAAGGAACGTGTTTTATGTTTTTAATAATGGAAAAGGTAAACTACAGAGTTATCCTCATTATCCAATATTTTAGTCCCGATGCCGAACTTTCATCTTAGTTAAGGTTTTACTGTTTTGTGCGAGCTATTGCGTCTGATAAGGTTAATCCAACACATAGCTAGCTTTCCTCTATTACGGCCGATTACTTTTCATGGCCAGTCTGTAATTTTCCTATCTATCTTGGATTATCCATCCTTGGAATCGGTCTTTCACAGTTTCATTTGTAACTTAGCTACACTTTCTCAACATCAGCAGACTGTATTCCTTCACTAATATTCAATTCTTAAATTTTGATTACGGTACCCAACATCCAGCGTAGAAAGTTCCATCCATCTGTGCACCAACGTTAGGTCTCAACAATATGACCTTGGCAGAGTTAGTGTTTGGGCTACATTAGTCATTAAGGACATTGTCACGTTCTCTCTTCTTAAAGTGGCCTAATTTGCGGTAATATCTTAATGTAACAATGTAATTAAAACTATAAAATAACATAGCAATAATTCAATACAAACATTTCAAAAACATAGTGTGAGAGCAATTTTCTATCTAAACCGCCAAAACTTTAAATCGAGACTATTCCGTTGTTAAACTATACTGAAGCTGCTTACTACGATTTCGAAAATTTTTTCAAAGTACTTATTTCATGTATTACTTGAGTAGTTTACTTTATATTTTTTGCTTATTCAAATCTATGTTTTTCTATTACTGTGTCATTAATTTTTCTTTTTTAACGGTTACATTTGTATCTTTAAAAAAACTGTGCTTTGTAATCTGATATTATATTCGTAGGAAATGAAAAATTTACAAAAACAATCTGATTTATTTAAAAAAAATAGTTTTAGTAAACTACTGAATTAAAAATATAGTTTTTTTTTATTTCTTCAACACCACCGATATTTTATTGATTATTAATCTACACAAATGAGTATTTTTTAAACATATTTACTTAGAATACTCTGCTACCAATAAAATTATTACAGTTAAAGTTAAATAAAAAGTATTAAAGTGCAATAAATCTACTACTTTTAGCAGATAATTAATATAAAAACATATTTTAAAAAGCCCATCAGAAGTTAAAGAAGCTGCGAAGTGGGCAATTTGTTGCAGTAATAGGGGTATTTTAACCTAGTGATTATTTAGGAGCCAGCTTTAATGAAAAATTTGTTCGTTATTCGCTCTGCATATTCGTTTCAAACAGTAGAATATTTCGCGTTATAAAAGGAAAAAAAGTTGTATGAATGAATTGACGATTCTTGTATATCTTGCAATTAGACTACTGCCCAATTAATTTCTAGGACAAATTTTAATTTGTTTGTTGCTCATAAGATCTTGTCCAATTTACAGTTATATAAATATATTTTTTTTGTTTTTTTCGTAAAACTCTCTTACACAACCCAGACACACACACTCACACACACACACACACACACACACACACACTCTCTCACACACACAAACACACACACACACACTCTTACTACACACACACACACACACACTCTTACTACACACACACACACACACACACACACACACACACTCTTACTACACACACACACACACACACACACACACACACACACACACACACACACACACACACACACACACACACACACACACACACACACACACACACACACACACACACACACACACACACACACACACACACACACACACACACACACACACACACACACACATAAACACACACACTCTTACTACACACACACACACACACTCTTACTACACACACACACACACACTCTTACTACACACACACACACACACACACACACACACACACACACACACAGACACACACACACACACACACACACACACACACACACACACACACACACACACACACACACACACACACACACACACACACAGACACACACACACACACACACACACACACACACACACACACACACACACACACACACACACAATTTCTTAGCCAAAAGTTATTATTGGACCGAAAAAAGATACGTACTGTTGGATTTGGCTCAGAAACATTTATTTGTCGTTTCTATTGTGGCAAATAGTCTTGTAATTATTTCCCATGATATCCTAGGTTTGTTATGAGGTCTATTTTCCGTTTGTAATACTGAGGTTTATTATGAGGTTTATTTTCCGTTTGTAATAATGTGAAATGCACACTAATATGTAATAATAAATTTCCTCTAGATAGCAACACAATTCATATTGTTATTATTGTGGCAAATAGTCTTGTAATTATTTCCCATCATATCCTAGGTTTATTATGAGGTTTATTTTCCGTTTTTAATACTGTGAAATGCACACTAATATGTAATAATAAATTTCCTCTAGAATGCAGCACAATTCTAATTGTTTTTATTAAGGCAAATAGTCTTGTAATTACTTCCCATGATATCCTAGGTTTATTTTCCGTTTTTAATACTGTGAAATGCACACTAAAATGTAATAATTAATTTCCTATAGATAGCAGCACAATTCATATTGTTTTATTGAGGCAAATAGTCTTGTAATTATTTCCCATGATATCCTAGGTTTATTATGAGGTTTATTTTCCGTTTTTAATACTGTGAAATGCACACTAATATGTAATAATTAATTTCCTCTAGATAGCAGCACAATTCATATTGTTTTATTGAGGCAAATAGTCTTGTAATTATTTCCCATGATATCCTAGGTTTATTATGAGGTTTATTTTCCGTTTGTAATACTGTGAAATGCAAACTAATATGTAATAATAAATTTCCTCTAGATAGCAGCACAATTCATATTGTTTTATTGAGGCAAATAGTCTTGTAAATATTTCCCATCATATCCTAGGTTTATTATGAGGTTTATTTTTCTTTGTATTACTGTGAAATGCACACTAATATGTAGTAATAAATTTCCTGTAGATAGCAGCACAATTCATATTGTTTTTATTGAGGCAAATAGTCTTGTAATTATTTCCCATCATATCCTAGGTTTATTATGAGGTTTATTTTCCGTTTGTAATACTGTGAAATGCACACTAATATGTAATAATAAATTTCCTCTAGATAGCAGCACAATTCATATTGTTTTTATTGCGACAAATAGTCTTGTAATTATTTTCTATCATATCCTAGGTTTATTATGAGGTTTATTTTCCGTTTGTAATACTGTGAAATTCACACTAATATGTAATAATAAATTTCCTCTAGATAGCAGCACAATTCATATTGTTTTTAATACATGTTTTTGGAGATAGGTAGCATGAACCTCTTTATAGTACACTTTGAAACCAATGTTTTCGTCATATCATAAAAGCTACAAATAATCTGTAGGTATATTACGAAACCGTTATCTCTATTACTGGTAGCTAGAAAGTGGGGGTTTTCAGAAATGTCAAACCGCAGCTTTTAGTTATGGTTTGTTTAAATTTTTATACTATTAATATTTATGCAATATCAAGAGCACAGTGGTAAAATATATATTGAAAAGAACCCCAATATCGCAAGTAGGGGTTATACCCCCTCTATACCTACAGTAGGGTTTAATCTTAAGTAACTTGTTTTGTATGTTATTTTAGATTATTTATGTGGTATTGGGGTTATTTCCAATATTTTCATTGCATTGTATTTAAGTTATTTTGTTACCAGTTCACTAAAGTTGAATTGCCTAATTAGAGCCATAATATCCTAGCCTGTGTCCAGTATAGCCTATATATATATATATATATATATATATATATATATATATATATATATATATATATATATATATATATACATATATATATATATCAATTTTACCACTGAATTCTATATAAACCGATGTTATTAGGAACTAGTGTACAAAAAATACTTTAAAAAATTTTCAAAAGCCCAAATAAATAAATTTAGTTTATGTAATGTTAAATATAATTTCCCCTCAAGACAAGTCGAAATGAATGTTAATACATTACTGTTTTTGGTTATATATCTATTTCATATTATGCAATAAATATATCAATCTGAGTATTTATATAATATTTATAAATTTTTTTAAAATTTGATATGGTTAAAATTTAAAAAAAAACAATTATGAAACGATCTTATATAATTATACACCTATACAAATGTTTAACATTTTTGTATAAATAACTAAAAACAAACTCAATAAATAACGGTCCTTAAAGTTTTGTCAGATATATACTTATAGCTTTTCGTATCAAGTGACTCGTAAAAGAAAGACATTAAATCCTACTAAGGAGCTCCCGCATCAGTCACAGCGTTGAGTTGCTAGTCTTGTATCTCAAGCACCAGAATTATTTTGAGCACCAGTAGATTGATTTCACGGCGTTAAGCACAGGACAATCCTATTTTCGTGTTCATAACTTATAGTTATACTTGTATAAACTAGACTAAGAAAATATAAAAGAAGTAAGACTTTATTTTTGCAATTGTAATAATGAAGCATTTCAGGATAGAGATAATATATGTTTATCGTAATAATAATTATGAAAAAATTAAGTAATTTATTAAATAGTTTTCCATAATCAATAAATAAAAAGCCAATTTTTTTATTCTTTAAAAGATGTTTTAAAGTGTTAAAATCGTAAATACTTTAGTATTTACGCGTATAAATAAAAGTTAACACAAATATATCACTATTCAAAGTAAAGCTGTAGTGAATTTGTAGTGAATAAATAAAAACAGGTTTTTACTACACATGAGTTTTATTTACGTTATGTAGCTATCATATACAAAACTATCACTAGAATCATCAAAGTATATAAAGTATGGTATCAGGGTATTTAAATATTACAAGAAGAATCTATGCATCCTTATAAAAGTTAACACAAATATATCACTATTCAAAGTAAAGCTGTAGTGAATTTGTAGTGAATAAATAAAAACAGGTTTTTACTACACATGAGTTTTATTTACGTTATGTAGCTATCATATACAAAACTATCACTAGAATCATCAAAGTATATAAAGTATGGTATCAGGGTATTTAAATATTACAAGAAGAATCTATGCATCCTTATTTACCAATGTAGGATTTTTGTAATTATTTTTTATATTTTTAAAGATATATTTTGAATCATTTTCTTATCAACATTTACTAAAGCAATACATTTCGAGTATATTTAATTATGTTTGTTATTGGTAAGTGCAACTGATTCTAAATATACGAAATGTATATAATGTCCATTTAATAAATAAATTTAAAATTGGTAATTATTAAAAACAAATAAAAACATACACAAAACTCACAAATTAATCATTTATTTACTCATACGCGTTTCAATGACCAAGTCATCATCATCAGTGAGTGCTACTACTACAAACTGTAACTTACAACTTACAATTCTTAATTTTAATCTGACTGAATGCTCGAAAAGGAAGCGATTGGAAATTCATGTTTGTGTGTTTTTTTAAAATAATTTTCGGGAACCCCCAACCAGGCTTATAATATGCCAAAATGTTTCTAAAAGTATATTCAATCACTTCCCAAAGTTTCATGACGATCGGATGAACGGTCTGGGAAGGAATAAAGACGAAATTTAGAAAAGAGAGATTACCCAGTGGTGTCATAACACGCCTTTTATCGCTTACAGTAAAGCTTCAAACTCTAAGGATTGAAACGTGCCAATATCTCATAACAATCCTAATTTACCCAATAAAATGTTAAAATGATTTATAGCTCATGAAATACAAATCTTTCTTTGTAATAAGAGAATTATTCGTGAAGATGCAACTAATAATCAATAGATGCACTAGTATAAGTAAAAACTACTCATATTTGACTTTCACTATTTTGTTTATCAAATAGAATAGCCTTACAGTTTATAAGAAACATTATAGTCTTATATTTTACGAAGGGGTGTCGTATACATAATGTATATATTCGTCTTGTATTATAAAGCGTGATTCGTATTTATTTCATGAGCTATAATGCATTTTATTGGATAAATCAGAATTGTTATGAGATATTGGCACATTTCGGGCCTTGGCGTTTCAAGCTTTACTGCAAGCGATAAAAGCCATGTTATGACATCACTGGGTAATTTCTCCGAGCCGGTTTTATGTGTTTGAATATCCTACTCAGCCATTTTTAATTAAATGCGAACTTTGCTTTCACCTGCATTCTACTTCAATACGAGGGAATCCTAGCATAAGCGGAAATTCGAGGTCTTACAACTGCAGTTGTAAGTTAGAGTTTGTAGTAGTAACACTCACTGATGATGATGACTTGGTCATTGAAACGGATATGAGTAAATAAATGATTAATTTGTGAGTTTTGCATATGTTTGTATTTGTTTTTAACATAACCTCACAAGCTAAGCTCAAAGAATATTTGTATGGTAATTATTAGGTTGATGCAATTTATATTATAAAATACAAATTATTAAAAAATGATATCCTTTTAAAATTTAGGAAATGAATCAATATATTTGGTAAATAATAATACAGGTTTTAATATTAGAAGTCGTATAAAGGAGTACAAGGGAATTGTGTAATCAAAAATATTTTCGTTATTTCTTTACCACAAATATACTTATTACAAGAGTTACCTTCGTAGACTTTAAACTTACAACACAACCCATTAAGTGTAAAAACCAGGGAACAAGATCTGAAGCTCTGGGGAAATCTAGACTGTTTACGAATTCGTTTTGCTTAACTTACTGAAGAAACAAAGTAAGTTGTACAGACAACTCAAATCAAGCTAGTATATTTTTAAATTATTTTATAAAACCTTTCCCAAATAATACATACATGTCGTTGCTTACCCGAGGAAGGGTTTAAATCTTCAGAATCATAGTTTATGCATATTATTAATATGATTCACATAACACGTAAACTTATGTTCAACGTAAATAAGAAGATTGATTTTTTTGTATAGACTAATGGTTATTGTTTTTACGATAAAATATTAAATCACTGTACTGGTAAAAGAGATAACAAAATATAGATTCCAAATAGTCTTTTTTGCTAATAAAAGCGTTGAGCTAAGTATGTAATTGTATTTAAATAAATACACACCGGTCAATGTAATACAGATAATAACATTAATAATTTTATCGAGAAGTAAATTAGCTCTCCAAATCCTCGAACTATTCTGTCAAAAAGGTAAAGATCTTTTGGCAAGTGTAGTAATCACCCAGTAAATACAAAAGTTGGTATTATATTTTACTATACTAAAAGCGAACTAGGTGTTGAACTAGAGGGCGAGTCAACAAAAGTGAAAACTTTTTAGCCGCATTCAAAACATGTTTAATGGCGAAAAACATTTAATTTTGGTAATGAGAAATATTTTATCTAAACATTTGCTATATAACGAACCCTAGAGTGTTTACGTTTTAAAAATTTGTATTAAAAGTAAATAATTTATTATCGTTCTAATGAATTATTTGTAGAGAAATTATCTCAAATTTAAATAAATAAATAAATAAATAAATATATATATATATATATATATATATATATATATATATATATATATAAATATCGCAATATGTTTTTTCTTGTGTATTAATAAAGAACAAATGTCAAAATACAAATACAAGAATTATATTTGAATTTACAATTCAAAGCTTTTCGTTGGCTAACAGTACCAACATCATCAGGAATATATATGGCAATATGTATTCTTGTGTATTAATAAAGAACATAGGTCAAAATACAAATACAAGAATTAAAATTAAATTTACAATTCAAAGCTTTTCGTTGGCTAACAGTACCAACATCATCAGGAATATTAAACAATTCATTGTTTGAACATCCGAATTGTTTAATATTCCTGATGATGTTGGTACTGTTAGCCAACGAAAAGCTTTGAATTGTAAATTCAGTTATAATTCTTGTATTTGTATTTTGACTTATATTCTTATATATATATATATATATATATATATATATATATATATATATATATATATATATATATATAAAGAACGAAAGACAAAATACAAATACAAGAATTATATTTAAATATATATAAATATTTTAAAAGATATTTTATATATATATATATATATATATATATATATATATATATATGTATGTATATTTATCAGGTGATCAAAGCTATTTAATAATAACCTTTTTCTTTAACAATGCTTAAAATAATAATGTAACATAACCTGATAATTAAAACAGTGGCTTTACAATACAACGTATAGGGCCCTAATATAAAATCAGGTGATATATGAAATCATAAGTTACCAGTTGATTCTCTTTAAGATGACTCATAATGTAACTTGATGGAATCTATACTAACGCTATTAATCTAACGGAAAATATACTGACGCGGAATTGTATGTTAATGTCCATCCAATAAGTGTTTGTAGGCCTCGATATAAAAGTTTTAACTTCAAAATACTAAAACTAATCAATTAAGAGACTGAATATTCTATTTGAACAGTTCTTCTCTCCTAAGGAGAAGGTCGGGGTGATTACAAAAAAATCGTACTTTGCATTTAACAATATCGTACTTATACTTTTAATATCGTTTAGCGTTTAATATCGCACTTAAACCATTCAACAAAGCCGTTAAAAGTTTACTATATTCCTTAATTTCAAAGTTACAAATTACTTACCTCTTGTCAAAATAAGTGGAGAGTATGATGAACATCTACAGTAGTTTGTTCGAATTAAAACTGAAACCTATTTCAACATAGTTTTCACATTACAGAAGAATAAATATTAATATAACAATACGCAAGATCATACCGACAGAATGGTCTTTCTTCCACTAATGTTTCACAATGTGTTCCTAACTAACTGCTGATCTGGACACCGCGATGCTTGGCAATTTCAAAATACCAAAGTGTTATACAGTATTCAAGTTTTATTACATTGCACCCTTCAGATAAAATCTTAAATTCCAAAACTATTATTGCATCAGAAACATAGGTTTATAAGTCAAACTTTACATTACTGACCAAAATAAATAAAAATTTCCAAACAAACTGAAAATGATCGTATCTAGAGAATAAAGGCGCTATTGGTGCTCGCCATACTTGCCCTACCCCTACCCATATTACTAGGAGAGTAGAGTCACCATTGGTTATACTAACTTACCTGGTTAGTGACACTTATGTTACGGAAGTCGGATTTATCTACAGGACTCTGTAACGGGGTCGGTAGATCTCGTAGCTATGTATAAGGTTCGTTACAACGAACGCTTTAATTTTCCCGTATCTGAATTTGTAACGATTTTGTTAAATCAGATTGTTACTGTACTCCATCAGATGTTCTTCTCTATATGAACTCTAATTTCTAAATACGTCTAGTCTAAAATATTGTTTTAATTGCAACAAAACGGAACTACTTTCTTTTTTACTTAGAAGCCAACTCTGGCGTGCCATTTAGGAATAAAACGAATGTAATATAATCTAAGATATTCTAAAAGTTGCATATGTTACCGTAAGATAATAAGAGACAAAGTTTAAAAATAAACAACTAAAAATGTCGGTTACGGATTGATGAGAACCAGGAGAATATCAATAATTGACAAGTTTTCAAATCCTCTCTTTCTTGAATAACAGACATTTTGAAACCAAATTCAAACTAAAGTCCTGACGCTCTGGAGTTAAGAGTTTTAAATATAGATTGAGACTGGATGATAATGCAGTTATATATTGAATTAGAAGGCTACAAAAAGGCTGAAATACTAAATGGATATAACGATTTTCTAGTATAAAATAGCACAAAATAGGTATCAAAAGAAACAAAATATGAAACGATTTTTTATAAAGCATTAAAATGTACAAAATATTTTCTTCCATTTCCGTACATAAATATATAAAAAGGAATAAAGTATTGTAAGGCTTCTTGTATTATTGTTAGCCTTGTAATTACCTTATGTATTTAATATTAGGTTCTAATAAATTGAGATTCATATTTTTTTAAATGATATTAAATTAGCAAGAACATATATTTCCTCTTAAAATAAACAGGGACTTCAAGAAATAAAAACGCCGTAGGACTGTTATAAATGTATAACCACTTGACTTGTTATTCTTCATGTGGACTTGAAATAAACACTGTAGCAATTTATTACTTTGGTTCACTGATTACACTATAACGCAATAACTAATAGTTGCTATCTAAAAAGGATTACTTAGAAGATCTGGCAATAACTGTACGTACATAGTTTAATCAATGCGTCAATAGCTTATTCCGACGCTCTGCAAAGACTGCTTTGTTCAATTAAACACCACACACACACACACACACACACACACACACACACACACACACACACACACACACTCACATACACACACACACACACACATACACACATACACACACACACACACACACACACACACACACACACACACACACACACACACAGTTAGACGGCCAAAACAGTCTCAAAGTTGAAAATTTTGCACTTTGGCAAAATCTTTTAAAAACAATATTTTAAAGTTTAAAAATGAAACCGCTGCTATGAACAGTAGTGGGCATGCCAGGTACACTATCTGGATGAGTAATCAAAGCCGGTCCGAATGTTCGATTTTGTTCAAGAAACAGAGCAGCTAGGAAAGAATAAATTTTTTCTTCTAATATACAAATTTAAAATTAAATAAAATTTTGTTATTTATAAAAAACAAAACTTGGTTTGAGTGAGGCCTGCCCGATGGGAAGGGGAGACGTAAATCAGCTTTCATTGCGGATAGACGGTTTTCCGGAGATCCAGAAGAAGTCTGCAGGATGATGTTCCGTGGCTAAGTGGAAAATCAAGCCCAAGATGGACGTGAAGATTGTCTGCCTTCGAACGCCCGCGATTTCATATTTAAATTTTTTCACTATTAAAAAATTGATAAAAATTTAAAAAAGGCAACCCTAAAACTGATCAGTTGTGATTGCTACAAGATGCCAGAGTTCAAAAAAATCATGAAGGAAGAGGAGCAATCCCAGTGAAAGATTTTGGAGCGAGTCTATAATTTAAATGCAAATTAACCATTTATTAAATTACTTAGAATAATAGATTAAAATATCTTTAAGTAAACATATAATTACCTATTTAAAATTATTATTTAAAAAATATATTGGCAAACGTTTCTTTTTTAAATAGCAGTATAAGTGGTGGTCATGAAATAAAAATTTGTTTAAATATAAAATGCGTTCTAAAATCCCAACATTAAAGTTACATCAAGCTATACCAACTATTGAATTTTGTAGTCCATCCGGTGAATCTTAATTATCACTCACACAATAGTTTATGACTATCCGAACTTCAAATTTGGTAAATTTGAGAAAACTTACTGAGACAGAAAGTTTTCGATCGCTATGTGCCGATCTTCATCAGTGTTTTCAATGTCATCAGTGTTTGAACACACTGACGAAGATCGCCACATAGCGATCGAAATCGTTCTGTCGTAGTACGTTTTCACAAATTTACAAAGTTTAAAGTTTGAATAGTCATAGACTAATGCTAACGGAAATAATTAAAAAAAAGTTATAACAAGTTAACATTTATAACAAAGTCAAAACAATATATATTTAGAATGAATAGTAACTTAATTTATTTAAAATTAATATATGTAAACTAATAAGAAATTCAGAAAGAAAATAAATAATAAATGATTTAGTTCTTGAGTAAATCTAACTTATTTTATGTCCTTATATCACATATAATCATCTGGGTTCAAAAACTGTAAAGATGTAAATCAAGTAAAATTGGTTTTGTAACCTTCAGATTTATGTTAGGGAGCACAAATGTAAATTAAACATGAAGGCACTAGGAAGTACTCTTGTCTGTTATTTCTACAAATAACTATATGGACATATAATAAACTTAATTGGTATAACATATTCTCATATTGCATTTAAATGCGTACTTAAATTTATGTGTGTAATTTCAACTCTAAAAAACCACAATGTTCTCACAATGACTACACATGTTAGAAACGTTTAAATAATAGTTTATTTGATTGATGAACTTTATGGAAAGATTGGATGATCACATCTGAAATTTATAAACCATTCAGTTTAGGGTATTTCATGTTTAAACAACATGCTTATTATTATTAAAATAAATTAGCAAAAATTAAGTGGAAATTAAATAAGAATTGCTTCATATTTTAGAAAAGCAAAGTTTATATTTTAATCTTTATATACAGTAATTACATCAAGTTAGAATCAATTTTTTTAAAAATTATTATAACTATCCGGTCGTAAATGAACTAAATAAAATTTCTGAAATCTTTCCAACTAGCAACAAGAGTAAAAGTAAATAATTCAATTAAGCTAGAAAAAATCTTTAAGAAATACTCTTCCAATAGAAAACAGATAGATTAAGTTTACAGTTAAACAAAACATAACAAATCACATAAGTGAGCATAAAAATTTTGGTTGGTTTTTTAAATAATGTCCAGGGATTTATCCACTGGCAGATCACACTCGACACACCACAGGTACTAGGATATGGTAAGTTGGGTGGGATCATATTTTGACCGTGGTTAAACTGGCGTGTTGCGGCCCTACAGTATCCTTCATCACCATGTACAGCTTACGCGAAAACTCGTAAATGAGGTTACGTTGTTGGTAGGGTGTGAAACGTGTGTTTCGGGGCTATCTCCCTGAGAAGGGTGCAAGGTTTGGCCGCGGCAACACACACACACACACACACACACACACACACACACACACACACACACACACACACACACACACACACACACACACACACACACACACACACACACACACACACACACACACACACACACACACACACACACACACACACACACACACACACACACACACACACACACACACACACACACACACACACACACACACACACACACACACACACACACACATTCACACACACACACACACACACACACACAAACACACACACACATTCACACACACACACACACACACACACACACACACACACACACACACACACACACACACACACACACACACACACTGCAACGCCAACCCTCATTTTTTTATTTGTTTATGAAATAGGCTACAAGTTTCAAATCCCAGTTTGGGCGCCAATTTTGCAACGTCTACCGCATTTGTTATTTATTTATTTATTTCTATGAGCGACCTTATCTGGTCCCACTCTTGCATCCACTTCGTTTGTTTTATTAAACCGTGGTGGTGGTTTTCAAAAATTTATGTTAGTTGTTTTGGTAAAATATGTTTTCTATCGTTTCCAAAACGCATGACTTAAATCCCCGTGTTCAAACGTCGTTGCCGCGCCTAAGCACAAGCCACGACCCGCCGACTCCTACTTTAGTGTTTGTATGGCCCCCTAAAATGGTTAACGATTTTTTGTCGGGTCTTTTTAAGTCATAATTGTTAGTAATGTTGTCACCTGGAAAGAATACAAGATTAACATGAACACTCAGAAACCCCAGATGCTCTTACCATGTTCCAAGATCTGCAGACATGGCAAGGGGGCCGTGCAAAATATAATCATGCTTAAGTTACCTGTTTAAAGGCTCCTGTATTTTTTAAACATGATCTGCCACTAGACCAAGTTTTTTTACTTTAATTTGAAAAACAAATGTTTTTCAGAATAGCTCAGTATATTTAAATAAATTTGTTCTCAGAAGAAAACTCTCCTGGAGAAACATTAGGCTCTGATTTTTATCTGATTTATTAATTACTGAATTTTAATTAATTTTGTGATCTGATTTAATAATCATTATTTATTAGTTGAAAAAAACTAAAAGTTTTATTTATCGTTCAAAATAGGATAAATTTAAAAAACAAAAAAATATTTTATAATAAATTTAATTGCTGTTTCAAGCCTAAAGAAATTATCATATACTGAAATACAACATGATATTTCTTGTTACTGTTACTTTATATTTTTTATATTCACGCATAAGTATTTAAACTGTTCTCATATTTGATACACTTATTTACAAACATTTTATACTGAAATTAATCAATTATATCCACTCTTTTAAACAAAAAAATGTTTTCATAGTTTAGTTGAACTTGGTCAACTGAACCGTTTGCTTACATAGTTTAATATAACAAAAATTTTCACATCATTTAACTTTTGAAGTGAATTGGTAAATTCTAATTCTTATCTGGACAATTTTAAAATTTGTATCCTTTCTCATAAATTTTGCCTTTCTAAACGATGACTCATTTATGGTCGAAATCACTCTGTGAATTTAAATTTAATATTCTTTCAATAATATTTTCATGGTCAAGCCAGTGTATAGCGGTTAACATATTAATTGAGCAATAGACAAGCAAGAATTGGTCCCTCTTGATAAACTGACTTGTTCATGATATCTTATTTCTTAAGCATTTTTAATATACAAATTATATTTATCTTATTCAACATTAATTTAAAACTTTTGAATAGAGTGAAGCCATTGTTTATTTTTATCTTATTGAAAATTTTGAATTTAATAAATTTAACTACTAAATTTAACGTTATGTTTATTTAAAAAAATGACTTGCGAAGAGTTTCACTGTCCAATCCTTGGTTCCTCTCGTCTCGAGTCCGGATCCCTGGGGCACTGGAAGCAGCCAACCCTGGTAAGTCGGTGTGAGTCATACATTATTTGATGATCTTAACGTACCAGATGCTGAGTCTGGAGCTCACGTTCGTGGTTTGAGTTAGACGACAGAAAAGTTGTACGGATCCATCTGGCCCTTGGTGATGTTCTAAACGCGAACCGACATTACGGCCGACGAGATCTCGTATTACAATTTTTTTTTCAGACTCCCCTACAAGCCGTTGTGTCTTTGTTTTTATTACGGCGATCCTACGTTTCCGCCCACGCTTGGTTCTTCGCTATCTCAGTGCATTTTCCTGAGTTGGCAGGTTGAACAACGTATTCAAATAAACCTGCAATCTTCTGTTATCGTTATTTGAAACACTCAAAACTGTCTATTTCATTAGATTCACCGTAACTTTTTTAATATTTAAGTTTTTTGAATTCGGTTTTCACTATCATTGCTTTTGGATACTGTTGGTCATTTTGAAATGTTAGTGATGGTTATAGGTGGCCTAGTTCTCAAATTAGCATTCTTTTGCTGTTTTTCGGCACTTACGAGTTTTCACTGCACTCCCGTTTGTCAAATTTAGTTAGTTAATTACAATTATTTTTTATTTTAATTTTTTTTTGTTTTATTTATAGTTATACAAAAATGTATTTGCTTCTTCAACCTTTACTACGTTTCTTTATAAAAAATAAATTAAAACTTTAACATAAGTTTTGAATCAAATATTCAAAATCTAGAAATTGTTAATTTCTTAACTTGGGCGGCCATTAATGGAATATTGTACAACCACAATATTACACAACCAGAAAATATAAAGGGAATTTCCTTGCAATTTTCCATTTTCCTATTTTCACAATATATGGTGTTGGACTATAATTTATTTTTGTTACTATCTATTTGCTTTTTTCCTTTTTTCAATTTAAGAAGCTGATTATGGTCTATAACGTCTTATTCTAACCACCTATCGTAATGCTTCACTATTGCAAAAAACCTGTTTCGTATAATATCATATAGTACATCTTTAAGTAAATTTTAGCTCTAGAAAAGCTAGCACCATGCTAAAATTCCTGGTTTTCAAACATGTAGATCCATAGTTCGAATCCGACCGACCTATCAAATTTTTGATTTATATTAATGCATAAATATTTGAAAAAAAACTATATTCATATGAATTGTCATCAATGATAGGTTTTTAAACATTTATTTGACCTTCATTGGATGAATAAATTTATTTTATAATGATATTTTATTAACGTTTTAAAACTTGTGCAAATACATATATATATATATATATATATATATATATATATATATATATATATATATATATATAGAGAGAGAGAGAGAGAGAGAGAGTGAGCTAATAGAAGGATTTTGTTAAGACAAATCAACACATGGTCTCACCAAAAGTCATATAATTGTTCTTATTTGTAGCTATAAGGTGTGGTTATTTTATTAAAAAGTCAAAGAAACAAAAGAATCTTATAACAGATTTTGAAAAACCATATTTAAATAGTTGAACATTATATGAAAATTTGCATAAATTGAATTAGGCTAAATAAGGCTACACTTCATTTTTTAACTACGTGAAATTATAAATTGAGAAATTTGTCACATTTCTTGATGCGTTATATAAATACTATTATACTTTAATTAATTTTACACACAATCAACCTCCATGTAAACGATATCGACAATGGCGATTCTAGTTTGAATAATTTTCCTTTAAATGAATAACAATATTTCTTAACTATCACTGCCACTTGGAAAAGGCATAATTTATTTCTTAAAATTTAATTTAAGTAACTTGTTATGATAACTTTAAAGACAGTTATTCAAACGAGGGTAGGAAAATATTAATCTCAAAATAACAGAAGGAGGTACTTTAAACAATTAGGATACTTATATTTCAAAATATCTCATAAGCTATGCTATAGACCTACAAGGCAACTCATATAATTTTTATGTATTTATAATTATAATTAATATATGTATATTGCTACTAATATTTATAAAGAGCTACAAGTAGTTTAACCTCTTCATAAATTTGTGTTCAGTTTACAATAGCAACCCACGCAACCACTCAAGTGGGTAATATCCTCGCCCCTACTCCAATGGTTAATGAGTACCATTTAATAATTTACAATATATCATAAAACTAACATTTGCTTGTGTAAGGAAAATACTTATAATTGATTTTGGAAATAACTCTAATTTTAATAAATTTATTTAAATGCATGACCCATAGAAGGTGTGGCTTATTGTTTTATTAATAAATATACTACTTAGTTGGTTTAACATTGATATTTAGGAATTATGAAAAAAATGTCTGATTAGGTGGATCCCACTAAATATGAAAAATCGTTTATAGTTTAGGTGGATGCAGATAACGGTCTTCTATTTCAATCGTTTCCATTACAGGCGGTCTATAGAACGTGAGTTCACATTTCTAATAAAACGATAAACCTGAATCCAAGTGGTCTGACCCAGCTAATAAAACAGAATAACATATTACGATATTAATCACGCAAAAACCAAGCTAATGGTACAAGGTAATTTTATGTCGATCTTTGAAATATTATTATTTTAACGCAAGACTGAATTTATATATTGCTAGATGTAATGGATTCCTATAAAGATTGCCAATAGATTCTCCATAGTACCTCTAGATGATCTTAACTACATTTTATATGCAAAAATACAAGTAATAGTAAACTGACAGAATATAAATGAGGTTGATAACATAAGTAAATGTATGGGATCTACAAAGAAATGCACTGTAACATTATTTTAGGTAATGTTGCATATTAAAACAGCTTCAGAAAACAAAACGAGATAATAATTTAAAAAAAAATTGTAAATTATAAAATAAAGGTCCTGGTTGAGACAGATATGCATATACAAAAACCTGATTTTGCAAGATGCGCAGCAATTGTGCGCAGAAGTTAAAAAAACTAGAGTAGTCGCTTCAAGTAGTTCTCTTTCCTTGGCGAAATGTAGACCAATACAGACGTCTCAACACGTGAAGAGCAAAGGGATGATTTTATTTTAAAGTGTTAATTTTGTAAAAGTTTATTTAAAATTTTTTTTTTTTTGTTCGAAGAAATGTTGCTATGCTAAGATACAAAACCGGGCGAGATTCTAAACACCACTCCAAAATGCAGAATGGCGAGATCAGAATCCGGAGCCATGTTTTCTACATCGTTTGTTACAACACAGATGAGTTATAATTTTAGACATAAAGTGATAGAAAAAGCAAAATTGAACTTTTAAACTTTAACTGGCAATAATAATGCAAGTTTTTTATTTTTTTTTTAATGTGGGAAATGTAAATTAATTTGTGTGATGTAATAGCAAATTTTTTAATGTCGAATAGATAAACTGAAATGTATTTTAAATAACGTAAAAACAATCTCATGTGGATATCATTTGCCATGCTATAGATTATTTTAACAATATAAAGTTCTTATAAATCTATGGATGTAAAACAATTAATGTAAAAAACATAAATTAGCGTAAACGTTTCAGATGTCATTTCGCTTTGTATTTTATATATTTTTGTACAACAAAACTTGATTTATTTAAATTATTATTTGTTGGTTCAATTATTTATTGATCGCACCATCCTTGAGTTCAATTAAATTTTTGACGTTGCAGGTCAAATAGCTAATTGTGTAACGAATTACTGCAATATTTAACATCATAAATTCATTAAGAACTATACAAATTTATCCATCACGTTACAGTACACACTTCAAGAACAGATTCTACAGCAAAAGTAAGAAGAAAAGATGAAATGAAAATAGTTTGTGAGCTACGGCTAATTAAATATTTTCCCGGTTTTATCGTCCTCTTTTGAAATAATGCATTTGTTCGATTTTTAACATTGCGTTGAACCAGATAGAGTACATAAAACAGATCGCAAAAGATAGCTGTAGTAGATTCTGGGAAATAAGGGGTTGAACGAAAATTATTGTCCTTGAAATCCAGTGTTTTAATGTTAGACAAAGAAGTATTAAGTTTGTTAATATAATAATGTAAAATAAATTTTTAAAATAAAACTGTACATTTAAGAAAATCGTTGTTGGTCAGTATAAGCGAAACAATCTGTACAAAATATTTTATTTTTATTATAATTGAAATAGTTTTTGTTGCTGGAGAAAATTTACTATTGTTGAAAAAAACATCGAGAAAAAGAAGGAGATGTATTCAACCAACATTTATATATTAGCAACCAATGTAGCAGTATTACTATAATTTGAGGTAGACTGACGCGATTTAAAATTCGTGTATTCATTTTTTTTTAGCGAGTTCCCTTCGAATCCTGGGACAGAAGTGTATTCAACATATTCCATATTTTTTTAAAACTGAAATGACATTTTGATGTGTGAAATGACACATGTGGAACACTTTAGTTTATATTCGCAATTGGCTACAACGTTTGTGTATGTAAAAATATTTAGATTTGATGGACAATATATAGACATTGTAAGTTCTTACTAATGTAAATTTAGCAAATAAACAAATCAAACTACAGAATTTGTAAAATAGTTTCATTTGGTTTTCAAATTCAGGTAACATTATTCAAATTTTCTTCTGCTTACAAGGGGCAGTTATGTATTTATAATATATTATCCCTGGTAGTTTATCGCTACATTATATCGTAAAATAATAGTTTTACAACTATTTACAACTGAGCTTAGTTTGTGAAATTATGTGAAACCAATTAAAACATACACAAATCCATAAATAATTCATTTATTGACCCATTCGCGTTTCAATGACAAAGTCGTCATCAAAAGTGAGTGTTACTACTACAAACTCTAACTTACAACTCAAATTCTTGAGTTACTACAAACTCTAACTTATAACTCAAATTGCACCTTTTTTTTAATTCTTCTTTTTGTTTTGTAACTGAATTATGTTCTGGATTCGACTCCAATAGAATCCATTTTTCAGAATTACATTTTGTTTTAATGTTTGGTAGGATTTGAAGTAGAGATATTTAACAATTCTTTTAGTAATTAAAAATACTAGTTTGGAAAATTCTGTTTATACAGAAACGGTTTTTTAAATTTACGAACTGTATTCACACTAAAGAAAGCTAATAGTAATATCTTGAAAACTGAATTACTCCAAGATACTGTCTTACTTACTGTATATAATTAGAAATGGTTCACTTTTCATGAATAGTTATTTGTATTTATTTATGCATATGACTGGAACACCTCTTGCGAAATATTGATAAGTTTCTTTGAAAGCTTTGTTTATTTTTTCTGACCTTAATATTCAGTGGTGTCGCTACCTAAATAAGTATTAATTGATTTCATAAGTAATATCTGCTGGAATTTATAAGTTTTATTAATATAAGTCCGAAATAAGCAATGCAGGTTTATCTGTCGGAATCTATTTATAGTAAAACAAGAAACAATATAAATGAATAATTATTTTTTTTGCATCTACTTAGCTAAACTTATAACTTTAAGTTATAAAATATTCTTGTTTCTTCAAATACAGAATATTATGTATAATTATTATGGTAGATTACAATTTGTGTACCTTACCATTAAACAAAATGTATTTTTTGTCATTGACAACACTAGTGAAATTTGCCAAAAGCGCTTTAAATTTTCATCTCTTGGAAAATGTTTTATAAATTTTCTTTAGTTACAAATTCCTCAAATATAACTACTTTGTTTTAAGTAAATGCATTTGAACGCCATCAAAATTTTAAAAAAACCCACGAGTCTTTTCTTACCATGCAAATTTGGTGTAATTTATACAGCCTAATATGCAAAATGTGCTTTTCATGTAGTTTTGTCTTCATATGGCGTTAGTTTTGATAATTAAATACTATTTATTTCCTTGCTACAGTTAAACTGTATAACTTTGGAAGCTGTAAGTTCCTTAATATGTATAACTATGCTATCATAATATTAGAAATTATCATTCAAATTTATGTACATAAGAAATTCACAGTAACATGTCATCATAGCTGGAAAGTTTTTTATATAGCTCTGAATAATGCCTTAGACTTTTTGCTATGACTATCGTATTTAAAATGACTTCAAAAACTGAATGTAAAGAATAGATAATTTGCTGACTGTGTTGAAAAGAAATAAATTTAAAAAACTTAGAAAATTTAGAAAATTTTGAGCATCAGGACTATTAGTTTACACGTCAACTCACAAACAAGTGAAAATTATTTTCATTTTACTCTAGATAATAATTTATAAATATCACTCGAGGATATTTACGTTATAGAGAATATTTCTTATAGTAAACCATTTCGTGTTAAATTTTTAAAATAATTCATACATATTTCCAACATCACTAAATTATTTTAGAGTAATGTGACAAATAGAAATTGAGTTATACAAATTTAAAATCTACTACGTTTTACGTGACACGCAAATATCCAAAACTCAAGATTCTAAACGTCTCAAAATTCCCCTTCAATTTGGGTTTAACTAATGGATCAATTTCCTTTCTTGTTTATCCCACCCGCCTGCTCTAACCATTTGTTTGCTACCCTTGTAAGTGCCTTGCTTTACCTAACGGTGCGATCTCTTTGACCGCTCCATCTCTTGGAAATATTTAACACACGATTCCTTTCTCATTCGTACCAACATTGGATATATTAGATAATAACCTGGTTTTGATCTAGAACTTGAAGTTAATAATTTCAACTGTTTTTGGGTTTTCCTTGTCAATGATAGATGAGATTCTAACGAAACGTCGGACCTGCGATTTTATGCACTGCAGAATGAACGGATATACTCCAGATAATAACTATTCATCATATATATATATATATATATATATATATATATATATATATATATATATATATATACACATACACACACACATGTATATATATATATATATATATATATATATATATATATATATATAAAAATTCAATTTGCGTGTAAATTGAACACTTGGAATTTAAATTTATCCACACGAAGGGTGTCCAATAACAAGCCCTTTAAAATCGTATTTAGTTCAGTAGCCACGTTCTCCGCTCCCACCAGGTATTGAAAGGGTACCTTTAGTACGAACACTCAAAATCAGTTGTTAGATAATAATCTCTGTCGTTGGTTATTAACCACGTTGTGCTTTTAACAAGTATTTTACTTTTAAATTTCAAAATAATTAGTAGCTTATGAATTTTGATAAAGTCTTTTATAAAGGCTTTTCAACCACATACAGAACTGGTAACGGCAGCGCAACGTAAACTTGAGTTGCTATTATTAAAGTTGCTAGTCGGTTTACAAGATTGTTCATATAAAGTTGCTAGTTTAGTTGTCAGTTATGTCGTCGTCAGAGGAAGATGGTGTGTTTGTCTATATTTTAAGAAAAATGAGAAATATATTTCAGCAGGAGAAAGATTAACAATAACACTCAGCTAAGGTTAATTGCTCATTTACTTATTTCGTTTTACGTACAACTGCAAAACCTAAAATAACATTACATTACAATTAAATAAAAATTAGTTTTTAAACGAATGCAATTTTATAGTTCAAGTGCCGATTTTATATATTTTGAAAAAATTGTTGGTAATAATTTATATCGTCTTGAAGTTGTTGGGTACATAAATCATGAACAGAACCAGGAATATTTTGTTTTTCTTACATACTATGCCAGTATAATAAAATACTAGGCCTATTAAAAAAACAGAAACACAAAATATAAAAATAAAAATAATAATCATTTAAATACTGAAGCACTCTTGAGAAACGCATACACAACACAACAATTACTGCTGGCAACTGAGAAACTGAGCAAACTGAGGAGTTTAGAGCATGTCGTGACCTAAGCAACTGTAGTTTCCGTGTCACTCGCTAATTGCGTTGCTATCACTTCACTATAAATATGTGCATTCAAGTCTATTTGCTGTGAAAAAGCAACTCAAGTTTCCGTTGCGTTGCCATTACCATTTGCCTTCTGTATGTCCGCAGCCTAAAAGGCAAGTCGTGACTAGAGAACCCTATGTATTATTGTTAGCCATTAGTATAATAACTTGGTAAAATAATTTTAACAATATGATCCCAATAATTTACAAACAAATATTCAAACTAAATATCCAATTATTCACATGTAATAATGAAATAATAAGAACATAAAGTGGTTTTAGTATGATGAAAACTCTAAGATAAATGTAAAGAAATGTGCAACAATTACATTGACGAAATGTTGTATACTTGAAATACTTTTCTGAACCTTCTTTATGTTACTTATTGATTGTTTTTTATTGTAGCTAATATGGGTTAAGTGAGGGAGTTGTGTACATACAAATATGTAAGACTGAATGGTAACATTTTATAAGGAATAACCTATAACCCCCTTGAAAAAGCCTAACTTTTATTTTAACGGTTTATTCATATTTTTAGTGATAAAGATTTTTTCAGAAAAAGATGACCTTTTCTTTAAGTAACAAACCAGTATTTGAAATATTTTTCTATAACTTAAAAGCATTTTCATGAAAGATGAACAATAAATAACAAACTTTAGCAAAAAAACGAAAACTTTCATAGCTTTAGCGTAATTAAAACCCAAAGAAAAAATATAAATATCGGAAATGGAGTTTTTCAGTAAAACCATCCCTCTCCGTTAAGGAAAGGATATTACAAAGAGCTCAAATCCTAATTGCATGCAAAGACGATTGAATATAATTTATTAAGAATTCCTAATGAAGTAGCTAAATGCAAAAGTGACATAATGTTCAGGGGGGAAGAGAGGATAATGACGTACGACTTAGTTAGGTCGGCTCTAGTTAATCGTCCGGGAGAGGTAAAGAAAAGAATGAGTTCTCCATTACTTACAGCCATAAGTTTGTATTATTGAATTAATTATGTCCTATTACTTCTTTCATTGAGTTTTTCCTATATAAATCTCCATTAAGTTATTTTTTTAAATATATCTAAATATTCAGAGAAAAGTTTTAAAAACCTGAACAAATAGCCTACTTTTACGAAAACAAAGCTTAAAAACTTGAGTTAAATATATGCATACTTTGTATGCTAGATACAAATGTCTAATTATTCATACACACACACACACACACACACACACACACACACACAAACAAACGCGCGTACAGAAACACACACACACATTTAAATTATTGGTTTTTAAAAATTCTATTGAAATTGTAAAAGACAAAAATTACCTAATATATGAAAAAGTCAAATACTACTGAGGTCGAAAAAAATATATTTAATTACATTTTATTTCATAACTACAATAAATATAATTATGTATATGCATATGACACATCATTAAATATCAAGGTAGAACCGAATTTTCTTGCAATTTTCCATTCTTCTGTTTTTATTTTAATTATTTCTATTCTAATTTTAGAAGCTGATAGCGGTTTTATCCATTCTCAACTGATGGATAGAATGAAAAATGAAAAACCGTCATCAGCCTCAGAAGTTAGAAAAGAAATTTTTAAAAAAAATGAAAAATTGCAAGGAAATTAGCTCTATATTTTGCCATTTAATGAGTCCGTTATATGCATACACATATTTATAATAATTGTTACTATAAAATAAAAAGTAAGAAACATAATTATTTTTGATTTTAGTAGGAATTGAATTGATTTTTTTTTATAGTAACTAAAGTTGGTCTTTAACAATTTCAATACAATTTAAAACCAAACTATAATTTTTAGCTACACATAACTTTTGTGCTTACTTTATGTGTTCTAAAGTCTAAGATATTGAACAGATTAAATATCTGGTAATTTTTAGTTATTTATGCAGAAATGAACTATATTGTTTAGGGTACTAGTATAGTACATTATTGTCAAAATATCTGTCTTATAATATTTAGCCTACAATAGTTTTATAAAAGAAGAATATAAAAAAATACAAACAAACACTTTAGAGATAATCTTATGTCAATGTGAATTAGTTATGACAAGTAGTGCTTATTATTTTATACATTTTCAATTTTTAAAGTTGACACCTGTTTGTGGTCACAATTAAAAATGTCACTAGTATGTCAATTCTGAAATCTGGTAATCCAGTATTGAACAGCTACAATATTATAAAGTTAGACATTTTTAAACCTACATACACCTATATAGCGAGTGTCATTATACAACGATGGCGTCGTTAGGAAGATGATAGAAATCAGAAGAATGTAAGCTTTGTGAATATAACAAATATAATGTGTAGATTAACTCGGCTGTGATCGGTTGGGACCGAACTGGTGAAACACGTTGTTGCTTGAGGAAAGGGGAGCGGACCAGTGAACCTCAGTTACCTAAATTCGATAATCTTTCATTATCCATCTAAAGTATTTCGCCCAACTCTTTTAATAGAATAGGGCCCATGGCATAACAGATGTATCTTGACAATAAACATTACTGAATTATTTTAATCAATAGTAAAATAATTGAAATTGCTTTCCCCATATTATTTATTTTAACACAAAAAGTAAAGTACCTATATTCCCAAACTAATTTTGTTTCTATGTATAAAATGGTAAGTTATATTGTGCAAGCTTCAATAACTGAAAATGTTCTAAGTGATTGACCTCAATTGTTTACGCGACACAGAATCTGCTCTAAAGGTTGTTTTGTTTGATGGGCGATGACTTTCAGTGAAACTCCATCAGTTTTTGTTAGTTGTCACCTTAAACAATAATTTATATACTACCTTACACAATAAAATAATACCCTTTCGACTTTAAAAGCGAATTGCAATAGTCAATTATATTTGCTAAACCTCTTTCAAAAGTGTATGTAATGATATATATATATATATATATATATATATATATATATATAAAATACGTTTTCTTGTTTAATAATTTAAAACAACATAGGTTATTCAAATAGAAGAATATTTGTTAATTTATATCCAAAGCGCCAAAGCTCTTCGTTGGTAAACAGTACCAACATCATCAGGAATGAAAATTACAATAATCATTGGTTTATTGTAATTTTCATTCCTGATGATGTTGGTACTGTTTACCAACGAAAAGCTTTGGATATAAATTAATAAATATTCTTGTATTTGAATAACCTATGTTCTTTTAATATATATATATATATATATATATATATATATATATATATATATATATATGTGCGGGAGAAGGTAGGATTTAGAGGAGCTAAAGAAGGAGCCCAACCTTGATAGCCGGAGGTGACAGGATAAAAGAAACGCATGCTTGGAAACAAAGGGGATCATGGCACTTTATATATATATATATATATATATATATATATATATATATATATATATATATATATATACAGTCCTCGAGGACTGCTGAATTTTTAAAGTTAGGTTTAAATAGTATTTAACAATTAAAAGAACTTCTAAACTGGGAAGTACAAAAAAGAGGTGACAGACAAGTAGATTGAGGAGGCGCAAACCCATTACTTTATAATGTCCAAAGTAGATTTTTGTCAGAGAAGCGCAGTAATTTCCAAAACTAGGCGCTTAGAAAGAGTGACAAAGGTATTTTAAGTTGACAAAGCAAATGCAAAACAGAAAGAATCGGCTAAATAAAGATAAAGGATGATGATTGCTAAATGTTGAAGAAAGGGAATCGTTGGACGGGAGGAAGGGGAATTAGTTCTGACAGTCGATCAGGAACGTTTAGGAAATCGGATGGGGAATGAGGTATTGGCAGTCGAGGAGAGAAGCTAAGGATGCGGGAGAAGGTAGGATTTAGAGGAGCTAGAGAAGGAGCCCAACCTTGATAGCCGGAGGTGACAGGATAAAAGGAACGCATGCTTGGAAACAAAGTGGATCATGGCACTCAAGCACGGGTACTCTGAGGATCGTGCGAAATACTCAATTCGAAATAGAACATAATTAGTTATATAGATTAAGATTTTGTAAAATTAAATTGAAAGTCTACAAGTAAACTCAGTACAAGCCTAATACAGTATATATATTCTGAAAGACTGTTCAAAATCCAAATATCCTATTGTTGTGAAACCTCCAGGTTGGGTATTAAATTCGTGTAATCGGTTCTTGAATAAACTGAATATTCCTCGATGAACCTGAACTAAGTAGCCGGTTTTGTAATCTCACGTGAAGTTCTTGGCTGTTTTATTCGTTGAAATATTTTGCCACTGACTGTCACTGAGAATTTTTCCTAAGCTCAGTTTTCAGTCGAAATAAGTTAGTTTTAGCTATATTATAATCATTAAAGAGGATTCTATTGGATTAATGTTGTCATTGCACTCTACAGTAAAAGCCATAACTAATTATTTGTTAATAGCTTCTGAAAAATGTTTTAATTAAATTAAGTCTGTATCTTCAACTATATTATCTCTATAAATTACCCTGCTTTCATACCTGGAATTGTCAAAGTCCAATCATCATATTCAGTGTTATAATACAGTGTTATTTTATTTTCATATGAGGCATTGTTTTTGTGTCTTAAAATCCAGTTGAAATATTTTTTGTGTCTCGATTCTACACGTTCAAATTATGATAATGAAAATTTTCCTTAAATTGTTTTACCTTGTGTGTATATGTATTTAGATTGTATATCTTTAAGGTGTCAATTCGACTTAGTTGCCCATGACGATCGGCAAAAAATTTATGTTTAACGTCAATAACTTTCCGAGTTGGTAGAATTAGATTTTAAATAAATATTGGAAAAACATAAGAAGAATAACGATATCGTTTTAAAAATGCCATCGCATTCTCCTAGAACTTGTTGTGGTTTGTTATTGAATCTTCAGTATATTAGTTTAAGAAAATTAGCCTGCAGCATGAATCATAATGTTGTTATGTAAAAAATATATGTATAAGTATAAAATATGTGACACAAAACACTTATTTATATTTTTGCCTCGTTGTAAATAGTTCAGTGAAGCAAATACCAAGGGAAATAAATCGTGTGAAATCGTTTGAAACTGATCTTCAATTTAACTTTTCTAATGAATGTTCAAATGAAAAAATGTGCCCAGAAAGTAGAGCAAATGTAAAAACGTTCCACGATATATCTCTTCTTGTTCTCCTTGCACTTGGGAAATTAATTGCGAGTGCTGTTTTTATACTGGTAAGTTTTTACACTGACGTAGGGTGAGTAATTTTCTTATAAAGTTTCTTATTTAATTCTTATTTAGACGGCGAAATAATTTCTCTTACATCCAATGAAGTTAATTTGATAGAAATAAAATTGTATTAATATATATAAATAAGAATTAAATCAAAATACAAATACAAGAATTATAATTGAATTTACAATTCAAAGCTTTTTTTTGGTTAACAGTACCAACATCATCAGGAATATTAAACAATTAGAATTAACATGTTAATTAAGATGTTCTACAAATTCAGTCAGTACAAATTATTGTATTTGTATTTTGACTTAATTCTTTATTAATACACAAGAATACATATTGCGATATATATATATATATATATATATATATATATATATATATACAATTTTTATATATACATATATAATATAAGAGCTAATTTTAGGAATAAGAGAATATATGTGTAATTTTTGAATAAAACATTAGGCTATATAAAACGATGAGCACGAATATCTGTTTAAATCTATATAAAATATTACAATAAAGAAAAAGATTTCCATCCTCAGTCAGTGCCAATCCAGTTTTCTCTTAGTATTCTCGATTACGTTTTTAAAGATGGTGTAATAATTTTGTACCCAACTCATTGACAATATACTCTGCTTTCTTGTTACAATTTCAATCATACAAACTATTCCACTAACCAAATATATAACTTATATTTTTAACCAAATCGTCAATATCGTGAGCTAGAACTCTTATCGTGTGAAAAATAATGGAGTTGCACTCCCCAATTTGTTGGTTTCCTCTACTACATCTTGTAGCAATGTTTTAGAGTAGGGTTAAATCTCAAGAAGGGTGGTAGATAAAACCGCATGCAAGCCTCACACCCTCAACTTGAATATATTCTGAACTGTCTTGCCTTGTCTTTGCCAAACTTCAGTACTACAATAAACATTTTCTAATAAATAGGCCTGTAAACAATTCTATACCTCTACAAAAATACATACATTATAATATAAAATTAAAGTAATACATTTCAGTAATATTACAGCACTTATGTCTCATTAAAGACAGAACTAAGATCACGTCAGTCATCACTCTTCTTAAAGTCATCTGAATGGAATTTTAGGCGTAGCATCAGACAGAGTTTTAGTCCCATTCATCACTCTTTTAATTTCAGAATTCTTAATAATATAGTTGACTGAAAGAATCACGTAAGGGGCAAATGAATACTTTACAATTCGTACGAAGTTACCAGCTTTATTGATATTACAACTACCTAGATATAGAGCTCAGAAAGGACTTTGCACGGCTTTTAGTTCCTTGAAACTAGTATGGTTAAATAATGATACGCTTTATCATTGAGGAAAGCTACATTTAGGTAAGGTAAGACATGTGTGTGGTCACAGCTGTCTTTATGTATTGAGTGTTACAGCTAACCAGACCGGAATATGACTAACATTTCTATATTTATTTCCCGCTTAAGTATCAGAGCTAATGAGAGTTAAATATGGGATTATGTGAATCATTGCTGTCTTTATTTCCAATTTAAGTATTAGAGTTAACTGGAGACACAGATCGGAAAAAGTGAATCATTGCTATCTTCATTTCCCGCTTCGTTACTAGAGCTAGCCAGATACATGGATAGGAATATGACAACCATTATTTTCCGCTTGAATAATTGGGGTTAGTAGAATCACAGATTGAAATATCCAAATACTAATATATTTATTATTTGTATAAATAATAAAAATATTAAGAGACCAAGATCGGATTGGGCCAATAATGTTAATATATATTTCAATGTTATACTTATTTTCCGCTTGAGTATTAGAGGTAACTAAAGACACAGATCGTACCAGGCTAATATTTGCGATTATATTATTACATTACCATCCTCATATTCTGCTTGAGTAATACAAGTAACTAGAGACACAGTTCGTAATAGGCTAATATTTGCTGTATTTATTACATTGCTATCCTCATATTCTGCTTGAGTAATACAGTTAACTGGAGACACAGTTCGTAATAGGCTGATATTTGCTGTATTTATTACATTGCTATCCTCATATTCTGCTTGAGTAATACAAGTAACTAGAGACACAGTTCGTAATAGGCTAATATTTGCTGTATTTATTACATTGCTATCCTCATATTCTGCTTGAGTAATACAAGTAACTAGAGATACAGTTCGTAATAGGCTAATATTTCCTGTATTTATTACATTGCTATCTTCATATTCTGAATTCTTGAATATTATAGTCCATTACGTTCGGTGAATCTAATTAATCACTTAGACAATAGTTTATGACTATCCGAACTTTGAATTTAGTAAATTTGTTAAAACTTACTGAGACAGAACGTTTTCGATCGCTATGTGCCGATCTTCATCAGTGTCTTCACTCATTCACCGAACGTAATGGACTATAAAATTCAAGAATTCAACTCAGCAAGACAGGCTGCAGTCCAAGAAGAAGACAATGATGAAGATCGGCACATAGCGTTTGAAAACCTTCTGTCTCAGTAAGTTTTAACAAATTTACTAAATTCAAAGTTCGGATAGTCATAAACTATTGTCTAAGTGATTAATTATTATTCTGCTTGAGTAATACAGTTAAAGTCATAAACTATTGTCTAAGTGATTAATTCTTATTCTGCTTGAGTAATACAGTTAACTAGAGACACAGTTCGTAATAAACTAATATTTGGTGTATTTATTACATTGCTATCCTCATATTCTGCTTGAGTAATACAGTTAACTAGAGACACAGGTCGAAATAGGCTAATATTTGCTGTATTTATTACATTGCTATCCTCATATTCTGCTTGAGTAATACAGGTAACTAGAGACACAGTTCGTAATAGGCTAATATTTGCTGTATTTATTACATTGCTGTTCTCATATTCTGCTTGAGTAATACAGTTAACTAGAGACACAGGTCGAAATAGGCTAATATTTACTGTATTTATTACATTGCTATCCTCATATTCTGCTTGAGTAATACAGTTAACTAGAGATACAGTTCGTAATAGGCTTATGTATTTATTACATTGCTATCTTCATATTCTGCTTGAGTAATACAGTTAACTGGAGACACAGTTCGTAATAGGCTAATATTTGCTGTATTTCTTATATTGCTATCCTCATATTCTGCTTGAGTAATACAGTTAACTAGAGACACAGTTTGTAATAGGCTAATATTTGCTGTATTTATTACATTGCTATTTTCATATTCTGCTTGAGTAATACAGTTAACTGGAGACACAGTTCCTAATAGGCTAATATTTGCTGTATTTATTATATTGCTATCCTCATATTCTGCTTGAGTAATACAGTTAACTAGGTACACAGTTCGTAATAGGCTAATATTTGCTGTATTTATTACATTGCTATCCCCATATTCCGCTTGAGTAATACAAGTAAGTTATTCACTACATGTAACTGATTCACTATAGGTAAGTGATTCACTACCATCTTTATATCTCACTGGAGTATTGAAGCTGACTAGAGACACGGTTGAAAATAAGACGTTAAATGCCGTATTTATTTCCCACTTGTATATTAAAGCTAATTAGAGACAGGGATCAGAACACACATTATGGTTATATCTATACCCTACATGAGTTGAGCTAAAAAGAGATAAAGAGAGAAAAATATCATTATCTTTATTACCTCATTAAATATTAGAGCTAATCAGAAACATAATCGGAATAAGGCAATGATTGCTATATTCAATTCTGACATTAGTAGTAGTGCTAACTAGAGTCACAGATCGGGATAACCCCATGATGGTTTTATTTATATTCCAGTAAAGTAAATATTCTTATCGCAGATACCAATCAGAATAAGCCAATCTCTGATATTGTTGGGCGCTAGTATTAGAAATAACCTTAATCACAATTTCTAATATGGTTTTTATCTTTATTATAGTTTATTATTTGAATAATAAAGCTAACTATAGTACAAATTTAAATTAGTGATTTATATGTATCTTTATTTTACCCATGAGTATTTCGGGTAACTGAAGATGCAGATTGGTTAAGGTCTTAATGTCTATTTATTTATTTTTTAAAATCATTACTGCGTGCTAGTAATACTGATAGTTAATTTTTTTCCTCTATAGTTTAGAGCTACCTAGAAATACTGACCGGATTAAAGGTGTCATTTCTTTCTTCATTTATGCTTTGAGTTTTTGTGTTAATTGGAGACGCAGATCGGAATATGTTATGCATTCCTATCCTTCGTTTTTGCCAAAGTATTACGGGTATCTAGAGACATAGATATGATTAGGGCTTTCATCTATGCTTTAGTTTTTGTTGGAAGTGTTATATAAGAAAAGACACAGAAACATTACAATCATTTCAGTTTCTTTTTAAATTTGAGTATATGGGGTTACATGTGACACAATACGATTAAGACTTACATGCCCATTTGAGTTTATCTTTTGAGTATTTTAGCTAACAAAAGACTCATATTGAATTAAATTTCACTATATTTTAGTTTATGCTGTAGTTCACTTCAAAAGTAGAAATTAGTTTTCCATGACCGTTGGTTTTGATTTACGTCAGACAATGAGTTTAGCTAGATGTACAAGACTACAATAAATAAACTAACATCCTCGCTTAGAGATTCAGACCAATCCAATTTCTCATTTTAAAATTTTCTCTAAATTTATTATAAATCACTCAAATTTGAAAACGATTATTATTTTACATTTTTCAACAGCACATTTTATTCAAGTGTTTTCGAAAAGGGAGTCATTTTATCAAAAGAGAGTAGTGTCTATCAATTTTATTCTGATTAAAGCAGACTAAAGATGATTTCTCAAGTGGATATACGTATATCGGGGCAATGAAAGCAATGCCTTTTGCTGAAACCATTTTCCCAAAGTTTACAAATATGTATTTATTTTGTGTCACATTATGAACTGTTCACGGGAAAAAAGATCAAAAGCATTGATTCTCTGCCTGTAATTCCATACTTTCACATGAAAGAATATTTGGCTTTGCTGAATGAGATAAACATTTTATCTGTCTGTGACAACTTGCTTTGAAGCGATGTCGTACTCACGCACTTGTAAAGCATATAAAGCTATTTGCTTTCTGTATTGAATACTTTAAACACGATTCCATCTCGAACTATGAATATAAAATTTATTTTACCAATGATTATAAAAAAAGAAAATATAATAGAAAAGTATGTTGAAGAAAAAATAACTTTAAATAATAATAATAGTAATATTTCTAGTAATTTATTGGTTAAAATGTGATTATAAATTTTTAAAATATAAAAATCTAGGTGAAGAGAATACTAAACAATTTTGTTCAATTTAATAATCAAATTTATGTCGTTTAGAAGAGTTAAATACAAAACAATAAAGTACAAAATAATATATAATTATAAATGCACAGGAATATAAATAAATCAAATAGAAATGCACAGGAATATATGTAGAAAATAAATCAAATATCTTCAGAAATTGGAAATATTTCTATTTAATGTCTGTTAATAACTATTAATTTTTTACATAAGCTAATGACAGATCACTAACAACTAATTCATTCTTTCTTAACACTCAACGTTTTGAATTCATTTCCGAAATTCCTTTTCAAGAGTGAAAAACAAGTGAAAGAGAGAATAAATAGTGAAAATGAGAATATGTATTAAGAGTTTTCTATTGTTGATTTTTAAAAAGTTTAATATAGTGTTATGAATTTTATAAATTGTAAGCTATGTTGTATTTGGTTTAATAAAAACGAGCTCTTGGAAAGGAATTTCGGAAAGAAATTCGAAATGTTGAGTGTTGAAAAAGCATGAATTAATTGTCTGTGATCTGTCATTAGCCTATATAAAAAGATTGGAAATAGTTATAACCATATATATTCGTTATCACTACATCACGTATTCGGTAATATCATATTAGTTTTTTTAATGACATTCAGAACAATGTAGATAGTTTATCGTTCCTCCTAATATCTCCATTTCCTTTATGACTTCGCAACGCCAAAACAATCACAATGCAGACGGCTATTTTCATTTAGCCACGCTTGTTTCTTGCCTTTGACGTAAATAACAAATCTAAGTTCGAAATTGAATAAATTTTTTAAAAGGAAACACTACTAACGATTTCTTTAATTACTTATGTGATTTCATAACATACGGTAGAGGAAAACTTGATGTGCATATAATTCAACTTAAATTCGTACATTTGCGGAATAGGTGTAGCGGTTATAATCATGCGATTCACACACAAAGGTAATTTTTTTAAATAGAAATTTCAAAGGGAACCGTTTTTAAATATATTTTACAGGTTATGGTTGTCTAAGTTGAATCCTAAATCAGATGACATAGATGCACAAGAAGTCAGGACCTCTGTCTATACTTTGCTCCTATACTCGGAAGGACCAATACTAATGATATGAGTAGCTGGGACGCTTCTTGTTGGAAAATGTGGTTGTAATAATTTGGAAACAGATATGTACTAGCAGAACATGTTGAAGCAAGATTTCAACCAAATAAGGTAATTTTACGGTTATTCTGTGATATATTCCATTAAATTCTAAACTAATGAAAGTTGTTGCTGAAATCAAATATAACTTTAATGCGAACAAACATATGATTTTAACTCGCCAAAGGCAAGATACATTTCATAGAAAAAGATTACGAACGAAGCTTTGCTTTTCAAAATATTTTGATAAATACTTGTTACGAATGATTTGATATCAGATACATAAAGAAAAACATTATTTATAAAGAGTTGAAGAGAATGGATCTGAAGCAACTAAAACTTAGTAATGATAAAACAACCAACAATTTTTTGCATAAATTTGGTTTTGTAAATAACCATTCGGCAAAAATCAAGTTCGTCGTAATATGGTTGTGTTTGAAAAAGTAATGGAAGAATAATCTTTTTGGCTAACAATAATGAAAACTAATTTTAAAAATACTTAACTAAGTGAATAATTAATTGATTACTTGTCGACGTGTTTAAAAACATTCGTTTCTTTTACTTTTTGAAGCGTAGCGATTACAAATGTTTTGAAACGCGTCGGCAAGTAAGCAATTACGTATTCACTTAGTTAAGTATTTTTAAAATTAGTTTAATCGGTGAATTCAAGATGAATACATCAAGCAACTTCAAACATTAAAAGTTTTAATCAAGTATTACAATTATTCGGTTTCTTAAGAGGCAAAGAAAGTATAATTTTAACGGTTATTCCACTATCCCCAAAGTAATTTTTTTTTTTGGTAAAAATATGAGGTATCATTAGAAAAGATGTTAACTAAAGCAGCATGATTATATTTAATTTCACAAATTTATATAGAGATAATTATAAATTAAATGGAGAAATTCAACTTCATATATTGAATGGAGACATTCAAATTTATATATTTACATGAAGATATTAAATGTTACAAATAATCTGTAAGGCCAAACCTGTAAACTACGTAATTATAAAGTGCAAACTTTTAAGAACGTTAGACACTCACGAATGGCTTCAATTTCCCCTTTCCGCTTCTGCCTAACCCCTCCCCGCCCTTTCCAAAATGGGTTCTTTGTTAGTGAAGTTTTGTTAGTCCGTTCATCTGCAGGGAAACATTATTCGCAAACAATGGTGAAGTTTACTTAAATTAGCAAACATTGAAAAAACATGTCGGCAGGTTTTCCCTGTGCGATTGCCTTGCGCTTGTAATTAATATTGTATAAGCTTCTAACTTGTAAAATTTTCTGAATAAAAAATAATAAAAAAACAAATATATAGCTATTGTCTTAAATTTAGCCGTTATTATAGTTACAGTTTGTTATTTATAACGAAAATACTTGTGAGAAATAAGTTAATTATTTGTTTTAATAATTAGATAACTAGGCAAGGTTTTTAAATTTAAAAAAAAAAAACAGCAACGGCCAAAATGGCTGTCGCAAAAGTCGGTATTTGTATAGAATAGGTATTTAAACCAAAGGTCCTAGCATTGCAAAAAAATGAAGAAATTATAATAAAAAGTGGTAGAATTGGACCAAATACCTGAAAGTAGTGTAAACTAGATTTAAATAAAGGTTCTATAGCGCTAATCCAATTTGTTTGTTTATTTTATTGTTATCAATAATTTTTAATCATAGAATATTATTTACGATATTGTATGGTAACTATGGCAACTATTTATGGTTGTACAACGGACGTATCGACGACAACCAGTTGGAGGCAAACATATCATATATATCTTTGAAAATTGCATTTCTAGTTGTAGAAATATCTTCAACTTTTTAGAATTTAATTAATAAATAAATATTTGAAAAAAAGTGTATTAACTTCAATTGTCATCCACTACAGGTTAAAATAGTGTATTTGAACTTGAGTGGATGAATAAAATTTTTTTTAATAACGATTGAAAAATTGTAGAAGAAATACATATTATGATAGAGTGAACTAGTAGGGGAATTTTAAAACGAACTTCTGTGGATTAACTATATTAAACACTAAACAATTCGAACTTTTTTAAAGAAACTCATAACATAACCTGCCGTTTATTTTTAAAAACTTTTATATGTTTAGATGCTTTTCTGTATATTACCACTAACTATGTAACTTGTTTCTTCAAATTAGTAGAACAATATATATTCTCTCACGATTTGGGAACAAAATAATCTTATAACCTTCTTCTTCTTTCAATTTTGGAAATTTTGCTTTCGGTGGATAACAATGCATTACTTTACACTGCTTCAGACCAACGGACTATTGCCTTAACCTATAGCTTCTAATAAGAATATTGATCAAAATTAAATATTATAAAGATTAGTGACTATAGCAAACGTGATACATTCTTTGTCTTGGAAACCATTAAAGGGTATCCGATTTCGTTTTGGAATCGTTTATAAAAAGTCAGTTACCGCTATATATGTCCAATTTAAACATTACTAGAAATTGTAACTCAATGATGCTTCTTGCAACTGCCAAATTCATTGTTGCAAAATCGGCTATGGTATAGAATTGGTATTTAGGCGAAGGCGCCTAGCAATGTAAGTATTTTAAGTAATTAAAACAAAATGAAGTAAAATTGAACCAAATACTGATAGTAGGGTAATGTAGAACAAATTTAGTAAATTTTTATTGTTAACCCTCGAGAGGGCGCATGAGGAGTTTTTCTCCACATGTATCATTATTTGTTAAGAAAAAGTCTTTCCAGCTGCTAGATGTTTATGTCCAGCTCGTTATTCCACAACCTGAAATCTAGGAAACGGCACAACTTATTGTATTAATTTTTTTCAAGTAGCGTTAGTGCGAATTTAAGCTTTTTCAATCACGGTCAGATTGCGTAGGCTTCGTCCGCAAGCGCCCTCTCGTGTAAGTTATTTGTGCGGAGTTCCTCGTGCAGCTATTTACATTACAAAAGACTTTGTTGAGTTAAATAAATACTGTTATTATTATTTTAGCGTTGTATATCTTTTTAGTACCTAAGTTTTAAATTTTACTGTTGTTCCATTTGAAGAGGAGAGAATTCGTAAATTGCTATTTGGTGTCGAAAAAAAATCAATAAATACTTTATACCGGAAGTTTTATTAGACAGCTTGGAATGATGATTCTGATGACAACGAATCTCTTTGCCAGATGATGAATCTGAAGAAGTCAATGAAATTGTAAATGAAAAAAATTAAGACATTATTATGTCATTCTGAAAATGACGAAAATGACTAACTTGTTGAAATGTTGTCAGATTTTGACGTTATAGAGAAAATCCCGCTAATCATTCGCCAGGAAGTTGTTACCGTGCAGTTTTGAAATAGAAGAGAAGCTTTTTTTTGTAAAAAACGAAAATTGTTGTGGTATACTGAACCAGAAAGGCAAGGGGCAACAGCAAAAAGAAACATAATTCTCATGAGAGTAGGTCATGTTCACGCTACAATAGTGGTGACTATTAAGCTTGGAAATGAACAATTATGAATTGGTTTTTCAACAAAGGCTGTAAGATTCCGCTAGAACCTGTTGTGTTATAAAGCCAATATATTTTTTCATCCACTAATTTTTAGGGTTAAATATTTGAATAAAAATATCCCTTATTTTCACTAAATATTATAAATAATTTCATATTCTTATATGTAGGGCCTACCATCACGATAATATAATTTTATACGTTTAGACGTTGAGTTACTTCATTACAGAAAATAACCCGCAAACACCTCCCCCGTAGTGAAGCCAGTGGTCTAGTACAGATTGCTTACACGTTTTAACAATTCTAAATATATTTAGAAATATGACGTTTAAAAAATTAAAATTTTACAATAATTAAGTCTAAAATTACTTACAATGCATTTATATTGTATTTAATTGTGAAGTCACCCTTATATAAGTTCGTAAACCGTTTAAATTTTAAAGGGTATTTGAGCGAAATAAACCTCTGCAAGCGCCCTCTCCCGTTTTATATTCTAAGCGCCCTCTCAAAAGTTAAACAGTTTTAAAAAGCAAAAATTACCCTCAAATTCATAGCTTCAAAATATTCTTTAAAAATATAAAGGTAAGTTATATTTGGATATTTTTATACGCCAGAACAAAATTGTTTATAAAATCTTACGAAAGGATTTTGATAAATATAAACAAACAAATTATTTGAACAAACTTTAATATTCAAATAGACATACTTGTAAGGTGATTATTATAACAGTCCAGACTAAATATTAAAAAAATACAAATTGAAAGGAGTTGAGTTAAAAAGTAACAAACTGGTTACTATGAGAAGAAGGCCCCATTGGAGGGTTTGAACGACAGGGGTTACACAAGTAAAACGAATTTTTATCCGAAGGAAGCGTCAGGGGACAGCATTACTTAGATTCAAGGTATCAACTTAGTTGGACGTTTTTTGTGCTATCGAAAATATGAGTTTAGATATGGAGTAAAGAGACTCAAAAAGCGTAAAGAAGTGATGCGAAAGTGTTCAGATATTTGAAGTATATGCTCAAGTATCTAATTTAAGTCATCTCGGCCAGAAAAATAAATTAATATAAGACTTTGTAAATTTATAGATGACGCCACCATTAAAGGAACTATGAAACATAGTGAGAAAAAGTGAAAACGTTACAACTAATCAACACGTTTAGCATAATGATTCTCCTAAAGGAACAAGATAACTACCAGACTGCTAGCTGAGTGGTGCTTGTTTTGCAGACAGAATGATTGGAACCAACTGGAACTAAGGTCATTTGAATATATAGCTTTTACCATTTCATTTATTATATTGTCCATATTAAATACAATTAAAAACATTTCTGTGCCATAAGCCCAAGCACATAATTAATAAAACTGTTATCGTTTTACTATACAATTACCAAAGTTATACTTTTAGGTTAAGACATCTGTTTAAACATAATATTTGTGATAAAAGATATTTATCATAAGACAATTGTTATTCATTATAAACCTTAACGAACAAAATTATTATCTATGTTTTGGTATTTAATACAGTCATATTTGAATTTGTAGTCCGAAATATTTTTTCACTTTTCATTACAAACAAACCGTTGGATGGGGAGGCAGTTTTAGAAATTACTAAAATTACTTTATTAGCTTCAGAGAGTTATATCTCTCTTACGCTATTTATCTTTCATAAATTTTGATTATAGCTAATAAAGTTACCAAATAAAGTTAAAACTTAAAATAATTTTAAGTTTATAAGAACTTGCTAATATTTCAGCTTGTACTTTGACGACATCCATCTTTTAAAATATGTATTCCATTTTTATTGGATTCGATAAACGTACTGTCATCTTGGTTGCAACGAAATCTAGTGACGCTAAAAGCGTCTTAGTCCTCGTAAAGCTCTTGTTGACCACTTTTTCCATTTTTTCCGACCCCAGTGCGTCGTCACAGCCTCAAATTTGTGAATTCATAGTCTGAAACCCCGTTATCATTAATTTTTCTTTAACTCCTCCTATCTGGACTCTTGTAAAAAGGACAGAGACAATTGTGGCAAATTGACGTGGAAAATTATAACCAGTAACAAGATGAAAATCGCTAGTAATTCAAATACAAATTTTACATACATACATACTGTATCATACATATAGGTAAGTACATATACAGAAAGATAGAGAAGCAAATACTGTTTTTTAAATTCTACTAGATCACACTCTCCTTATATATATCTTGTAGAAATTATCAATAGTTAATAAAATATGTTTTTATTCATTCTATCAACTAAAAATACGTTTTTTTAAACCTATTGCGAATGACAGTTGATGGTAAATACAGTTTTCAAATGTTTCAAATGTTTATTCATTAATTTAAATTTAAAAGTTTGATGTCCAGGTCGCACAAAAAAAATAAAAATAATAAACACAACAAAAATGTTATAATTTCATGAACATTACATTCAGACGATGAAACCGATCATGAGACAGGAGATTTATTCAAACCAGATGTGATTATGTTCTACAACTTATCAAATGAAGCAGTTGATGGAAAGAAGAAGGTATAAATACTCAATAAAAAGAGTGAGTACCAGAGATAGGCAATTATTATAATCAATGTATTATTGAACTTGGCAACAATCAACGATCAGATCATTTATAAGGAAAACACTGGGACAAAAATTGGTAGAAGAATTTTCATCGCTTATTTAGCAAAGGTTTTTGTTTAACAAGCCTATTTCGCTTATTTAACAAGCCCCAAGTTTTGAAAAAACTTTAATTGAAAATTTGTCCATACCGCTCAAGCAGAATATAAAAAATATAAATGATCAAGAATGTCCCATCAGGAGTCAAAATCCAAGTACGCTTGTTACTAAATTATGAAAGGTTTTTATAAAATTTATTTTTACTAGTATAAATTATTAAATAAAAAGTATTTGATAAAAGCACTTCATGGAAATTTGAGGAAAGGTAACTCGATGTGCTTACTGTCAAATAAGGAAGAATCGATATACGAAACAGAGGTGACATTATTGTAAGAGATCGAGAGCATAATAGATCGAAAGTCTGAATTTGAACGATGTGTCATAAAGGAAATTGAAATGACGGCTAGTTTACTGGGCATCGAGCTTATTTAATACCCTTCATCTAAATATTTCCTGCAAATAAACTTCAAATATTTGTTTAGTGCTAAATGTTTCTAAAAATTGGAAATTTACATATTTTTTAATCAATTTTGTACCTAAAAATTTATTTTTAAATGAAAATGACTGATATAATTAATGAGTTTGTAAATGTTAGGGGTTCCCTATACGCGCGACTATTTACGTTACAAAACAGCGCGTGACCGATCGCGGATTAAGAAAATGTTGAAAACACACACACACACACACACACACACACACATATATATATATATATATATATATATATATATATATATATATATATTCTAAAATGTGGGCGAAGATGTAAATTTTGTAAATCGACGAGAAACCAATATAAAACTATTCTGATGAATATAAAAGCAAGGAAAAGGAATATTTATTTATTTATTGCACTATTTTTGGCTTTGTATAGTCAAGTAACTTCTCTAAAGTTACTTAAAAAATAAAATGGAATAAAAATATACAATAAGATTGAATTTTTAAATAAATAAAACCTCTAAACCACAAATAACATTTTATTTAAACCTTATGTACATTTCGATTGCCGAGCAATCATCTTCAGAGGTATTTAAAAAATACAAATGTTGTACAACTGTGGAGTTGTATTTTTTAAATACCTCTGAAGATGATTACTGGGCAATCGAAATGTACATAAGGTTTAAATAAAATAATATTTGTGGTTTAGAGGTTTTATTTATTTAAAAATGAACTTTACGCCACAGTTGCTTCATATAGTTATAGTTAATGAGATTGAATACTTACAAAAATTATACAACACTTAACACGTATAAAGTATAAAGACTTGAAAAATGTATCACTGTTAGCTGTTTTATTAAAATGTTTAAGTCACGTCATATGAGTGTATGAAATTTTTAATCAGAGGTTTCATTTATATGGATTAGGCGCATATATCCGACTACACTGCAATTTGCATAAACCTTATGAATACTAAGTGTGTTGAATAAATTCAGAATTTCCAGCTAATAATGGGATGTCAAGACGTTTCTATAGATTACTGTAACTTTAAAAAAAATTATTGGTAGGTTTGATTAACCACAGTTGTTTAATCTTTAAGATGTAAGTTATGATAATTAGTTTTAACCATAAAATAATGTAGAATCGAATTTCTCATTACAATACTATCTATTGTAAAACTACAATATTGTTAATGTGATAATGTTAATATTGGCGTTTGCAAAACCGGTCTACGATGGTTTTATCATATCCTAACATGGCGCTTTTATTATGGTAATATTACTTAACACAACATTTATTTTAATTAGCTCCCATTGATATTAAGATATAAAGTATCTCTTAAAAGTGCTATATACTATTATAGTTAAGTAAGGACTAAGACAGAACAAATAAACACAATAATTAAATGAATAAAAAGAACCCGGCAACAATTAACTAAAGAACAACAGTTAAGAAGAAAACTTCCTTAACTATGATCATCTTTAAAAAATATAAAGATGATAAATTTGTAAAAACATTTATATATTAATAATACAACTTTTAAAATTATTTCTATTTCCTATCTAAAACTAAAATACCTTCTGAAAACACTCAATAAGCTTTACTTCATTCCAATGCCAAGTAATGGTTTTCTTTCACGCATTGTAAGTAAAATGTGAATAAAAAATACATATTTTTACCGAGAAATAAATTACGCCTAAGCGTGCTAAAAAAATACATGGTGATAAAACATATTTGTTTGTCCCATCTGTGCTCTATTGTAAATAAATGCTACAATACTCAGGAATGTCTTCAAGTTTTAGGTTTTGTAAATGATGCGATGACACAAAGTACTCTATGAAAACACTTAGAGATTAGAAGCTGTTATTTATATGTGTAAAGTAACAGAATTGAGTTGTTTTAATAATAATATCATACAGAGTGAAAATATTTCAACCAGTAGAAAGAATAATGACTATAAGCCTTATTGAATTTATATACAATCTTTCATATTGAACAATATCCATGAAACTGGGCTATTATTTCAAAAGCTATTACTCAAACACAATATAAACAAGTTTAGAACACTAAACAGGAATATGTCAACACTTTTAATTTCAAGATATAATTATTATACTTTTGTTAGTTTCTTAAGCAAAACGATACACAGTGAACAAAACAGATGTAGGGTAATTTTCAAGTATCCAGATGATCGTTTTTGAAACACAATGCTGTACGTCCTTGAAAATTTGCAGAAAAAAGATAGAAAATAATACAATTCAGCTCTGACAACAAATTTATTTTTAAAAAAGAGGAAAATCCTTACTTTCAACACATACAATGGTCGATAAACTCAAGTTTTCATTTCGAATCAGTACAATTTTAAACTACATTAAGTTTTACCTAAATATATCATAATCTGTTTTGATAAATGTAGTGGCCTTCATTTTGATATACCTATTGCTCGTCACACGTAAGAAAGAATCAATGTTTAACTCGATTTATAAATTGTTTATATTTCGCATTTGTAAACATAAACCCGTCTATCCCAAGAAGAAAGTTTGTAGTTAAATTATAACTTAACCAAATGGTAATGTAAGTCTAGTCCCCTTTTATAATAAATTAATTACGGCTTTTGGTAAAGTGAGATAAAATTTGTCTTTGAAACAAATAATTAGATTAGTAGGGAGTCGAAACAGTTTTATAATTAATTTTCGTTATGTTTATATAACCGAGTAAAAGTAAAATCAGTGACTCTTGCATAAACGATAATTTTCTAACGTTTAAGAGTATTTAATATAAAAAAGTTATATCTGTTAAACGAAATAGTCACTTCATTTTGTACTTACTCCATTTGCTGTAACTTTTGTAGAAACATTTTTACAATCAGCTAATAATTAAGTTTTTAATGATCTTAGAGAAATACTGTTGTAATAAAACTAAAAGAGAAATAAAATAATTAACACTTATCACTAATAATTGTATTTCTTCCAGAAAAGTAGAATTTTTTAATGTAATAAATTTTATATTTAAAATTAGACCTGATATAAAAAAAATTAACAATAACCACAAGAAAACATCTTTGCCATTCAACTAGGATTTTATTCTACAAGTAACAAGAGGGATATATAATGAATGTCAATAACTTCTTCAGAAATATATTATTTAAAGAAAAGTCAAGTAGTCTACTAAAAATATTTAAAAAAATATACATTAAAACCTAAACCTTGGTACATGAGCAACAAAAGTGTAAAATATGCTATATCTGGTAAAAAATATAAACTAGATAAATCTAAAACCCCGAATATCCGCTTAAACTAGGATTCCCTCGTATTGAAGTAGAATGCTGGTGAAAGCAAAGTTCGCATTTAATTAAACATGGCTGAGTAGGATATTCAAACACATAAATCCGGCTTGGAGAGATTACCCAGTGATGTCATAACACGCCTTTTATCGCTTACACTAAAGCTTGAAACGCCAATGCCTGAAATGTGCCAATGTCTCATAACAATTCTGATTTACCCAATAAAATGGTAAAATGCCCATGAAATACGAATCACGCTTTGTAATAAGAGGATAATATGTTTATTATAATATGTGACGACTCCCATTCGTATAATATAAGACAATAATATTTCATATAAACTATAAGGTTATTCTATTTGATAAACAAAATAGCTAAAGACAAAAGTGAGTATTTAAGCTATAGTTTTTACTTACCTAAGGTGCATATAAATTGTATATCGTCTCGATGTAGCGTTGTCAATCACGAATGATTTTTTTACGTTAAGAGAACTCTGTTCTAGTTTTAAACAATGTTAAATGTAAGTAACTTTCCTGTTAAACAAAGTTTAAGGAAACTATTAAAGTTAAAATATTATAAATATTTAAATAGAAACCTAATAATAAAGTTATTTTGAGTAAATGAGATTAATCCATACGTTTCCCAAATGTTCTTTATGCAATTTGTAATGAGAACTTGAAATTAAAAATAAAATGAGCATCACGTGATGGAGTATCACATGATGCTTGTGATAAAAATGAAGCTCTTTATCCGCAGGCTCCTTATTATAATAATTGTAGAATAATTATGACGACGGCTTTTCTGTTTTATTGGAACAACATTTAAATGGTTTTCGAACGGCTAAAGTAAACACAGATAGGCTACTGTAAGTAAAAGTACAGTAGAACCTCGATATTTCGGACCTATTTTCCCGATCTCCGTATAATTTGAGCTGCTTTATGTGATATTTTTTTAATTTTAAATCGGTTTTCGACGTTAAAATTGATGTTAAAAGATTAATTCTAGACAACGGAATGGCTACCTGTCTAGTTGCACACAATATGAATGCCAAATCATGGAACCAAGTTACTGGTGCCACTCTCATAACATCTTGAAAAAACTATGGCCTGGAGCAAAAACAGAGAATGTTCTTTGAATTTAATGAACGCTTACCCAATTTGAATCAATGTATCACTTAAAAATAACTATCCAAAGCATTGAATCTAGTGTTACGCTTAACAATTGTTTCTAAAACATTGTATGAATAGGTTTTGAAATAAAATCTCAAAAGTAATTTGAGCTACGTTGCTAAAGGCGTCTTTGTCTATAAGTAAATGGTATAACAAGTCAAGGATGAAATTAATGGTTTCGTTTGAGAAAAATCTCTTTATTTGAGTAACAACCTGCATAAACTACCTTAATAGCCGTATTTTTTTCTACATAAAATTATTTTCTTCCAATTTTTCCAGCTTAAATTTAATGGTAACCCATTAAAAACTTTATACAAATGCTTTTTTTAAAAAACGTTTCTCCAAGTGCCATACGTTTCTCCAGTATACCTTAGTATACTAACTATTTACCTTGGTTATGGAGGGATATCTTTTATTTAAAATCGGCCTAATGCTAGTTTTAAATTAAATTTGAGAATTATAATGAAAGTCACAATTGACGATAATGAAATGTAAGTAAACATATGTTTATTCTTAGTATAATGTTATAACAAATGTTTGTAGCAAGTATACTGAATCTTCTTAAATCCATTTCAGTAATAATATATAGGTAACATTTCTTCCCTCATTGAATTTATTACCTATTTAATTATATAAGGTTTTCAACATGACAAAAAGCGACAGAACTTGAATATATGTATTTTATTTAAATATTTTATCTGTAATAATATGTATCCACTGAAGAAATATGTTCCCCTTTAACTTTATATATATATATATATATATATAACAATTACACTAGTTACTATACTAGTTATATACATAACTCTTTCATAATACTATAATTTATAGAGTTGGAATTGATCATTTAACCTAAGTTAGATTGAAACTTCGGGAAATAATAAGATTATAATATATTTCTAGCCTAATGCCATTCTTTAGAAATCATACAATATTACGTCAGGTATTTATTAAACTTGAAAACATTAATAAAGTAGAAGAGAAACATAGCGATAATGTTATCTAATTAGATAGGATTAATGAGGTACTTCTAGCAGACTCTGATTGGGCACTAAATTCTTAATGACGGCTCATCTATTGTTGAACTCCAGCTAACCGGAATCTGTGCGATTACATGCTCCAGTCGAATCTGTGTGATTATAATTGTAATTCGTTGTTAGAGTTTAAAGGTCTCGTTTTTCCTTAAATTTGGTTTTGGCAAGAGGGTTATAAATGGTTTTTTAATAAACTCGCTACCTGAAGTACGTAGCCCAGCTTAACAGTCAATAAATGTCGTGCTCACTTTAACTAAACTTAACTTAGTATTATTTATGAACATAATAGCTGACCTGACGGATGACTTTTCTCAACGAGTTTCATTATTGAATAGATAATTAGAGATAAAGTAAAGTGTTTAATTCAAAAATAAGTGTTTACCAATATAATACATGGGAAAAGTAGTAGAACTCTGCATTATGAAATGTAAATGAAGCATATTGAACCTCATTTTTAGTTCATATTTATACAGTTAACTCTTCGTATCCGACGAGAATATTCTGTATGATAATAACGTTCTACGTGGCAGGGCAGCATGTTCTAGTAAACAAAGTTAATTGGATTTTCGGGTCGATTGCTAATTTCAGATTTAACTCTGTTCGTGATACCTCCTGGGCTGTATGAATTAACTATTCGAGAAAAATATTTATTTAAGTCATTCTATGGAACATTACGAAATAATCGAGGGGCTGTCAGTCAGACCTGAAAGCGTTATTACCTGCCTAATTAATTTGGCCTTCTTTTCTAAAATCAATACATACTTATACAGAGTCCTAAATTAAGAATAAGTTAAGAAAAAAAGGAAATAAATTATATAACAGACAAGGATGCAAGAATTGAAGAATAGTAAGAATTGCTTTTACTAAAACAAATTTGGTTCATGTATTTGGAGAAGATGTTATTTTCATAATAACTGATATACAGTAATTAATGAGTTTGAAAATGTTAGGGGTTCCCTATACACGCGACTATTTACGTTACAAAACATGGCGTGACCGATCGCGGGTTAAGAAAATGTTGAAACACACACACACACACACACACACACACACACACACACACACACACACACACACACACACACACACACACACACACACATATATATATATATATATATATATATATATATATATATATATATATATATATATATTCTAAAATGTGGGTGAAGATGTAAATTTTATAAATCGACGAGAAACCAATATAAAACTATTTTGATGAATATAAAATCTAGTAAAAGGAATATTTATTGATTTATTGCACTATTTTTGGCTTTGTATAGTCAAGTAACGTCTCTAGAGTTACTTAAAAAATAAATTGGAATAAAAATATACAATAAGATTGAATACTTACAAAAATTATACAACACTTATAACGTATAAAGTATAACGACTTGAAAAATGTATCACTTATAGCTGTTTTATTAAAATGTTTAAGTCACGTCATAAGAGTGTATGAAATGTTTAATCAGAGGTGTCATTTATATGGATTAGGCGCATATATCCGACTACACTGCAATTTGCATAAACCTTATGAATATTAAGTGTGTTGAATAAATTCAGAATTTCCAGCTAATAATGGGATGTCAAGACGTTTCTATAGATTACTGTAATTTAAAAAAAAATTATTGGTAGGTTTGATTAACCACAGTTGTTTAATCTTTAAGATGTAAATTATAATAATTAGTTTTAACCATAAAATAATGTAGAATCGAATTTCTCATTACAATACTATCCATTGTAAAACTACGATATTGTTAATGTGATAATGTTAATATTGGCGTTTGCAAAACTCACCTACGATGGTCTCATCATATCCTAACAAGGCGCCTTTATTACGGTATTATTAATTAACATAACATTTATTTTAATTAAATGCATATTAAGAGCTTGAAAAAATTAACTAAATACTAACAGTTAAGAAGAAAACTGCCCTTATTAGGAGCATCCTTAAAAAATATAAAAATGATAATTTGTAAAAACAACATTTAAATTTTATAGTAAAAACTTAAAATTATTTCTATTTCTAATCTAAAAGCAGACGAAAAGTCTTCTAAAAACACTCACTAGATTTTACTTTATTTCAATGCAAAGTAATGTTTTTTCCAATTGAAAATCTAGTTTTATGAATTGTAAATAAAATGTGAATGAAAAATAAATATTTTTACCGAGAAATAAATTACGCTTCAACGTGCAAAAACAATGCATGGCGATACAACATATTTGTTTTTCCCATCTGAGTTCTGTTCCAAATAAAGCCTCTAATGCTCTGGAATGACATCAGGCTTTAGGTTTTGTTAGTGATGCCATGACATAAAGTATTCTATGAAAACTCTTAGAGGTTAGAAGCTTAAATTTATAAGTGTAAAGCAACAGAATTGAGTTGTTTTATTAATAATATCATACAGAGTGAAAATATTTCAACCAGTAGAAGGAATAATGACTATAAGCCTTATTGAATGTATATACAATCGTTCATATTGAGCGATATCCATGAAACTGGAATCATCTTTCAAAAGCTATTCTTCAGTTACAAATTAAACAAAGATAGCAAACGAAACAGGATTATGTCAAAACCTTTAATTTCGAGATATAATTATTATACTTATGTTAGTTTCTTCAGAAAAACGATACACAGAGAATAAATAGATGTAGGGTAATTTTCAAGAATCCAGATGATCGTTTTTGCAACACAATATTGAACGTCCTTGAAAATCCTCAAAGTTTGCAACTATTAAAATTCAGTGGCGACAACTAATTTATTTAAAACTAAGGGAAATACCTTACTTTCAATACAAACAAAGGTTGATAAACTCTAGTTTTCTTTATGAATCAGTACAATTTTAAACTACATTAAGTTTTAACTAAAAATATCATACGCTATTTTGATAAATGTAGTGGCCTCCATTTTGATATATTGCTCGTCACACGCAAGAAAGAATCTATGTTTAACTCCATTTATGAACTATTTATATTCCGCATTAGTAAACATAAACCAGTCTATCCTAAGAAGAAAGTTTGTAGATAAATTATAACAGCCATATTGTGATGTAAGCGTAGTCCCCTTTTATAAGAAATTAATTACGGCTCATATTTAAGTAGTCTTTGATTTTATAAAGTCCATTTTGTGTGTGTTAAAGTAAGATAAAATTTGCCTTTGAAACAAATAATTTAGTTAGTGGGGAGTCGAATTAAGTGTTCTAATTAATTTTCATTATGTTTACATATCCGAGTAAAAGTAAAATCAGTGCCTCCTGGTTAAACGATAGTTATCGAACTTTTAAGAGTATTTGATATAAAAATATTTATATCTGTTAAACGAAGTAGTACTTCTCTGTGTACTCCATGTTATGTTAGTTTTGTAGAAAAATATTTTTTAATTAGCTAGTAATTAAGTGTTTAATTATCTTAGAGAAATATTGTTGTAATAAAAAGAAATAGAGAAATAAAATAATTATCACTTATCACTGATAATTTTATTTCTTTCAGAATGGCGAAACTCTCTATTGTATTAAAATTGTGATTTAAAATCAGAGGCAAAATAAAAAAATTATCAATGACCTCAAGAAAACATTTTATTCCATTCAACTAGGACTTTATTATACAAGTTACAATAGAGATATATAATAAATGTCGCTCATTTCTTCAGAAATATAGTATTTAAAATTCAAGTACTGAAAGTATTTAAAAAACAGACATTAAAACCTATACCTTGATACATAAACAAAATAAAAGTGTAAAATCTGCTATATCTGGTAAAAACCATACAATCTATGACCCCAAATTTCCGCTAATGCAAGATTTCCTCGTACTGAAGTAGAATACAGGTGAAAGCAAAGTTCGCATTTAATTAAACTTGGCTCAGTAGGATATTCAAATACATAAATCCGGCTTGGAGAGATTACCCAGTGATGTCATAACAGCGCTTTTATCGCGTACAATAAAGCTTGAAACGCTAAGGCCTGAAATGTGCCAATGTCTAATAACAATTCTGATGTACCCAATAAAATGGTAAAATGAATTATAGGCCTATCACATGAATCTCTCTTTGTAATAAGAGGATAATATGTTTAAAATAATATGTGACGACTCCCCTTCGTAAAATATAAGACTATCATGTTTCATATAAACTGTAAGGTTATTTTATTTGATAAATAAAATAGTGAAAGTCACACATGAGTTATAACTCTATAGTTTTTATTTATACTAGTGCATTATGTAAGGCACGTATAAAAGTGGATTTAATTCCGATAAAGCGTAGACAAACACGAATCAATTTTACGTTGAGAGAACTCCGTCCTAGTTTTAAACAATGTGAGATGTCAAGTAACTTTACAAAATTTAAAGAAAGCATTAAACTTAAAGTATTATAAATATTTTAAATCATAATAATTGGTTCGTGAGGAAATGAAGTTATACGCTACGTTTCACAAATGTTCTTTATATTTTTTGTAATAAGAATTTAACTTGAAATTCAAAATAAAATGTGGAACACGTGATGGAATATAATATCACGCTTGTGACAGAAAAGAAGCTGTATATCCGCAGGTTCACTATAATACTAATTTTACAATAATTATGACGACGGCTTTTCTGTTTATTGGAACACAATTTAAATGGTTTTTGAACTGCTAAAAAAAACACAGAGAGGCTACTGTAATTAAAAGTACAGTCGAACCTAGATATTTCGGACTACTTTTTTCTGATTTCCACTTAATCCGGACCTCTTTTTGTGTTATTTTTTTATTTAAAAAAATGGTTTTCGAAGTTAAAATTGTAATTATTGACGTTTAAAATATCAATTCTAGACAATGCCACTCCTACCTGTCTAGTCGCATACGATATGATAGCCAAATCATAGAACCACTTTGCTCGTGCCAGTCTCATAACGTCTTGAAAAAACTATGGTCTGGAGAATGTGATGTTCCAGAAAACCGAGGTGAAGAGGAACAAATATATCCCGAGGAAGTAACCAACGAAGGCTTGCTTGAACAGTTACTGGGCATGTTAAAAACGATTGACAGAGCCGGTGTTGTCCTGGCTGACATTGTTAACTGGCTACAGCCAGACAAGGATGTAGGTTACAATGCGGTAACTGGTGAAGAAATCACAGCTGCCGTGACCAAGTATGACGAGAATGACGATGATATAAACGATGACAGTGGCATTAAACCAAATAATTTGAGTGACGAAGAAGCAGTATCCACTTAGACCGACATAATGGTTTATTTTGAACGTCAGGAGGAAACAACTTCAACCGAGCTCCTAACTTTGAAGTGGCAGGATACGAGATAGGGCAGATAGTAAGCGCTACACGAGATGAATACAGCGGAGCATCACGTCCTTCTTTTCAAACAAATAAATTTTAGTGTTTTTAATTTTTAAGTGTAAAAATATACATAAACGTATAGTATATGTGTTCTAGTGGTTTTATTACATATATTATAACATAAACGTATGAGGCTAGAGAATAAAATTTAGTTGGTATTTAACAAAAACAATAGTCTGTAGAAATATTAAGTAAAAGGGACAAAAATAGTTACTAAAATACGGACAAGGTACTTAACCATTGTTCTTTATAAAGTGTAGTCATAAAGGGGCTGTGGGATCCTTTAACAAAAGAAAGGTCCAAGTAATTTAAGATGGGAGTTTCCGAGTGACCGAAATACCTGAGATAATAACACTGTTAGAGAAAGCTATTTGTAAAAGGTGTGGGAATCACCAGAATTTGTATACAATTATTTGTAAAAAAAATATCTGTGATATCTAGAGGAAGCGAGTATAGGTGCCGGATCCATTACAACTATTAATTTTTTTAATTTAGTCGCACCTTCCGACCTAACCGAATTTGCGAGAGTAATGAGAGTATATTACGATTTTTGCACAGTTATTTATACCTTAATCAATACTGGTTCAAGTCGCAGTGGAAAGCTATAAAATAAGTTAAATACATTAAACTTTATCTTACATGTATTAGAGTGGAACGTGAACTGGCTATCTTACAGGTTTATTTAAATAGGCACCCTTATTTAAATAAGCCCAACACAATTCTATTACCCAATTCAAACTGGAGTATATTTCCTGCAGACTCACACTCAACTATTAGGCCTTAAGACTAATTCTCAGTGGTTTTAAATACTTTTAGCAGCTAACGTACTTATAAGTTAGACATTAAAAATGAAGTCTTTTGACGCGAAACTAAAGCAATTTTACTTATTTGATTCCAAAACAACGTCACGCATTTTACCACAAATAATTTTCTATATACATATTTTACGTTTTTATGTATTGGACTTGTGTGTCCTTTAGGGAGTGGTGCCAACAGTAGCCTATCCTAAATGGTTTTTAAAATACTACTTATGATGCCGTATCATCATACTTAACCATTATTTTCTTACATTTGTTTTCTAGAACATTCTTTGTTTTTTCTGGCAAATTTTTTTTCAATAGCGTTTCATAGACTATCAATTATCCAAAACCTTTTTTAATTTGTAATCTTAGGCTTGGCAGAACTGCGTCAAAAGCAACACTAGCATTTTGAAATATTTTCAACATACTCTGATAATATCTTTTTCATTTTTCAATTTCGTTCTTGTCTAGAGTGTATATGGATATATTTCGATGTGGTTGAGTCCACCGTTAAAATGATGGTTCTCCACAAATTTCATTTTTATTTAAGAATAACAACGCTTACCTCTTATTGTTTAGGAAACTAAGAAAGAAATCACACGACAGCAGGGATAGAAATCAGCTAGTTATAGTGGAAAAACAGCTTTCACTGCAAGAATACTGGTTGCTAGTTTTGGTACTTAGCATATGAGTCATCTTCTATTGATTCAGTCTCACTGCCAGTCGGAGTAGTTCGTGAGTACAGTAGCTCTCAATTTGTAGCTAAGTTTATTTAGAGCTATTCCTTTTTATTTTATAAATATTGAGGATTCGGAAAGTGGAAATGAGTGAAATGAATCGACCCGTTTTTTTTACGATCTTAAGAATACAACTTTATTTGTTAACGCATGAAATTGGACCAGACTGTAAGTGCAAGGATTAAAATATTTTAAAAATATAAGTGATGTGAAACGAAAATTGTAATGAACTGAAAACGTTTGAAGAATAAAATTAGTGTTTATTTGGGGTAGAGAGCTAGGATCTGTAACAGTGAGATCTAGTAAAGAGGGAAATGATGATAAATTCCTTGATTACTACGTTCTTTACAAGGGAAAATTAACTATAATCATCGCACATTAGAAATTCATATAAACACGAATGAAATGAAGTTACAAATTGAACTAGACAAAATTTTTGCAAGAAGAGAAATTTTTTTACGCAAAGGCGTATGTTATACATTTTGGCAGTAAATGAGGTGATTTTATTTTTTATTCCCAAATTTTGTTTACCGAAAACAGGACGACATTGAAATTACATTTAATTTTTTTGGGTATGATTTAGGCAAGTAATTAACGTTGTTCTTTAAGTATGTGACAACATTTCATTAAACCTAAACAGCATAAAAACCGATATGTTATAAGCCGTTAAATAGTATCGGTAAGGCGTAGGCAATTATTGAGACTGTTCAAGATTACTTGGAGTAAAATATAATGAAAATGGGATTTTATTGAAAGTAAAATTCTTTGCGTTGCCAATCACTGTGGTCAAATTCACCATTTCTATTCCTAATTCTATAAAGTAAATTTTTTGTTATTTGAGTAGTTAGCGTTTAAGTATTTACTTGAATGGATTTTTAAAACCGAATTTCAAGAAGGGCAAATTGTTGAACTTGATGCTTTGAAAAGAGAAGGAATTCGCAATGCACTGTTTAAAGACTTCATAAAAATATAAATACAGTAAAGACTTCATAAAAAGTAAATATATATATATATATATATATATATATATATATATATATATATATATTTACTTGAATGGATATTTCAAAACCGAATTGCAACAAAGGCGGTAGTGTTGAACTTTACATTTTGGAAGGGGAGGAAATTTCGAAGTACGCTATTTTAACCACTTCAGAATATTGTCGTAAGTAGAAATTGCAATCCATTCTGCTTCCGCGCCTTTGCTAAACGCAATGAAAGACCAACATTTGCATTTCCTAAGGTTTATTATGTGAAAACGGACTTCTATTACGTACCTTGAATAAACTCTTTCTCTCTCTCTTTCCCCCCTCTCTCTCTCTCTGACTCCTCTCTCTCTCTCCCTCTCTATCTCTCTCTCTCTCTCTCTCTCTCTCTCTCTATATATATATATATATATATATATATATATATATATATATATATATATATATATATATATATATATATATATACATCCCGCTATCAATATGACAGCATTTCATTTTGAATATGACAATCACTTGAAAGAATGAAGTTTATATGTTTTTCCTTGCGTATAATATATTTCTAATAATAGCCTACATGATACTACTCCATGAACTCTCCAAGCTCTACTGGTCTGCACGATGCCAAATGGTCGAGTTACCAAGATCAGGCGTTGGATAAAGTAAAGTAAAGTAAGTACTCCATGAACTCAAATTTCATAAGATCGTAAAAATACAAAATTGACTAAAGTATTATCAATACGGCAGAATTTCATTTATGCATCAATATTGCAGCCAGTGTAAATTTTGTTCAATCCAATGACAATATGGCAGCCGGTGTGTATATTATTCCTCAAGGCACTAACAATACGAAAACAGTCTTGCCAATATAGCGAGAGTGACTGACTACTCACATGTTTACATTATAAGACAGTGCGTGTCTTAGCGAATACATAAACATTGGGATGTTTTGTTGCCTTCAGAAGGCCAATTCTCTCCTCATTTCACAAAAGTCCTGGTTAGTACTTGACACAAACGTGTAAAAGTATCGAAACTAACGTGGGTGTACGGGTAATGCTCTTCGGGAGTATCAAAGGAGTAAATTGTGGTAATAATATCAAAAGACAAAAAAAAGAGAAAGTGATCACTCGGGGTGTTTTAAGGATGCTGAGTCTTATACCGTTATCGATTGTCAGTGGTAATGTACAGGTGTTGCTATGTCTATAAGAGAAGGAGGTGGTGAATTCGGGTTAAAACGTCAGAAGTCAAAAAAAGCAAGAAAATGATCACTCGGGGGGTTTTAAGGATGCTGAGTTCTATACCGTTATCGATTGTCAGTGGTATTGTACAGGTGTTGCTCTGTCTATGGGAGAAGGAAGTGGTGAATTCGGGTTAAAACGTCAGAAGTCAAAAAAAGCAAGAAAATGATCACTCGGGGGGTTTTACGGATGCTGAGTTCTATACCGTTATGGATTGTCAGTGGTATTGTACAGGTGTTGCTCTGTCTATGGGAGAAGGAGGTGGTGAATTCGGGTTAAAACGTCAGAAGTCAAAAAAAGCAAGAAAATGATAACTCGGGGGGTTTTAAGGATGCTGAGTTCTATACCGTTATCGATTGTCAGTGGTAATGCACAGGTGTTGCTATGTCTATGAGAGTAGGAAGTGGTGAATTCGGGTTAAAACGTCAGAAGTCAAAAAAAGCAAGAAAATGATCACTCGGGGGGTTTTAAGGATGCTGAGTTCTATACCGTTATAGTTTCGTTAGTGGAATTGAACGGGTAGTGCTCTATGGGAGAAGGAAGTGCTAAACGTATCTAGCAGCCATAACTTGCATATCAAACAAACTATTTTTTACATTCTACTTCTAATACTTGCTTAGCTTCATCGCCATTTTACAACATTCGGAAACAAAACATCAACTTTCGTTTGTCTACATTCCATTTAAACTATTCTAAACGTCCTTAGTAGGTTTTTTTTCTGAAGATCGAACAATGCAGAGTAGAAAGTCATAGGAATTATCAAAGTGTACACATAGCTGGAAAGTATAATGACGTATTGTCGTAGCAATAAATATGGATGCCTTATATTCTTATAGTACCTTATATTGTCAAGTTTTTGAAAGTATTCTATATGCAGTCTAGAATAATTTATGAATTACAGATAAAAAATATTTAGTATAATGATATTGATTTGGTAGAATATAAATGCATAAGGCTTCTACGAGAAACAAAATTCACTTTGAAAAACGGGTGTTAAGTTGTTTTTTTTTCAACCCAAACATCAAGAAACATCAGTCTGAAGTAATTCTACTTACAGTAGCACGAGATGTCGTTTGAATAAGTAGCACGGTTTTTATTGTACGTAAAGGGGCTTCGGAATGGCTTTTGTTTTCCATGATTTATATTTCTCTTGAAACCATAACACTTTAATCTTGCAAACATTAATCTTTGACAAAATAACAAGAACTTTCTTACTTTCAGGCTTAAAGTATAAATGTTGTCATTTCAAGCAACCTACAATAAGTCCTAAATACTGAAGGTAGCTCTGATCAACTGAAGTAAATGTCCTCAAAGCTCATACTTTAATTAAACTTTTTAAAATTGAAATCTATATATAAATAGTGTAAATATATTGGGTATAACAGTATACATGATTCAACAGACTCTACATTAATTTGTCATAACGTAACATCAGTACTAACCTATATTTTTGTCATTAAATGTAGACTATGTATATATACATCGATAAGTTGCCTCTATAACTAGTAAAATAAATAGTATAACAAAATACTTATTAATTTTTGTGTCGTAAATTAGTAGCAAAACTCTTTTAATTGTTTCCTTTAATGAATTCGATAAAAATATGTTTCATGTGCATTTGGATTTAGCACGAAAACTCGTTGTCGTAAAACCATTATTTTATGGTTATTATAATTTTCATAAGTAAATACTTTATCTAAAACATCTTTACGAATATAAAATATAAGCAACATTTTTCAAGTTATTATATTGTATTTTCATATAACGGTTTTTTATAAGGGATTTTTAATCTACGTTCATTTTACTTAGAGTAAGAAAAGTTTCTAAGATCATGCTATCCTAAACAATTATTCATTTAAATGTGAAAGGATTTTGATTTTATAAATGGATGCTACAAGGTAGCTTCATCTACAGGTAATTTGTATAAACCTTATGAATATTAAGTGTGTTGAATAAATTCAGAATTTCTAGCTGATCATGGGATGTCAAGACGTGTCTCTAGATTACTGTAACTTTGAAAAAGTTAATATTATTGCTTTGATTTATTAACCACAGTTGTTTAACCTTTCATAAGTAAATTATAATAATGAGTTTTGAACATAAAATTAAGTACAATAGAATGCTCATTAATAATACTTTCTTTTGTGAAACTACAATATTGCTAATGTAATAGTGTTAACATCTTCGTATGCAAAACTCACATACGGTCATTTTATCATGTCCTAACATGGTGCCTTTATAAAGTTATTATTACTTTACATTTACTTTATTTTTTTCTATTATCTATTATAAATAGCTGCCTTGGATAGTAAAATATAAAGTAAAACATATTTCATTATCTTTTAAAAGTGGTATATTAAAAGTGTGGGTAACAAATTTGTGTTATTTAAGGACTAAGACTGAACAAAAAATCAAAATATTTAAATGAATAAAAACCACAAACAATTAACTAAAGACAAACTGTTAAGAAAAAAAATCCGTATAACGAGCAAACACACATATATGATTATTAATTTATGATTTTTTAAAGTCATTGAACACATTGCATAAAAATATAAAAATAATAAATTTGTAAGAAAGACATTTTTTATATAGTTATAGTTAAACGGCATATAATTTCTGTTACTAACCGACAAATAGACGACAAATCTTCTAAAAACACTCAATAAGCTTGATTTCATTCCAATGTAAAGTAATTATTTTTTTGTGATATTGAAATTAATTTAAAAGAAAATGCGGATAAAAAATAAATACTTTTACCGAGAATTAAATTACGCTTCAGCGTCCTAATACAATACATGGTGATAAAACATATTTGCTTTTCCCATCTGTGCTCTATTGTAAATAAAGGCTCCAATGCTCACGAATGTCTTCAAGTTTTAGGTTTTGTAAAAGATGCGATGACACAAAGTACTCTATGAAAACTCTTCGAGATTAGAATCTGGTATTTATAAGTGTAAACCAAAAGAAATGAGTGGTTTTAATAATAATTTTATACAGAGTGAAAATATTTCAACCAGTAGAAGGAATAATGACTATAATCCTTATTGAAATTAGATAGGATCGTTCACATTGAGCGATATCCATGAATCTAGGCGAATCTTTTAAAAGCTATTATTCAATTACAAAATAAACAAGGGTAGAACACTAAATATGAATATGTCAACACTTTTCATTTCAAGGTATAATTATTATACTTTTGTTAGTTCCTCCAGAAAAACGATACACAGAGAACAAAACAGATGTAACGTTCGGTAATTTTCAAGAATCAAGATGATAGATTTTGCAACAGAATATATTATACGTGCTAGAGTATAAAATCCTTAGAACTGAAGAAACATAAAACTCAGCACTGGTACCTCAAACATTTGGTTTCTTAAGAAAAAAATATCGTCTCACATTCAACACGATAAAGATCGATAAACTCGTTTCTCTTAGGAAACAGTAAAATTTTAAACTACAATAAATTTTAGCTGAAAGTATTAGAAAAGTATAAATATTTTTATAAAAAAGTGTTTGTTATCATACACTTTTTTGATAAAGGTATTGGTCTTCTTTTTGATATATTGTTTCTCATATACAAGAAGGAAGTCATGTTTAACTCCATTTATGAAATGTTTATATTGGGCATTAGTTCAAATGTTTATATTTTAAAGCCAGTTCATTCTAAGAAGAGACATTTGTAGTTATATTAATACTTAGCCATATTTTAATGTCTAGTGAAATTTTATAATAAATTAATTACTGTTCCTTTTCTTATAAGTAGTCGTAGATATTATAAAAACTCGTTTTTTGTGGTAAAGTGAAATAGAATTTGCCTATAAAAATAATTATTTGATTAGTATGTAGTCGAAACAGCTTTATACCAAGACTTTTCACTTTTACATTAGTTTATGTCCATCCGAACATTAATTCTGTAAATTTGTAAAAAACTTACTGAGACAGAACCTTTTCGATCGCTCCGTGGTGATCTTTATCAGTGTCTCGCTTTACCTTCACAGACACTAATGAAGATCGACACGGAACGATCGAAAACGTTCTTCTCAGTAAGTTTTTTTATAAATTTACAAAATTAAAAGTTCGGATGGTCATAAACTAATGTAAAAGTAATTAATTAAGATTCACCGAACGCAATTGACTAAAATTTTTGAAAAAATGTGTTATGTTCACATCAAAATAAAATCAGTGACGCCTGAATAAACGATAATTATCTAACGGTTAGTGGTGTTTAATGTAAAAAAAGTTATTTTTGCTCAATGAAATAGTCACTTCCCTTTGAACTTAATCCATTTGGTGTTAGTTTTGTAGAACAATATTTTACAATTAATTAATAATTCAGTTATTAACCTTCATAGATAAATATCCTTGAATTGAAAAACAAAAGGAAGCCATTATATAAATAACCCGTATTACCAATAATTTTATATCTTTCTGAATGGTAAAACTAAGTAGTGCAATAAAATTGTGTTTTAAAATTAGACATAAAATACCAATTTAAACAATGACCTCACGAAAGTATTTTCATTCATTTATGACTTTATTCTACAAGTATGAGGGATATATAATAAATGTTGATCATATGTTCAAAAATATAGTGTCTAAGAAAAATTTAGGCACTGAAAGTATTTTTAAAAAATGACATTAAAAAAATTACCTTTATACATGGACAAAAAAAAGTGCAAAATCTGCTACAGCGATAATAATTATACAAACTAGATAAATCTAAGACCCCGAATTTCCGCTTATGCTAGGATTCCCTCGTATTGAAGTAGAAAGCAGGTGAAAGCAAAGTTCGCATTTAATTAAACATGACTCAGTAGGATATTCAAACACATAAATCCGGCTTGGAGAGATTACCCAGTGATGTCATAACACGACTTTTATCGCTTACAGTAAAGCTTGAAACGCTAAGGCCTGAAATGTGATAATATCTCATAACAATTCTGATTTACCCAATAAAATGGTAACATGATTTATAGCTCATTAAATACCAATCTCTCTTTGCAGTAAGAGGATAATATGTTTATTATAATATGTGACGACTCCCCTTCGAAAAAATATAGGACTATAATGTTTCTTATAAACTGTAAGTTTATTCTATTTGATAAAAAAAATAGTTTAAGTCAAATATGAGTAGTTAAACTATAGTTTTTACTTATATTAGCGCATCTATTAATTATTAGTTGCATCTTTACGAATAATTCTTAATTTTAATCTAACTGACTAATGCTCGAGAAGTAAGCGATTGGAAATTCAGGTGTGTTTTTTAAAATAATTTTCAGGAACCCCCAACATGGCTTTTAATATGCCCGAACCCTTCTAGACGTTTATTCAATCACTACCCAAAGTATCATGACGATCGGGTGAACGGTCTGGGAAGCAATAAAGACGAAATTTTATTTTTATTTATATAGATATATTGAGAGTTTATGTTACATTTATTAAATTAATATGAAATCTTTAAACAAAATAAATGGTTACAAAATTAGTCTATTTAGTCGAATGCTGACAGCCTAGGAAGTAGCTGCTGCTGGTAAAATATGGGAGCTAATCGTAAGATTAAACGTAAGAGATTTGGGAGTTACCTTTAGGATGACGACTGCTTTAGGATGTCGCCGTAGCCACCTGCTGAGTAACAGAGTAGATCTTCAGACTTTTACAAGGAAATAATTATCTCATTAGTTACGGAATACGCCTAGTGAGACCCATTACACTATACTATAAAACGTATTAGTAAATGTATGAAACTTATGCTTAATTAAGGTGCAACGCTTTAATACATTTATGTCAGTAAGCCTCGTTTTACCGAAAACACCATATTCTTGAAGCTCAGTAGGGTTTTTAAAAGGAAGGTTTTTCTTAAAATAAAATTTTGAACAATATTTGGAACAAGTAATATAAAGGAAAATTAAATAAAATCCTACTGAGGTTAACAAAGACATATTTTAGTTACCATAGAGCACTATTTATGGTATTGTGAGGTAACCATGGTATCAGTTTAAAGTTGTGCAATGGAGGTTTCGACGACACCAGAAGAGGGAAAAAATTCATATCCTTCTTTGAGAAATATATTTCTAGTAATTGGAAAGTTGACACAGTGCCAAGGTGAGCTAGACTTCGGACATGAAGGTTCTCAGTTCAAATCCGGCTGGACCCCACAAATTTTATAATTTAGTTATTGAATAAATATTTGAAGAAACTGTTTTAATCTCAATTATCCAATATATGGTAAAACAACAGTATGTGAACTTGAATGGATAAATAAAGATGTTTTTTATTAGCGTTTAAAATTTTTACAAGATATGTGAAGGGATTGTGAGCTAATAGAAAGAAATTATAATAAAAAGAACTTTGAAAATCAGCCAATAAGCTCGGGATTTTTGAATATACCAAACTAACTGTATAAACCTTGTACAGAAGGCTCGTGATGTGTGGTCTCGTAATGAACCAAAATTGTTAAAATCAGGTTGTTTATAAATTTGTAAAATTATAAGTTGTGAACTACTTAAAACAGTTTATAAGCGAGTTCGATTATTGAATTGATATTTAAAGGTTAAGTAATGTGTTTTATTGGAAAATAAGTGTTTAAAAACAAAATACATGTGCATATGGTAGAACTTTGCAGTATGAAATGTAAATGAGGCATAATATACTTTATTTTTTAGTTCTTATTCATACAGTTAACTCTTTGTGTACGGCGAGATATTCTTTATGATAATCACGTTCTATGTGGGAGGGCAGCATGTTTTAGTAAGCAAAGTTAATTGGATTTTCGGGTCGATTGCTAATTTCAGATTTAACTCTGTTCGTGATACCTCCTGGTCTGTATAAATTAACTATTCAAGAAAAATATTTATTTAAGTTATTCTAATGGAGCATTACGAAATAATCGAGGGGCTGTCAGTCAGGGATGAATTGTTATTATCAGTTTAATTATTAGGTCTTCTTTTAGGTGATTCTAAAATCAATTGGTAAATTATCAGCATATTTATACAAAGTCTTAAATGAAGAATAAGTTAAGAAAAAAAGTAAATAATTAAATAACTTACATGGATGCAAGAATTGAAGAATAATAAAAATTGCTTTTATTAAAAAGAATTTGGTTTATGTGTTTAGAGAAAAAATTATTTTCAATCACTATTGTGAACAATAATATTATTTTAAAAGTTATTCTTTTAAAAACTACTTAAACATACAATTTCAAATAAATATCTGAATAATTCAACTTCTTTTACAATAATATTACTTCCTAAATAACAGTTTAAATGACTTATAATTAAGTGGGTGAAGTGTTATTGACTAATTATTGGTTGGAACCATAATGGTTTGTACAAGGGAAGTTAACTCATTGCACAACGAAGATAAGAAAGGCTTCAGGTTGGTTATCAGGTTGTATTATTCAGCTAAACGTTAAATATCAATATAATTTTTCCCTTTTATAATTTTCATCTCTAAAAAGTATTTTATTTTATCTTTTTTCTAAATCGTCTCCCCGCAGTAAGGTCGTGATCATAATGGCCAACTTAACTCTAAAAGCACAGTCCCGAAAACGATCAGATGTTTTCTTTAAGTCTAATTAAGCTTTTATCAGTTAGTTATCAACTTTATTGTTAACATAGGTTCTAATATATTATTCCAATTTTATACATTCTTCGTAAATAAACCTTATTTCATAAGAAATTACAATCAAATAAATTCTCATCTTTCAAGAGTCTCTTAGCCACAAAAATCAGCTGTTGCTGTGTTCTCGATAGCGAACAATTTTCTGTTGCAATGCCCTCAATATTACTAGACTTACACGTTATTTGTAAAATGACACTTCTGGTTGATACAGCCACACTTCAGGGAACCTATAGCTGAAACTAAAAAGATAATCTATTTCTAAAACTCTTTTATTAGTTGTCTGTGTTAGTCTTAGATAATTTATTTGTATTACGAAATATACAGATCAACGAATGATAATAAATCGCGTTATTTCGGAATAATCATTAAAAACATAGAAAACAATATTGCTTATAGGGAATATGCATATTAAAATTATGGTGGAAAATATTGTATTGTGTCTTCTATATAATAATATATGACATGTATTATTTGATTTATATACATCAAATTATAAACTTTGACGTATGCAATTCCACAAATTTTATTAATTTTACCACAAAATCAGTTTTAATATCCAACAAAAACCACAATATGATTTTATATTTCATGTGATTGATTTTATTGCATCGTATTTGACATTTATTTGTCTAAAGGGTTTAATATCAGCAGGCTCTGGTATTCAGTGCACTTTAATTAGATTTGGTTGTTTCATTTATTTTATATATTGAAAAATTGTTTTAGTAAAATTTAAAATAAGTTTAAATTAAAATCACAGAAACCTAAAAAATTCTAAATAAAACAACTAGGCAAACAAACACAGATGACGTTTTATCGATTATTTTAGGCCTCATTATGATAAGTGATCATTACGATTTAATTTAATTAATATTAACAAACTACCAACTGAATAAAGTACTTGTATTTAGTGGCACATTTAATAAAACATGTTATATTAGTTTTTTTCTTTAATTGAGAGTTTATTATTAGAGATACGCAATGTGACAGATCTACTGTAAATGCATACACTGTAATTTAATGTTTATGGCAGCCCAAGTGACTAGAATAAATAGTTTACAGAAATTTACACCACTCTTTTACAAATATATGTAAAGATGTAAAAGAATCATTATTTATAGGAAGCAAATCGTTTTCGCTCAAGTGAGTTTCGTAATGAAAGTTTTCTAATGTTTTACTCATCTTGCTTTAGTTGTAATATGAAATCCAGAGAATCTATTTTTATACATTGTTAACTTATATTATTATTTATTATAAATATATTTGAGGGTATATATAAACCACTTTCATTTGATTCAGCTACTATATAATTCGACGGATGGATATACCTGTTAAAAGAACGGTCTAAACTATTTGCACAATTTTACTACGGGTGGTTGGGAAGCGAGACAATATTTGCTTTTACGATACTGCACCCAAATGACCTGCACAAAACTGTTATGCCTAAGTAAAATTAGAGAAGCCCAACGCCATGTCGAGATTTGAAAATGCAGCTGGTGACATTCACTTGGGTAAATATTGGTTTGTATTATTTAATTACGATTCTGCTTCATAGTTAGAAATTTATTTTCATAGAGAAATGTTTCATCGAAACCAATTTGAAAATACATAACATAACCCAGCTATTATTGAAACTGGCCGTCTACATTGACATCTAACTATTTGAATAAAAGACTTTTATAGTAGTGTGGGTTGATTTAGGTTAGATCACGTCAGTTCATGTCAGTTCAAGTTAGGTTAGGTTAGGTTGTAATTTGGCTAGGAGAGGATGTGTTTGGATGTTGGCTAGAATATCATAAACTACTAAAAATGTATTTGTATTTTCTATAAAGTTTCATAGCTTCTGAATCCAATCGATTTGGAAACTAAATTTGACTCAAGTCATTTATTTTTAGAAATACATGTCCGAGAGAAAACACACACACACACACACAATTATAAAAACTAACAATATTTTTTTTATTTATTCCTTGTTATAAAATAAAGAATTTTTTAAAAAAATATATCAACATGCTGTTCAAATATTATTTTCAAAAAATATAAGAGGATTTCTTTCTAATCCTTATTTATAATTTGTAGTAATTATTATAATATTATATATAAATTGTTATTTAAGGAAAAAAAGATAAAATAAAAATGGTCATAAAGGTAACTAGATTGTTTGAAACAATGAATTAAAACATTAAGAGTAGCATTTTCTAAAAGAAACAGCTAAATGTTAATAATAGGGTTTACCACTATTCAAAAATAATACATCTTCTTTACAAACAAAATTTAAACTAATTAAAAGCCATTAACATAAAAAAATTTTAAAAATAAAAAAAATACGATCAGATATTTATTTCAAACCTTAGAAGAAGACAAAACGTTAGCTATCGAAACAAAAGAGAACTTTTAAGTTGAATGCAATATTCCCTTAGGAAACGGGAGAGGATTGCAGGAAACAATTCCAGATATATCTTGTAGCGAAAACAGAAATAGAAGGAATGGTGAAAAATGAATTGTAATTTTTGTTTTATTTATTTCCGGGCTGCTTCAAATCTCGGACTCAAATTTCGTTTAAATTTAAAACCATATTTGCATTAGACCTTACAGCGTGTAAATGTTTAAAATTTTAGCCTGCTGAAAGACGATATTAAAAAATTCTAACAACATGAACTGAAACATTAAACCCATTCAAAAGGTCAAATGAAATAGTAAACATAAGCTATTTTAAAAGGTTTCATGTTAGTTTTTCACCTATAATTAAAGGACTTAAATTTATTACTAGGGAGATTTGCAAATGGCAATGCAATATTTAATATAGCGTTTTTAGATTTAGTTATTTTATTATCATAAAATAATAGTTTTCTGTTTTACTTAAATGGTTATAAAGTTTTTCAATGTCCAGAAAATTGATTAAGCTTTAAATATATCAAGGCTATAATTGAACAGTCAATTTGTAAACACCTCTTAGAACTTAGGGGAAGTAATAAAGTTTCGTAAAAGAACAAACCTTTAAATTATTTATGCTTTTGAATAAAGATTTATGTCAATCATTATAAATAACAATTTAACAATTGAAAACTGTACAGAAATGTATGTCATTACATTGTCTGTTTTTTCGTTAATTATTTACGTAATACACGCGTTTTCACATTTAGTATGCAATAGTTACGAAATCGACAAAAAGAAAAATCTGTACTGATAGTCTTCTAATTCGTCATGACAGTGATATATATATATATATATATATATATAAATATATATAAATATATAAATATATATATATATATATAATTAATAAATTATATATTTTTATAGATTTATATTTATTTATATTTATCTATTTTTATTTAATATAGATTTTTATTAGATATTATATTCCTCAAGATGCTGGTACTATTTTACCGGCGAAAAGCTTTGGATAAATATATTCATTAAAAGTATTCTTGTTTTTGAAATATTTTAAATTTATTAACTATATTACAAGAAAACATATCACCATATTTAATATATTTAATATATATACTTGTAGCTCGATACTTTTTGATAGTTTGGCATCATACAAACTTTAAAGTATACAAGTAGCGTTACACCCGGAATTCCACTGTGTTGTAATTTCGTTTAGTCGTTCAGCGAGTGACTGTTTCGAGATTATTTTGTAGTCAGTTATCGGTCAAGTGATAGTCTTGTCACCTTTATGTTTTTTAAAATAGAATTTTTTTTACTCCGGCTGTTGTATGGGGCAAGTGGTGAAACCGGCTTGACCCACAGTGTGTTCTGATAATAGTATATTTGAACAGAAACTTTCTTTACCTGCCAGACGTCTAAACTACAGTACATTAAAAATAAGCATACTATTTGTATTAATTTTTCACTTTTTATGTTTTTGACTTGTTTTTAATTTTTTTTTTTTTTTTGGTTTTGAAAGACAATGGACATAGGCTCAGGTATTTTTTTAACTGTTTATAAAGTGCTGTATATAAAGTTCACCTTTCTAATTTTAAATAAATGTTTTATCCGATATGTTTGTCATAGTTTCAGAAAGTACTATTGATAAATCAGGGATGTACGTCGTGGGTAGGCTATTACGTTAAACGAAATTTTTGAAAGGCTTCACCATTTGATCAAGGTTTTAACAAAATTTATTATTAGAGAATATCACGTAGGTATATAACTTAAAATAATCGTGAATCGACCTAAGAAGTAAATCGACTTTAGAACCGCCATCGGAATTGAAAATTCTAGGAATCGGCAGATCTCTATTAATAATAATTAAAGTAATGTAAATGATGGTAATAATCATAATAATAATAAAGGTAGTAATAACAGTTATCACAAGAAAAATTTGGCTAACATTAAAAATATAAATAATAATAATGATGACAATAATGATGATGATGGTAGTAATAATAGTAATAATTTTAATAATAGTAGTAATAATTATCACAATAGTAATAACAAAATAAGAAAAATGATAATAATAATAAAACAATAATAATATAATAATAATAAACTTAATAATAATAATGACGATGATAATAATGATGATGATTATGATGATGAGGATAATGATAATGATGATGATGATGATGATGATGATGACGACGACGACGATGATGAGCATGATGGAAGTAATTAGTAATAATAATAATAAAGATATTGGTAATATTATTATTTGAAATTAATATTATTGATGATGATGATGATGATGATGATGATGATGATGACGATAATGATGATGATGATTTTGATAATTATGATGAGGAAGATGATAATGATGATGACAGTGATGATTATGATGATGATGATGATGTTGTTGATGATGATGATGATGATGATGATAATAATAATAATGATGATGATGATGATGATGATGATGATGATGATGATGATGATGATGATGATGAGGATGATAACGATGACAACGACGATGAAGATGAAATTCATTCTAAATTCAGAAAAATGCTTTTAATCGTCACAAACCATAATTATAACTAAAATTAATTTCCTTTATATTAACATCTTAACCTGTTATACTATATTTTTTATCACGTGATATATTAAAATATATCTCTAATGTATCTAGTTAGGAAATCAGCTCTCCGTCATCCCAACAGATTGTGTAATTTTAAGTTTCAAAATAGTATAAATTATGACTACTAGAAATAAAAATGTTCAAAATTTCTTCGGGAGTGTTCGATGCAACTGACCCCTCTGAAACATCGTCGTGGTTACTCCACTGTCATTACCTATATAGAATCACTTGAAATAGAATACAAAAAAACAATATATAAAAGTAAAACTCTAATTAAAAAAAATAATGCTTGATAAATATACAATTATATATCTCTTTTTATAACTAATTTTAAATACGAATATGATTGGGGAAAAGACTTTAAAGATAAATTTGTAGCTCATTACAACACTCGAAATTACCTTTAAAATAAAAATTTTGGAATTCATAAGCATTTATAATATACATATGATAACGGGCTAAACGATAATTTAGAAATATATTGAAATACAGAAGTTTTGGCTACAAAATATGTATCGATATTTTTTAACGATCTCATTTTAGAAAACTTAAATTTATGACAGGTTACTTTACACATATTTCTTAACAGAATGTTATTGCTAAGTAATTATGATTATTTTTAATAAAACATCCTGACTAATACTTCTTTATGCAATAATAGAGTTCACCAATATGTAAAATATACACTAAAAGTAGCAAAGTTACTTCAAAAGTCCATTTAATCAACAAAATAAGGAAAGTCTAATATTTAGAAAAATGTGTTTACATACTGTCAACAATATTCTGACCAATTTTTCGGGAGTGCTCATGCAATAGTGGTAACCGCATTAATATGCAGTTCCTGTGAGATGAAAGTAGCCTTGTATCTTTTCTTGCTTGGTACAACTTGCTTATTATTAAAAAAAAAAAAATTGGTACTAAATACTTGGTGTAGTAACATAATGGGCAAAACAATAATTACACTAATTAGATGAAGTTTAATCTGAAATTATTGCAAATAATTCTTCTTGCAATTTCGTACCGGCGGATGTTGGAAATCATATTAGCTACTTAAATCTTGTCAACGTCTCCTATAAACTACAGCTATAACATTCTACTAATTTTAAACTACTTAACTAAGTGAATACGTATTGCTTACTAGCTGACGCGTTTCAAAACGATCTTTCCTTTTACGAAGCTAACCCTCTACTGGCGGCATTTTGGCAGTTTACAAACGGCTTGATGGGGATAGATTTATGACAGTGGAGTGGGGTAAGTTGTCGGCGTATTGTGTCATGTACTGGAAAACATTATTGGCTTCAAAGTGTGTGTGACCGTTTATTACATTTTCCCTGTCTGTTGCATAGTGTTTGTAGATTTTTAATTTTTCTTAGGTTGTTAGTTTTTTCCTCTGTTAGTGTGTATGTCGGTATATGTGTGTTGGGTGTTTTTTAGGTGTTTTGCGTAGCTGGATTTAGAGTTTGTTTGTTTTGTTTGGGTAATGTGTTCATCGAAGCGTGTATAGAATGACCTGCCGGTTTGACCGATGTAATAGTTGGGACAATCGTTGCAAGTTAATTTGTAAATAAATACCTGAGAATTTGTATGTGTCAGTTTCTTTTTGAAAAGGTTTTGAAAGGTATATGTTTTCTTAGAGTGTTTGTTGTTTTGTAGGATATTTGGTAATGGAGTTTTTTGAATTTGGAGGCTATTTTGTGTGTGTTTTTGTTGTGGTAGGTGAGGGATATGTATTTGTTTTTTGTGTGGTGTGTTTGTGTGGCAGTTTGATGGTGATTATGTTTGATTTTCCTGAGTATGTTGTCTATGAGTGTGTGCTGGTAGCCGTTTTGTTGAGCGATGTATTTTATGGTATTAAGTTCTTCGTCGTAGTCTTTCTGTAGCATTGGTATATTTATTAGGCGGTGTAACATAGGATTAAATGCAGCGTGTTTGTGTTGTGTGGGGTGATTAGATGTATTATGTATGCCATAACTGTAGTTGTTGGTTTTCTGTATATTTTGAAATTATGTCTAGTGTTGTGTTTGGTGATAGTAAGATTTATAAAGTTTATTTTATTGTTTTCTTCTAATCCGCTAATTCGAGGGTAAATGTAAGGTTATGGTTTATGGTATTAATGTAATTATGTAGTTGTTTGATTTGCCGTTTTTTGCCGTTGTATAATATTAAAATGTCATCTACATATCTGTAGTAGTAAATTATTTTATGTGTGTGATTATTGTTCTGTAAAATGTATTATTGTTCGATGTGATGTAGGAATATTTCTGCTAGGATGCCTGAGTTAGCGGAACCCATTGGGAGGCCATCTTTCTGTGTGTAGTATTTGTGATGGTATGTGAAGTAGTTTTGTCATGTGATGAGTTTGGTGAGTGTGATTATTTCATGTGTGAGTTTATGTGGCGTGTTGTTTGCTGTGAGCATATTTTGTAGTATGTGGAGTGTTTGTTCTATTGGCACATTACTGTAAAGGTTTTTTCTGTCGAATGAGGCTATGGTGGAATTGTGTGGTATGTGGATGTCTTGTATTTTGTGTATGAGGTCTATGTTATTGTGTATGGATGTGTGATTGTGAAAGTTTATGTTGTCTCTGATAAGTTTGTCTATGTATTTGGCTAATTTATGTGACTTTTATAACATTCTTTCATATTTCTTATCCAGGAGGTTCTCCTATATCCAGTTATTTTTTTTGATTTAGTCTTTCCCTGAACCAAATGCCCTAGTAGTAAGTATGTCTCATTCCTCATTCACGATCCAGATTCATTATTATTTTTTTTTTATAAGTTTTTTTCATTTTATCATATGAACCTTGCTATTCATTTTGCACATGAAACTTTCTAAGTTCTAAGATAACACGACATTTTGTTTGCTTAAAACCTTTTACAGAACTTTTCCCTTTAAAAACGCACTCGCTTTATACTATTAGTATAAATTATTGAGGAAATGACAAAATGTATAAATCGGAGTTGAATGTAATTCACTGTTAGAAGAATAAAAATACGTTACAGGAAACAATCCACCAACATTTCAATTATTATTGAAAACATACCTGTAAATATTGTAGTTTAAACATTCTACAAAACTCTGCAAAGTAAAGGAAAACTCTAATTTGATTTCTAGTAAGATTTACCATGTCAGACTCTGACTTAAATGTTAGCTTATAGAGAGTTGAGTGGCGCTTTCATTATGGTTGAGAGTAGGTTTATTGTAGACAAGAAACCCTCTCGTGTGCCCAACCTTGCTTTATTGCCAGAGTCAGAGAGTTTACTCAGTCTCGTGTATGTTCATCTACCACTACGTTCATCTCATCATATCAATCCTCCTTATAATGAGTCTACTTCGATACGCCAAACACGGGATGAGATGATCCTTTTTATATAAGGCACTATATCAAGGACTTGGTAGGACCTTGTCACACGAAACAATATACTTCACCCAAGCATGCGTGAACAGCAGTGGTTTCATGTAAGTGCCAATTTTCCACAACATATCATAGAAGCTAATAGTCTTGAAACATACAAATTAAGAAAATAAAGTCTATTAAAAAAACAACAAATGGATTATATAATGGCACAAAAATACAGGAAGCCAGGTGAAATATTTAAAAGCAGGTATGAGGTACAGCAATTTTTAAAACTAGGACCGTTTCAAGGTTCAGAAGTCACGATACGTCCCTAAGGACTGTACGTCGACCCTAATTTACGACTTCACAAGAAAAGAGAAAAAACCGGTTTTAAATGTTGCCTCATTTTATCTTGATCATTTTATGAAATTACAACCCTATCGAAATTTTCTCTAACTACATTCTGAATGAAAAATGACCCTGAACTTGAAATGTTTTTACAAAAAAAAAATCAGGTTAACCTGACACCTTAGAAATCCGTATTGATACTTTCTTTTGAAAAACTGATAGAAAACCACTATCCATAAGAGTTCGTGTCGGGATATAAACAGAAGTTATTAGCATAAACAAAGCTATACAACATCCGTTTTTAAGAGCATATTAAGCAGAATCATTTAGACCATGTATGACCCAAGTGAAATCCAGTTAACTTGTAATGGCCAAAGTAATGCTCTTAATTGCCGCTGACTGTAAAACGTAATCAAACCGAAAGAGAATTTTAACAAAATGGGATTCCCTTACGTCTATAGAATGTAAGTGGTGGTTTCTAGATATATAAATAGATTTGTGCTCTATATTGTATTTTTATTTTACAATATAGTTTACCACGCAATTACTTGATGATTTGCTTGTGATAATTAGAAATTATTTATATATTTAATTATGATTTCATTTTTTTTTAAAACTCTAATTGCGTAAACATTATGTTTGTATTTTATGAGGAATATCTGAAAATATTTTTGTAAATATTTTTTGAGAGTAATTTGTTTTATATATATGATAGTATCTTTCGATAGTTTCATACAAACGATTTTGTAACACACTATTTCTTTTGGTTTAGTAACAGTTAGTTTTGACTCTATAATTTGTGTTACGTCTTGTTGCCATTTATAACGAATTTTATATTTATTTTTCGAATTTTTCGAATGTCGAATGATGTTTTCTACGATGTGGTTTCCTGGTTTAGTTTGGACAGTTAAAGATATTTCCTGGTCCAGGGAGGACATAGTCAACGACGGCTGAAGGTAGTATGGTCAAAGTTGGTTTGAAGGTTGGATGGTCAACCATTGTCTGAAGATAGTATATTCAACGATGGACAGAAGATTAGATGGGTTACGATGGTCTAAACTTCCCAGCGTCAATGATGACCTAAAGATTACATGATCAACGATGACTCGAAGATAGCGTATTAACGGTAGCATATTAAAATGAAATGATCGACCATGGTTTCACTTTAGCATGGTGAAAAATGGCCTGAAGTTGGCATACACAAGGATGGTCAGAGGGTGGGTTGATGATGAAATAGTCTACTACCGTGAAGACAGCATGGTTAAAAGTGGTCAGTTTTTAGCATGGTCAACTATGACCTGAATATGATATAGGCAACGATGTACCGAAGATGACACAATCAAGAAAAGAGCATAGTCAACGATAATTTCAGTTTAGCATAGTAAGCGGTGGTTAGAGGATGACATGGCAAATGATGGGCAGAAGATAGCATAGTTAACGACCTATTCAAGATGGAATGGTCAACGACTATCTGAAGATAACATGGTCAACGATAGTCAGCTTTTAGCATGGTCAACTATTACCTTAATATGACATAATTAACCTTTTATCGAAGATGCCATAGTCAATAAATGGTCTCAAAATAGCATGGTCAACGATGGTGTAAATTTATCATAATCTGAGAGTGTTAGTAGAGACCATGGAAAACGATGATCATGGTGTATTTAACGACCGTGTGAGGATGGAATGGTCAACAATGACCAACGATAGCCGGAAGACAGTATGACCAACATTAGATAATGTACATATGCATGTAGGTTTGTTTAGCAAAATATTTTAGTTTGTTTGTAGTTTGATCCTATCTCGTCATATTATCTATTTTAGTTTATTATTTTGCCTCAATGCCTCGTAGAGCTTAAATTGTAAAATGGCGGACTTAGAAAAAGTACCAGTTTGCCATAGTTGTACTAGTTTGTCAAAAAAGTAACAAATAATAATATTTGTTCCATATAAATTAATATATGACGAACATTTTGTCTTATGTTTATTATTAATTATTAAAATTTTATTTCCCACAATGGAAACAAAATATTTGGACACACTAGATTAATAACTCATGGCACATAAGAGCAAATGTTAAACCTTCAACTCAGGGGAAATCAACCCATTGTTTATGAACACTTTACTTTCAAAAAAGCAACAATTTTACTAAGTTATTATTCTTGAACACACAACTTAGAAGGGTGGGCTTATTGTCGAATAAAAACTTCATATAGTAATAAAACATACAACTTATTATATGCCTTGAGGAAGATTAAAATCTTCACTTTGACGACTTATGCACGCTATTATTATATCAGGGTTCAATACAAAACCTAAGATTGATGTATGAAATTGGTTTTCTTTCTATTAGATTGAGCTATTTTACGTAATCACTATACAAGTAGGTAAAATATGTTGTTCAGTCGTGGAAATGGATAAAATTAAAATACTCTTTCCATCGCATTATCACTTGCGATATGTGTATAAGGTTCCAAAGTAGATTTTCAAATGTATTTAAATTAAAATAGAAACATTAAAATAAATATAACTTTGATTGTTTGGTGTTAGGTCATTAGATTCGTATTCCTTTTATCAATATATCAATGCGCAATATTGTAATTATCCTATTAACTGTGTAATTTTAAAAACTAATTTTTCCAGTTTTAACCCTTACTATTACCTTTAGGAATTAAAAAAAAATATATTTGTTTTTCAAATTTAGTTATCATAGGCAAATGAAATATTGATTTTTTTACAAAGAAAACACTATATTGAACCCATAAAAGTGTATATTTTACAAACAAATTGGTTTATTTATAGGACAAAAGTTGTGTTAGTTCAAAGAGTCGGTAACGTATCTTATGCAAAAGCCTGAAAACATTCAAGACTGAGACCAGAAATACACTTGGAGCATTGGTTCCTTACGCTTGTCTTGCATATTTCACATTTTGTTTACTTTCCGTTGATTTGTTTTTTCAGTGTTATTTCTTGCAGGATCGAATCAACACTTTTAGGTTACAAGGATTCGGTAAAACCGGTCTCCCAATGTTTTTTGGGTTGGATAAATAGGTCAGAGTTAGATAGGTCTGCCATTGACATGTTTTGGCCTGATATGCAAGAAAGAATGTGAGCATTGGTCATGTGAATAAGATCGGTGAATATAGGGAAGCACCAAGTTAAGCTTCGATTTCTATCCTTTACCTGTTTATAAACAAGTCCATTTTATTATAAAGTCCCATAGACTTATTATAAGTAGCAACGAACTTTACCTAAGATACTTTTATCTTCTCCTTACCAAATTTTGACCAGATATTCACAGCTTACTGTGGTTCGATAAGACTTTCATATTGTTCTTATCTTTTAAGAATTAGCAAACAGTTTTTTTTTTTTATCACAATAGTCAATAAACCAATAGTCAATTGCACCGCATTCCTTTTTTCATTTCTTTGTCTGCCTTGCTAGGACAATAGTTCATTATATTGTCTCAGACTGTCCCTGTGGGACAAATACTACTTTCCGTCAGGCTTATCACGAAGTCAAAACTTGTAAAAAAATTGTCAATTTAAAAAAAAATGATTTTTGGGAGTATTAGGAACAGGAACTTTGGACATAATAACGGATGAGCCTACAGGGGTTGTTAAAGCATTGGGCATCTGTACTTCCTTCCCCTCGTAGAGTTCGACGTGAAAACAGTAGCTTGTTTCTCCACAACATAATAGCCGCTGTTTAAAGCCAAATATGATGGGTTTCTCATGTATATATTACTTCAAGAAATGGTGGGGGTAGTAGCGAACCACTCAAGTTTATATGAAACGAGGTATAGTATCATCTACAATATTTTTATCGATCTCCTATAGGTCAGAAAGATTAACAATATTATCTGGGGGCAATAAAACAATATGTATTTCACTGTCATCATCAAAAGAATCCAAAAATCCTTCATAATTCTAAAAGGATACTAGTTGGTTTAGACTCTCATTCAGCCATGTCTGCAATCGGAATAAAAAACGTAGTATAAGCCTAGGTAAAATACACTGGATAAACCATGATCCTCAAATGGGTATCATTATTACAACACCCATAGTTTGAAAATATTATTAAAAATAAGGAAACCTACCATGTTAATGAGTTATGGAAATATTAACCCCTGTAATATATCAAAACAGAATGATATGATAAATGTTTTCATACAGGAAAATAAAAAAAGAAAACACATAACCATATAAGTAAGCTCCTTACCTGTATCAAGATGTGTAATTTAATACAAATGCCACAAAATTACACCATTCTTACCACTGTAATGCATGAAGATAACCTCAAAGAACCTAAGAATACTCAATACAGGTGTTGAGCATTAACAAGCAAGTGCTGAATAAATAACTATTTAAACACAAAATCCCTAATTGGGGCTCGTGGCAGGAAATGGGTTAAAATAAACAATAAACATTCAGATAATTTATAGTCGGTATATACAATTTTATATTTTATTTTCCGTAAAGATTATTCTTCTACAGGCATCACTACTAAAACCGTCAAATAACGTTTTCAAGAGTAATAAAATATAAGATGAGAGTAATGAAGGCTCATTAGTTGTTGAGGATGTATCTTCATTTTCAACAGTCAGAACTATTTCCAAGTTTGGAGTAAACATTATGAACATAAAATCTATACGGGAAATATTTATTATTCATTTTGAAATTTGGGTTTCGTATAATGTACTGTATATTTGGCGCGATACATTTTGTTCACTGTACAAAATTTATCCCTATAACGGAAATATAATGATTACCAACTTTCGAAGATATTTTGTTTTTCGTTAGTTCAGCTTTTTCTAAGTATTAATAGCTTGTCAATGAAAAAACCAATATTTTATTTTAATAATGATGCTTTGGATAATACAAATACAAAGATGAAAGACCTAGATTGTCACATTACTGTTTAGCATCCTATTACTCAATTGACATCGTGGAGTATGATCTATGTTTATAGAGAAAATTAATAATTTAAAGCGAAATAAAAAACCTAGATTCATTTTATGATATACAGACGAGCAGACAAGGGGATGAATTAATTTGTCAATAATATTTTATAATTAGATGTACATGTTGCATAAGCGTCTGTTTTGACAAATTCATAAATCCTTCTGTATAGCTTTGCACAGTGTTTCTGTATATAACAATAATTGTGGGTGACAATCTCGGCTGAATATGCATTACTTTCCTCGTCACCCCATTCAATTGAACTAATATTTGAAGTACTCTAGCTCTTCTTCAAAGTAATTAAAGTTGAAATTATTTTAAAGTTTCATAGTTCTGGAATAACGCGGTATATGATTAAAAATATAACTACTAAGAGCAATAGTGTTCTAAAATAACACTTGTATAAGCAAATACTTAAATACCTGATTGGAAAACGATATAATTAAACACCTTCGAAAGAGCTAAACATTAGAGTACAGCCTCACTTTAGACTGTTTTGTAACATAGTGGTAGAAGCACTTCACCAACTGGTCAGTGCTGCCAACTCGTAAACCGAATTTATCGACACTGAGAAAAGTAGACCTGGACTCTACTACTTCTGTTGAGAGCCTAATTATAATTAGAATATAAATTCTTTTAAAGCAGTTTTACACTAATTTCTTATAACCTAATTATAATAATGTTTTTAATGAGACGTTTTGTAAATAAGGATTAATAATTATTAAGTATAATTATTATTTCGAAATTTATTAAAGAAATGAAAAAAATTCGAACCTAATAAAAACTAACAAATTTTACGCGTATGTGAAAACTCAGAATATGTTATTAGGTTTCAGTCATTATATAATTTTACTCATAGTTTAACTTGAGCTACAAATTATATTTATTAAATTATCGTGAGTTGATGTGTAAACCGTTGCCTATCTTAGCACTGCGGTTTGTATAAATACGGACTTCCGTTTCGGAAGATGTGACCCTTTATCAACTTTGGCCGTATCTAGGTTACATCCGATTAACTGTTCGAGTAGATAATAGGACATATCTCTCGAAACGGTTATCCTCATATAAACTAAACTATTTATCCTACGATATACCAGTTTAACTTATTATTATGCCATTTTCTTATACTGTGTCAACATTATTTTAAAGGTGTTTAAATATATTTCTTTGTTCATAAAAAAACTTTTAATATAAAAGCTAAACATTTAACTTTTACTCCTGAAAACGTAAACGCCTGCCAGAAAAATAAGATATTATTTATGGGTTAGCTGGAAATAAAAATTATTAAATACATATATATATATATATATATATATATATATATATATATATATATATATATACAAAATACGATTTCTTGTTTAATAATTTAAAACAACATAGGTTATTCAAATACAAGAATATTTATTATTTTATATCCAAAGCTTTTCGTTGGCAAACAGTACCAACATCATCAGGAATGAAAAATACAATTTTATTTTTCATTCCTGATGATGTTGGTACTGTTTGCCAACGAAAAGCTTTGGATATAAAATAATAAATATTCTTGTATTTGAATAACCTATGTTGTTTTAATATATATATAAATATTAAAAATTATTTTTAATAATGATTATCACTTCGTCTCGGTCTGTCTGTTTTACAAGTGTATTATGGGAAATTATTAAAAAACAAATATTATTCTTTTATGTTGTTACCAGTACATTAACAAAATTACAATACTTTGTTAGAACTATGTGTCACCTAATTTTTAATTATTTGTAACATCATTATAATAACTTAGTTTGGTAATGTTGTTACACCTGTATATTAACATAATTTTTGTAGGTTGAATCACCTGTATATTAAAAAAAATTTTCCGACTTCATTATTCTTTTTTTTATGATTTTTATAGGATGATATAGTTTAAATATTGGAGGCTTTATCGTCCATTTCTTTGTGAAATTACTTTTGAAAACCTTGCAGTGATTTAACGCCAGAGAGCAATGCTATAACTTATTTGATGGCAAACATTTTGAAGACAACTTGTAATTACAGATATTTAAAACAACTTGACAATATTAGTATGTGTAACAAAAAATATACGTCTAAAGCAAGTATAACCATTTATATAATAATTATAACACACAAGCATTCACCCATCTGGATCATAAATACGCGAAAAGAACGCTTAAGCTAGACTTTAACAAAAGGATCGATTTTCCATCCTATTTATCTTTGCCCTTCCACTTTGACCATTTGTTTGCCTCCCTTGTAAATTCCTCGCTTTCATTTAAATGATTGCTTTGACCTTTCTATCTCTTGGATATTTTCAACACACTCTTCCTTTGCCATTCGTACTGACATTGAATACTTTAGACAAGAATCTAATATGGATGCATTAATTGAACAATAGAAATTAAAAACTATTTGAAGGGATTCTACGGCTATAAAATTTGTTTATGTAAAAAGAAAAACTTTAATATGTAATCATTTATATTACTTTGTCCATAAATTGGAATATTGTAACTTTGCAGAATTATATTTAGAAAACCAACTCAATATTCAACCATTTCATACTTGAAAAAGTAAACTCAAATTATAAATACGACTATTTGTATAGCTTAGCTTCTGAGGTTATGTTAATACAAATAAAAGACGTACACAAAACACAAATAATCATTTATGAACTCAGAAGCATTTCAATGACAAAATTATCATTAGTAAGTGTTGCTAAGTTATAAGTTAGAGTTTGTAGTAGCAAAACTAACTGATGATGACGACTTTGTCATTGAAACGCGTGTAAGTAATAATTGAAACATTTACGTACGTCTTTGTGTTAAACGTATAAAGCCTTGTTATAATTTGACGTATATTTATTTTAACGAGTTAGTTCAGTCAGTCAGTCAGAGAAGGAGTGGGTTTGGTGCCCTTAAGGTTATGCAGCGTCTGTCACCGACAATGGCTGCGGATAGGAATATGGGCTTAATAAGGATTTATTCTGGGGGACTACGTTTATTATTTTAAACAATTGGACTGGCTGACTGACTTTTTTTGTGAAATTTTGTATGTAGTAAGGGTGTTTGGGGGACATAAGATAGTGTAGAAATGAGTAATAAGACTTAGAGCTAGAATGGAATAACAAAGTTGTGATGGATGATCTTAAACTAACTTAACTTAACTAGCATTTTATATGATGAAACAGATACATGATGATATAATAGGAATAAACAAACAAGATTTAAACACGTTTTACAATTTAAACTTATTAAGACTTAAACTTAAAAACTAGTAGCATGTTCTAGGAGGCGAGAGGTAGACGGCTGGGAGAGGCAGTGCAAGTTGCAGAAGTGTTATGGCGGATCGAGATGGACTTTCGGACCATTGGGACGCAACATACGAGAGGGTCCAACTGAGTTTGCCAGATCCCTGAGGTGTGGGTAATTTGAGCTTTAGGCACTACCGAAAAGCTTCGCTGAGAGGGATCTGATAAAAGCAACAAGCGATGGGGGGCGAAAGGAGTTTCGGATGGGGACATTTGACAGGAACAAAGGAGAGTTGGAGAGAAGTCTGAGGGAAGAGGATTGAAAGGGCTCAAGAGATTTCAGAGCCGTGTTGGCGCAATTGGTACATGTGGTGTTTAATTTTGAGAGGGATGGTACTTCTGCGGCAGAGGAAAGGGTAGAGCTTAGAACGGATAGCTCTACTCTTGGTAAGAGCTGAGGAAGCTTGGGAGGAAAAGGACAGGCGCTTATCTAGGATGACGACAAGGTATTTAACAGAAGACCTCCAGACTATGGGCCTCCTGTCAAAAAGGTTGGCTCCGATTTAGGGTCGTAACTTTCTGGTGAAGCAGATGGTTTTTAATTTTTCAGTATTGACCTCCGTTCTACATTTTTGAAGCCACATTGACAGGGAGTGTAGTCTCTGTGGCTTTGGGTATGCTCCAGGAGCTTGACCTAAACACGGCGTCATCCACATAGAGAGAAAAGGAGACGTTTGTAAGGAGGGGGATGTCGTTGGTGTAGAGGAGATAGAGGGGCGGGCCTATGACGGAACCCTGCAGAACACCCACAGAGGTGGAGAGACAATGTCCGACAGACACAGTGAAATTTCTGTCAGACATGTAGGAGCGTAGAAGGAAGACGGTGTGTTTAAGTATTGGGCTGGTGGCCAATTTGTATAGGAGACCAGGATGTTAGACTTGGTCAAAGGCCTTGCTGACATCAATGAATACTGCCGTTGTGGATTGCTTCTTGTTGAATGCCTCCGCTATCATATTCGTCACTCATAGAAGTTGTTGTGTGGTGGAATGACCTCTTCTGAATCCGAATTGCTGCGGACGAATGACACCATCTAGGATGGGAAAGATGCAGGTGTAGAGAAGGCGTTCAAAGATTTTGAATAAGGTGGGTAGGAGGGAGATTGGTCGGTAGTTTTCAGGAACATTTAGAGGATTACGAGACTTTGGAAGAAGGATCATTTTGCCGATTTCCAGCAGTCGGAGAAGTGATGTAGGCGGGTGGCGGAGTTGAAAATGTCTAGGATGTAGGACGTACCGATGGGAGGCGAATTTTTAAGATGTGGTGGTGTCTAAACCTGGAGCCTTTTTGGGTCGTAGCTTCTTGACTTTTCCAGTGACGTCAAGATGCGTGAAAGGGTGTGCCTCCGACTCAAGAGTCTGGCTGAAGTATATCCGGAGGTTGCCGTCAAGAAAGGCAGTGAACGTGTCAACGCCGACCTCATGGTGCGGTAAGAACTGTGCTTCCAGTGGGTTCAGTTTATGCATAAATTACTTACCTATTGATTATGGCAATGACTCCGAGCACTTACAATACTACTTAAAAATTAACTAATACCCATAACATACATGCTATAGCTTAGCACCAGCCACGCAAACCACAAACAAATAAAGGTTTTAATGTAATGTAGCTGGTGCAACCCTCCCAAAGGCATTTAGAAATTATATCCAGCCGAACCATGCCCAGCTGCCACCACTGTTGCTGACCGGTGGTGTGTGTTACGTAGATGTTCAGGGACGATCTAATGGCATCCGACACCGTTATCCTTTTCATTATCTTTGCGTAACGAGGAGATATCTTTAGCAACCGGATGATCTCCTCGTTACGTTGGTCCCACGAACCGAGGGCACCTACCGCTAGGGCATTGAGGGTCACTTCATAACCCTGTAAGCGAAGTTTCACTGCCAAATGATTGAAGTGTCGCACCGAACCGACACATCAACCACCTGCCCTTGGTCCGCCTTTCCTAATAGTCTCCGACGGTACCCAGACCACACGGCCGCTCGCAGTCGTCGCGTTAGGACCTAGCATGAGTTCTCCGGAGCGACCACGGGGTCTATTGGAGCATCGGGTGCCGGAACAACCACTTGAAATTTGCGCAACACCGAGCTCCAACGCCACGTGACCCCAATCTGGCTGTGCAGCCGTCGGGCAGCATTCCTGGCGACAGTCCACACTGAAGCAATGTCACCACCGTCTCTGCCGAACTGCCCATCAAGTCTCCCCGATAGATAGCCGGCAAGGTCTTTTTCGGTGGGAAGCCGCCCAATACGTGTACGGACTAAACCGCCCAACACGAATAACGCCAAGTCCTTGATAACTGGGTACCGACAGTTGGTGATCAGTCGGAAGACACGAACGACAGCCGCCACGTCCACCTAATCGGCCAGAGGAAGAAGGCCAGCTCCCCCCACCAACGGGTCCAAGTAGACGAGCTCCGCGCTCGCTCGGCGAAGCAGGTAGAGCCATGACTTGGTCATGTGCCTCACCGCCTTATCCAGTTTAATCAGCGGGGTCTTCTCCACCCTGGTACCTCTGAATATATACTCTAGACGTGGCAGGATGAACATCCTGACCACTTCGAATTTCTGCCAGGGTGTAAGAAAACTCCGGTCGACTGCTTCCAAATCCCGGACCATTTCATTAATACTCTCCACCGGGGTCTGGCAGATCTTGAAGCCTGTTGGGACACCCAGGTGATAGTACTCCTCGCCTTCACCGAGGGCTGCCATCTCTTTATTATTAATTTTAAATAACGTAGCAGTCACTTGTCAATTGTTGCAGTCAACGTTGAGGACTGCACATTTGTTAGCATTGAAATTAAGGCCAGCCCATGAAGCGACTTCGCCAGTGACCACGAGTAGTTGGCGCATCTCCTCCACACCCGGAGAGATGAGGGCTATGTCGTCAGCATAGGCCAAGACCAAGAAGTCATGGCCTGATAGGCTATACCCGTAGCTCGGGGCCAAACTTTGAGCTGCCCTCACTACCGGCTCGATCGCTAAGCGGATCTCCTTGCTTCACCCCAACCCCCAGGGGCAATGGCCCCGTATAGCCTTGCTGCGTCCTAATCCTGGTGCACGAGTTGGTGTACGTTTCTAAAATAATAAAATTCAGTAGTAGCTAAGCACTGATGAAGCCGATATCGTCGTTGAAACTAAACTGTCTATTTGCTTTAATAAACTGTTCTATGGAATTAGGGTAAACCGTTTTAATATTTACCATTAAACTGTAGTTTGTAAAAAATCGGAATTATCGTAATTAAATTGACAATATTATTTAAAAAATCGTACCTATAATATATTTATGTTTAACAAACAGCAGTTTTGTAACATACGTTAGAACTTGTAAAACATAAATAAAGGTAACAGGTTGATGCAATGGAAACAAATGGGTGCATGAAAAATATATTATAATCTCATAGGCATAATGCTTTGAGCTGACGATCAATTTTTAATTCTGAATAATATACGAAGCAGTGTGTAAACTGCACATGATTTGAGGAGAACACAATATGATAATAACTGATGCTTCAAACATATTTCAGAGTTTGCAGCTGTTACCTCTAAAACTACGAATGACTATCATAAATCACGTTTATCAATATTTACGAATAGAGTTATTTCTCAACTACGTAATAAATTCAATAGATTTACAAACAAACCGGAAAAAAATTAAATATATTTTAACATTATGTTAATTTATCATTACCTAAACATATTATTAAATTTTTAATAATGTTTATTTATCCCGCCAAATAAATTAAGTAAAATATAAAACTTCAACATTGAATTTTATATTTGTAGAAACTTTTACTATAAAAGAATTGATTTGGTAAGAGGTTTAGAACAGTAGGCCTATACATTAAAATTAGAAATGTGGAATGGTAAGATAACACAGGCTATATGGTCTAGCAGTTAATTAAATGGTTGCAGTTAGAAATTTGGAGAAAACTTAGATGAGTATTTTATGAAAACAGAAAATAAATGTTATTTAAATACCCATAGAGTATATTTAATGACATTTTTTTGGCGAAACAATGTACGTGTACACACACACACACACACACACACATATATATATATATATATATATATATATATGGTGAAATAAAATAACTTTCATAAACAAGAATATAGGAGTATTACTTCATTTTATTGTTGCTTGAATTGTTATCTAGTCACATAACTCGACAGTGATTTATAAATTTTGAGAATAAACTTCAATCAACAATAAAATGAAGTAATACTCGTATATTCTTGTTTATGAAAGTTATTTTAATTCACCATACATATTGAAGAAAAAAAAATTCATCTAAGGATTACAATATATATATATATATATATATATATATATATATATATATGGTGTGTGTGTGTGTGTGTGTATATATATATAATTAAACTAATAATATTGTTCCTTTCTGTTGAAAAATAAATATGTTATATTATTTTTAAAAATATAATAATATTTATTAAATTGGGCTTTTCCTTGAAATAAATTTAAGTAAGGTATTTTATTTAATACAAGATAAATATACTTAATTAAAGTTTTCTCTTATTAAACACAAACATAATGGTTCCCGACAAAATAGCCACAATACACATAATATAACTGAAGAACTTTTATGACAACGAGAGTTTGATAAGAGAATTTGGAAACATTTTAATGAACTATACCGCATTCCAAATTTTACTGTACGGTATATAACTAAAATAAATTAAACAACTCTTACAATTATTTATGTTAAAAATGAATTGGTTTATAAAAGTGAGATTTTTTAAGTAGATTTACTTCACATCCTTTTTAAAAAAGGGATGTGTCTTAATTACGATTCCGTCAGACAAACGTTTATTTGAATAAAACAATTTATGCATAATTTATTCACGTAGAATTCTTTAAAGTAGGAAATATATATTAAATGCTTATTTACTTTCATCCTAAAAGCAACAGGAGATGTAGAAGCGGGAGAATCATTCTTAAAAGAGATTAAAATTATCTTGTCAGCCCTATTGATTGGTATATAATTAGGAGAGAGTAGTATTCCTCAATAGCTAAGAATGAATTGCAAGTAATTTAAAATTCAAAGTTTTACAGTTAGCAATCTCAATGACTGAAGGAGTATGTATTAGACCTGTAAGCAGTTAAATCTAAAAGCAATTGTCTAAATAACGAGTTGATGAAGTCCAAATAAAACACATACTGTGCCGTAGACGTATTATATTGTTTTATTGTAAAATTACGAAACTATTGAAAACCTATATACGGATCGAATGATGATAATTTATAGTAGCGAAACTAGAGACGGAAAGCAAGAAAAACGTAAATTAGGTAAGGCGTTTCCCTTATTTAAATTGATAAGGGAATAAATGACAAATAATGTAATTTGAAACCATAGTTTCCCAGTTTTAAAGTACTAAACTACAGAGTAAAAAAAAGAAACCTACCTAAAATTCTCAACCAAATCAAGTATATATTGCGTGGAAATAAAACTAAATAAAATTATATTGTTCAAGGTATTTCAGGAGCAAAATATAAGTTTTTATTTCTTTAAAATAATTATTAATTATTATTTAATAAATATTTTTAATTTCTTTAAATGAAAATGACTAGATATTTCACTTTGTGCAGCTACTACATTAAATATACATGTGTTTAATACATTACAAGAATATATACAACTTTAAAAAAAAAATCACTGTACATGCTGATTCATATTATGCAACAAATTGTACATGGTGGGGGGAAGCTTTTTCTATTATTTATGAGTATTTGTAAATTCCTTAAGACAATTTACTAATAATACAAATTAGTGTATTTTCTTCTTATTGAATAAATTATATTTTAAATCAGTACTTTATTCCAAACGAAAAATAAAAGAGCTTTTATTTACAGATTGTAAGGTTTAAAATCAAACTTCTTTAATGACCCTCTACAAAATCGATTTCAATAGTTGAGCCAAGGGATTGTGTAAGGAAATACCTAGAGGCTCTAGAAAACGTGTTCTACATCAAAATAATAGGCAGGATATTCAGGTAATTTCTTTGAGTTAATTCAGAAACATTTTCTTGAAGAAAAACAATTGAGATTTTTAAGTAAATAAGGGTGCATATGACATTGTATTTACTGACCTTAGATAGCCTGCATGTTGTCTGCTACGATAGATTTAAAATTCTGTTTTTGTTTATGGAACGGAAGTGTGTTCTTTCAAATTGACTACATCGTAGTTCCAGTTCCTATTGTTTGAATGAATGGAGCGTTTATTTTTTTTTATGGTAATATGCTCTTTCTCAAGTAAAAGAAAATATTACATTTTAATATTGTTTTAATATATCTGTATTGTCCGAACAGCTGTTCCGTGGGTCATTTTGAAAGATAAATAAGGATTCGTTTGCCACTTTCATACCTAATATATATCTACATACATATAAATACATACATATTTATAAATATTACTTTAAAACACAATATGTTTTAAAAATAACCAGAACGAATTTTTTGTTACGTATTCTTATAAGTCACGATTATGATTATTTTAATAATATGCTCAAACAGTGATTGAAACAGGAAGATATCTAAAGAAATATTTCTGTTTCATTTAAGACATTGAAAGAATATGCTTTTTCTATAACTGTGATATTTGTTTAAAAGTATTTTTAAATTAAAATATATACTGACTAATGGATTCATAAGAAACGCAATGCCTAACCTTTAATAGATACAATCTCAAAATTTGGAGGTCATTTGTTTTTCTGTAAAAAAGGTCACATTATATTCGTGATTACAATAATTGTTTATGGTTAATAATATACGGTGTTTCCCCCATATCCAATTAACTACACTTAATTTCGTCAAACAGGAAATGACTGAAGTAGCACGTGTCCTCCTAAATATATTGGTCAAACTATAAGAAATATTAAAACTAAGGCCGTAAAAAAACAATTTTCTTGTACAAAAATAACAGACTAGAAAAATCTGCGATTGAATGCGTGGGATACACTGCATATTAATAGGATTAAAAATAATATTGTATATAGTGAGTCGGCCATATTCACAATCCCATATAATTCTAATTATTGTGTCATAAGGAAATTTGAATGTAATTTTGGGGGTATTGTAATCATTAAATAGAATAAAATAAAACAGATTTTTTTAATATTATTTTAATAATTATGTAAATAGGTTTACATGTAAATTGGGCATATTGTAAACTTATTACCTTATGGCCTTATTGTATATAGATAAATTGTTATTATTAAGTTAGGCCTCGGTATACAATTTCTGTTTAATTTAATCATTATGAAATATTGTAAATAGCTGTCATTTTGATCGATGGGCGTGACTAAATCTCGCGGTATAGATATAGAATGTAACCTTAGTTTACCCTTAGTTGTAAGTTAGAGTTTGTAGTATCAATACTCACTGATGACGATGACTTTATAATTGAAACGCGTCTGAGTGAATAAATGAATAATTTGAGAGTTTGCGTACGGCTTTGGTCATTATAAGTCGAAATATCATGTCCTTAATTTATTCCTTCAAATATTCAACGCTACCCTTGAAAATAATAGATGTAGTTAGTAAGCCCCTCTCTAAGGGCCAGATTGAGGTCAACTTAAGGAAGCAATCCTGAGCAAGTACTAAACTAACACGTTCCTACCATATTCCCAAGATAGACGGACTTTAATTTTTCATCTTACCAGCCTTTTGTGGTTTTGAACCTGAATATAGAAAAAGAACTATGTCGGATTTTTTTAAAAAGAATTCGAAACAATGAAAAGTTTTTAAAAGGGTATTTGTATGAGCTTGTATTTAATTCTAATAATAAGCTTTATTATTATTATATTTATTTTGTTTAAGATCGTATTCTATATAAGGGAATATATAAGTTAATCAGTGAACAAAAGTGTAATATTTACAGTAGGCTAATTATAGAGTCACATCTATGTAATAGTAATACTTAATCTATGTATAGAAACACTTAGTCTACGAATTTTATAATATTACAAGATATTAAGACTTCCTGACGTTATTAATGTCATTGTATTACGATAAAGAGTTTTTAATGTTTAGATTAATATAATTGTACTGCATTTCAAAGTATTAATTTAATTTGATTGATTTAAACTGCTGGATTTCAATACAAAAGTACAAAACGATCGTGTCCTCGGAATGCTTTGAAAATTATTCATCGTAAGTCTTTCAATATTGAAAAGAGGAAGATTGTTAGAAATGTATATTTTATTTATTTAAATACTTGACAGAAAACTAACATCTTTATATACTTACTAAGTAAAAGCATAGTATTTCTTCAATTCTCAAATTTTACCCAGTAAAAGAGTCAGAGTTTACCATGCCAAACTTCTCATTTGTTTTTATAATGTAAACTTTCCTCTTATGTACATTAGCCATTATGTTTCACCTATTCATTCGTACATTTACAAATTTATATCCCCACATTATTCGTATAAAATGTATAAATATCATGAGTTGTGTATATAACTAGAAATAATCTAATCTTTCAATTACCCCCTTAATTTTCTAAAAATATATCGAAAGAATATTCATATTGAAAATACTACTAACTCAAATGACTGTCGAATGGCTTTGGTTTTTCAATGTATGTTAAAAAAACCAGCCCTATCGAACTTCTCTATATGTCAACGAAGTTATTATTTCAAGGAATTCACATTTACTGAGCTTTCAGGCTATCATGACTTCACATGATGGAAAAACATGCTCTTTCTATCCAACTGCAATGCGAGAATAGTTTAAACTGCATTTCAGATCGTTTTGAAAGAGTTCATTAAGACATAGTTGTACATTACACAAAGTACTTATGGGTTTTTTTTAATAACTTGGGAGCGGGTTTAAACTGCCCGAAGCACCGCTACCTTAGGTATATTGTAGTTACCTCCCCGATCTAGTCAAAGAGCCCCTTCCCTCCTACCAGGTTTAGAAGTTTCCTGACTAGTGTTTACCTTCAACATCCTCTTCCAGAGCTGTGCTATCACCAAAGAGGTTGACGCCTCTCGGCAAATGCTTCACATCTATAAATAATGTTTGTAGCGGTCTCCAGTTCTTGCCCGCATAATCTGCACACTGGTTCATCTTTGAAGATACCCATATTATGCAGATGTTTCCTTAGTCCACATTGTCCCGTGAGTAGACCTGTGGCTATCCTCAATTGTGGCTATCCTCAATTCCTGCCTAGACAGATAGATGAGACTCTCCTGTAGCCCCAAAGAAGGTTTCCTAAGGGTTAGCTTACTGTGTCTCATTCCTTCAGCCCTGACCCAGTGCTCATAGTGTCTTTCAGCCATCCACCTTCGCACTGCAATCTTGACCATGGATTTGGAAATACCTACCGCCGGCTCCGATCCAATTAGAGGAGTTGAGAACCCCTCTCTGGCCAGCGCATCTGCGACTTCATTTCCAAATATTCCCCTATGCCCTGGCACCCAACCTATCTTGATTTGATTGTGCCTTGCCTGGGCTTCTAGGTTACTTAGGCACTCCCTGACTATGGACGAGAAGACCACATGTCCGTTTAGTGCCTTAATTGCTGCCTGACTTTCAGAGATAATAGCAATCCGGGTCCTGTGTATTCTCCCTGTCGCTATCTCTCCCAGACAGGCATTTATAGGATATATTTCGGCCTGAAAGACAGAGGTATGCCTCCCCAAGGAAAAAACTAGTTTTACCCTAGGGGTTTTACAATGCACTCCAGCTCCAGTGCTGAAGTCCATCTTGGAGCCATATGTGTACCAGATCTGAGCTCCCGATGTTACTGACCATGACCTTTCCATCATAGTTTTGTGGGCCTGGTCAGGTGCAAAAGTCCGAGTAAGGTGGTCACTGCCCATCTCCAAGACAGGTTCTTTGACCACGCACTCGATACTGGTATGTCCCGAAACATCTGGGAGATTAGCCCAGTTGTTCTAGTTATGCAATCTCCATGCTTGGGGTTTGGTGCTCGTGGTTGATTGCTTCCCACCTGTTGCACCTCACCCCTCACAACATCCAAGCCCTGGACGTTAACAATGCTCGGCTCCCCCTGCGTTGTGTGCTCAGGATTATTCGCCCTCCCGCTGCTCTCGCCTGATCTCTTCGGAGGCGCCTTCTAGCCGCTCCACTCATACGCTTTCTCCGTAGAGAAAGCGTGCTTAACTCTACAACCATTTCACTGGTTTCTGCAGTCGGCAGCTTAGTAGCCGCCCTCGCACTCCCAGTGGTGGTTGACACATCTGCTACAGACTCACGGTTTGCCGTCTCATTGGCTCCCGCTGTCTGTGCAGACTCAACATCAATTTGTGTACTTACTTGGTCTATTAGCTTCCCAAGTATGGGGGAAAGAACGGTCAACCAGAGCAGAACCTCCACGGCCCTGGCAAGACAACATACAATGAGGTTTTGTCTGGTTCCTCAAGGGGATCGTGTGCTATTGCTTTTTATACCCTGTAACCAACCATTCATCCATCGGCACGATGCCTTCCACCTTGGATTGTGTATTCAGTCACTGACCTTGAAGCACACCCCAAGCTCAGGACATTATTAACTGTTGCTCATGGAGCGAACAGCCTGCTTTACTCTCTTTTGTTACAACTGTGTCGTTAGAGTAGTTTCCCGCCCATACTTCACTGCCGCATTGCCCTTGGTTTACCTGGGAGGTGAGAGTAGCATTGTGAGGACTTAATTCCCAACTATCTCAGTCCCCAGTCAGAGCAGTTATTTCTACCACACCCATCCGGTTGACTGACGAAGAGGGATAATTCCTCACCTTTGAACCATTGCCTTGGTCCGGGCCTGCTTCTTCAGAAACCTTCCGGAATCCTTATTCACAAGTAGCCTACATATCTGTAGGCCGTTCCACTATCCGCCACCCGTGGACCCTCCCAATTGCTAAGGCAAGCTATCTGGGACTTATGGGGTTAGTAAAATTTTAAAATTATTTTATATGTACATTAGGCCTGTACAAAGAACTTAATGGGGTCATTAAAAAATTGAGATCTATTTATACTAATTTAAATATAGTTGCCATCGGTTTTTTATTTATTAATCGCTAAATGGAAAACGAAATTTAAATTTATTGTCTAGTAAAGTAAAAATGCATCATATATATTTAGGAATAAATTATGACTATTATAAGTTTGAATTAAACTTTAGGTCTCTTTTGGAGATAAAAGTATTTACTTTATGATATTTCGCACATAAGGCAATAATGTTTCACTAGATGTGTGTGTGTGTGTGTGTGGGTGTGTGTGTGTGTGTGTGTGTGTGTGTGTGTGAGTGTATGTGCGGTGTGTGTGTGTGTGTGTGTATCATTACATCCAGTTTTGAGAGTCGCTTTAGAAATATAATTGACTAGTCTAATTGGGGTTTTAAGTCGCAAGTATATTATTTTTTATTTGTGAAGTAATTATTTTTTATTGTATTGTTAATTAAATTCTAGCTATCGAGTACAGTGAACCAACGGTCTATAATAACAGATTCCACTTGAAATCTTACTAAACACTAGTTTCTTCAACCACATTAGTTTCGCTGATCATTATTGAAATGATTTCATTTAAAGCCATCTTACATCAAACCTATCACAGATTATGGTGACATGGTCGCCTAACCTAGTCTAGTTGAATTACCAAGTACGTAGTGAGACTTGAAGACCAAACATTTAGTATTTCCTTTTGATATTTAATGTAACTTTTATTTTATATTAGTTTTACTCCGTCCTACTGACTTAATACTCTTCTAAATATCCCTCAACTTTAAGTAGTTTATATATAAACTAGCTGTGCCCTGCTAAGTTTTATAAACTGAAATGTTCGTTTGCATTCATGAGAAATGAGAAACAAAACAAAGCATCGGATGTATCAAAGTTTGATTTTTCAACTCTCCAGAGTTAAGACAATACTGAGCGAAGGTTATGCCCTTTAAGGTTGAATCATTCTCAGAATAAGTTCTATAAGTCAGTTTTTCATAATTCTTCCACGCAAGATAAGGTTCTCCCCAACTTTTATCCATTGCAATATGCGGTTCTAATGTTTTCTAATGTTCACGGGTTAGTTTGGGAATGCTTGTTTGGAAATATGACCGAAGGTCTCCAGTGTTCTAAATATATTCACGGGGCCAATCCACATGAAATGCAGAAGTCGCCTTTTGGGTGAGTGACAGCATTCCCAAATAACCACTACTTTCGATTTGACGAACAGTGCAGCTCAATCCCAAAATACCTCAACGAAAGTGAATATTTAAATCACATTGCATACAATTCTGAATTGGATGTAGGTGGATACGTTAGTTTTCGTTAATAAACAATTTAATTCGGAACAAATAATGTTTCACATGTGATTGTAGTTGGTGTTCGTATAACGAGTGTTCCCTTCACTCCTGGCAGAAGTCAGTTCCTGGTACTGATCGTTGAAATATCTTTTTTTTCGCAGTTGCAGGTATGGTACTGACGCCAAAAATAGGTAAGCAATCTTTATAGCGGATTAAATGTCGTGTAAACGTTTGAGGTTAATTGCTGCAAAATGTTTACATTTATTGAAGTATACAGCTTACCTCTTTTTATATTATACAAATAATAATGCTAGAATTTTTTTTTCAAATGAATTATATATACATATGAATAAAATCAAATGCATCTATTTCACTCATTATTGGTTAAAATAATTTAGTAACGTTTATTGTCAAGAAACATCTATTACGCTATGGGTTGTATTTTGCGAAAAGAAATGGACGAAATGTTTCAGATGAATAATGGAAGATTCTCGAATTCAGTTAACTGAGGTTCACTTGACCACTCCCCTTTTCTCACGCAACAACGAATTTCAGCAGTTTGGTCCTAATCGATCACAGCCGAGTTCTTCTGCACATCGTATTTGTTATATTTACAAGTTCGTGGAAGGTTTGCACGACAAAAATAGGTAAAAACAAGCTTTATAGCGGATTATATGTCGTGTAAACGTATGAGGATAATTGCTGCAAAATGTTTACATTTATTGAAGTATACAATTACCACTTTTTATATTATACAAATAATAATGTAATTTTTTTTTGGTTCAATTGAATTATATATATATATATTTATAATTATATACATATGAATAAAATCAAATTCAGCTATTTCACTCATTATTGGCTAAAATAATTCAGTAACGTTTATTGTCAAGAAACGTATTTGTTATGTTCACAATCTAGTAGAAAGTTTGCATTCTAACACTCACTGTATTGCTATTTATAGGTTTAATAATTTCGTAATTAATTTTATAGCTGTACAAAACTGGATTACCGGATTTTCAGAATTGACATACTACTGAAATATTATGTCATATGTGATCGCAAACAGTTGTCACCTTTAATATTTGGAAATGAATAAAATAATAAGCATTCTTTATCATACGTAATTCACATTGACATAGAATTGTCTCTAAAAATGTGTGTATTTCTAATATTCTTTTTTTATAAAAGTAAAGCAGGTTAAATTTTGTTAAAGAAGACAGATATTTTGGCAATGATGTACTACATTAGTACAAATAATAGTAATTTCCCCATAAATAACACAAATTATCGATTGTTTGACTGTTTAGTATCTTAGGCTATATATCACATGAACGTGTATTGCAACGGGCCGGCACACCTGCTCAAAACCAATACAACCACTATCATACGCTTACTTACCCAGCCGTCGACCCTTTCGTTGACCAGCTCTATAGCGCATGACCGGCACCACGCGCCCGCTGTAGAGCAAGAATTTTGAAACGAGCCGCTCGTAGCAAAAGCCACGAACGCTGTGCAGTGCTCGCCAAAATCTGCCAGAGAACAAGTCACTGGACTTTAAGAACAAAAAACCTAACTTGCTGAGGATTTTACCCTTTACGGGTGGGTCATCCCGGGGAAGGAGTTCTTTTGAAAGACATATAAACGGCGAAATGACCATATCGATTGTAGTAGAGTGTAAGAAACTTGTTTAAAAGAATACTCAGTTTGTTTGCGTTAGTTGAAAAATATTTATTTTTTAATTTTAAAATCTATTAATTTAAATATGCACAGTATGCTTTTCTTTAACCTTGAGTTACATTTGTGTTGTTTCTTGCTAATTTTAAGAAAACATAATATTTGTTTATTCTATTTGAAATTAAACATGTAATTAAGATTTTCCAATTTCTGTTTACTAACTATCGGAATATATAGAAGCGTAAAACTTTACTCAATTAAACTCTCAATATTTTTTGTCAAAATTAAACCCTTTCAACCTGAAATTCTATTATTATCTTCCATTTAATTATCTCTTTTCCCTTAAGTGAATATTTAAAACATTTGATTGCTTGACCTAATTTTATTTCAATATCCTTGGTTATGTAACCTTGAAATTTAAATTGTCAATGTTTTTTTATGTTTACTTGGATTTTTAATTAAAAGTTATTTTCTTCATTCTACAAATTGTCGTTTTAACCCTTTTGTTTCTGGCAAAGCTTTACACTTCAGTACACTACGAAAGCTCCCTAACCTTTACATTATGTTCAATTAGTTAAAATCTCTTAAAAAGCAATTTATTTATGGCAACATTCTATATAGCCATGTAAGTGTTAAAATTTTTCCTATATCTCTATCAACTTTAATAGACCTTTCAAAAGAATTTTCTACATCCTTTTATATGTAGAAATCAATTCAATTTTACTAACGAACCTAAAACAATTTCATAAATGACATGATTTTTATACATACCAAATATCAAAGCACATACTGAAAAAGAAATTATATTTAAAAACATATAGATATATCTACCACGAGATATCCAAAATATTTACTGAACAACAAATCATATTTAATAAAAACTCTTAAAACATCTGCTGAATGAAATCATACACTTACTGAATGGAAATTACAATATTTAATACATATTTTATTTAAAACGTTTACTGAAACATAGTTAAAAGCCTTTCTGACAGATCCTTAATCATTTACAAAAATAAATCTACACATTTACTAAAATATCTTTAACCCATTAAATAGAAAATATTTACCCTTTGGCTACAATTAAATTAACCCTTTTTGCAAGAAAGTCATACATACCGGAAATTTACTAACATTTACTGAAAATTTATCAACGCAATTCCTGAAGGAAATTTATACTTATTAAGATTTAATTAACATTTATTGAATAGTCATCAACCCATTTACATAAATCATGTAACTTAAATTTCAAAAACTTGCAAAGATTTTATTTTTCTATTTAAGTCTTTCTTATCACCAACACTAACCTTACATTTTCTTATATATATATATATATATATATATATATATATATATATATATATATATATATATATATACACACATAAATCCTGAAATAATCACAATAAACGTATAATTAATCTGAAAAAACTCATTTTAATTTCTTAGCTAGCCACACTCACATTTTAAAATCCCTTGTTTCAAATATTTGGGTATTATTCATATTTTCGCAATTTACAAAATTCATCCATATATAAAACCTCATTTAAGTCATCTCTTGTTTTACTTAACCCTTTTGTTGCACTTTTAAAATATTTAAATTTAATACGGATCAAAGTCATAACCCTTTATTTTTACTCAAAACTTTATTTTAATTTACTTTACTTGATACCTATATATATTTGTACCCCTTTCTAAATACTACCAACAGTTTAATTTAATTAACTTGAATTTATGATATAACTCTTTTTCATTAAAAAGAACAATTTATGTTAATTGGTTTCGATTTTAAAAATTAGAAAATAACTCCTAAATAAAACAACAATTCAGTTTAATTTACTTATATAAAATACCGCCCCACAGTTAAGACTTTTTGAAAACAATGCATGGCTTTCGAATCAGCTGTGGTAAACAAACTATCTTTGTCAGCCATCTTGCATGCTTACCTTTGTGATATCATATTTAATTTATTGCAACATATTATCTCTTACTTAATTTTCTTACCCCTTATAAATTTCACCCTTTAAGTAATTTAAACACCTTTATTTGAGTTGTTTACAATGAAACCTTAACCCTTTATAACATTTCTAGCCTTAAATTTTTATTTCCCTTATTTTCATAAAATACAACATATTTTCTACTTTTAAGGCTTCGCCATCTTGTAAATCTTACCCCTCCCTTAAACAAAGCCCCCAGTACTTATTACTGAATTTCAAAGTTTGCTATTTATGGTTTTAAGATTTATTTAAACTGTTTCACACTTTCCCATTTAAAAAATCTTTCAAATTAAAATTTCTAATTTGCAAAGAGAAAACCGTGCAGATCTGACTTTAACTTTTCCATAGGGCCTGGTTCACTCCTTTCCCCCTCTCTCTTCTGCTTCCGCTTTGTTCTCCAGCTGGGTGGGAAGGTCCTGCATGGCTTTATTCTTGAAACGACGCTTGCTGCCTGTCCAGACGGGAGTTGACGCCATCTTTGAATTTCACCTTCCCTTTGTGGTACGGATCAGCTCTGCTTCAGGTCTGCTTGGCTTCTCCCTCTCTCTGCGACTGGTCATATTTTCTTTCTCCTATGTATTTGGCACATCTTTAAATTTAGAATTCATACTTATAAAATTTTAAATTTAAGCCCTTTTGTGACACTGTTCCTAGCTGGGCATTTTCTAACACTCAAATTTTTTAAATTTCTCACAAAGTTAATTTGAATTTTATTTCGTTAGTTTTGAATTTTAATATGATTTAAAATTTTTTTCTAATTCAACGCTGTTCACTTCGCCGGACACGGTCCGTTCACTTTGGACGTCCTCGTTAAGCTGCCCGCGTCAGGACGCCACTCCTTCCCCCACTAGTAGGCCTTCCATCTCCAGTTTATGTTCCCACAATGCTTCTTAACCAATAAGGATCTCTATCGATTACGTCATATTCTGCGCAAGCATTCCTTTGTATGTTTCAAAGTTGCTATCAAAAATCAATATATGGATCGAATATTAACTATTTTTCGTTCTAGCCGTATAACTCTTTATTGGTGCTTTTTACGAAGTTTTCTTATTCTTGTTTTTTGATTTCCTTCGTCTCGCTCTATCCTTTGAAATGTCGATTGTAGTTCTAGGTATATTTTGACAATTTTCCCCTGGCAAATGACTCTACTTAACTTTACTAACCCCTTTAAGATGGCTTGGCTTGTTTTATATCGTAAAAAATTTAAACTCTCTGTTTTTTAAATTTTTTCTTTTTGCGGTAGGTATTCCAACAGCATACAGCCCGCCGCAGTATGTAGACAAGCTATGCGTACTAAGGGTTTTTTAAAAATTCTGTTGAAATTGTATAAGTCAACAGTTTCCTAATATAAAAAAAAAATAAAAGTCAATTCCAACTGAGGTAATGAAAAAAATACTTGTTTTATTTTTAATTTTATAAATAGAATTATTATAAATATTTATATACATATGACGTAACCACAATAATAAATATTAAAATAGAAAGAGAATTTCCCTCCCTCTGTAACGGTTCATTATTGGAAAGAACATTTCTCTTATAATTTCATCTACAGTTTTAAGTAATAGATATCCGGTTACTTAAAAGCTGCCTCAGCGACAAAGTGCCGTACTTTAAATAGTACTACTGCAATGTCTTCAATGACTACTGCCATGTAGTCATTCAGTTCATATCCATTGAAATTCACTACACGTTATAAAAAACGTGTTTTAACTTCATTGGATAAATAAACTAGTATTTTATTAGCGATTGAAAATTTGTACAAGATATATAGTGTGAGGTAATAGAAAGAATTGAATAACAAACTAACTTATAACTTCAATAGAGGGTTTTACGTCAATTGGTTTTTGTTGATTAAACAAAGAAAAATCCACTTCAACGAAGAATTCAATTTGGAATCTAAACATATTCATATAGAAAATGAAGATTTCTAAAGAGTTATTCAATAACTCAATTACGTCAACAAGTTGCATTTCAAACAAAGTAGTACCTTCCAACTGTAATGAAACAATCTCTGAAAAAAATTTAAACTGAATTCCAGTCGCTCTTTAAAGTAAGGGAGTAATTCATGTATATATGAAAACTGTACGATCAGCGTTACACTCGATCCATAATGTGGAAAAAGTATCAAACTTTATTTGAAAGTACAAAACTCATGTTTCAAAAATACAAAAATGTATCAAACCAAGGAATTATGTTTGAATAAACTGTCGTTTTCTCATGTAAATCATGAATATTGTAACTCTTATAATTTTTTAGTAGTATAATCAAAAGTATCCGTTAACTCCTACGTAAATGAGTTTGTCGTCCTCAAACGATTATGCAACAGTGTTTCCTTTCTCTTATAATTTCATATACATCTTACAGTAATAGATTTCTGGTTATGGAAAAGTTGCCTCAGTGCCAAAGTGCCGTATTTCAAATATGTAGTCATTCAGTTCGAATCTATTGAAATTCACTACAGGTTATAAAAAATGTGTTTGAGCTTCATTGGATGAGTAAACTAGTATCTAGTATTTTATTAGCGATTGAAAATTTGTACAAGATATATATATATATATATATATATATATATATATATATATATAAGATTTTTAAAAATAATTTTATTCTTCTAAACCTTTTGTTAATTAAGAACAATTTAATTATGAAATTATTACAATAAATAAGCTTAACAAATACAACTGATATACATTCAGTTTGGGTGGAAACAACTGTTCCCTTCTATAGTTCGCTACACACTACCTTAACTATGTTCCGCAGGTGCACAATTCACATAACCTGCATCGGCAAAATTATACCTAGGTCATCTTAATAGTAGGTAATTCTACAATACTTAGTTATATAACTCTTCTATCCCTAAATAAAACTTCGGGGGTGGTGAAGTTTCGTCCTCTGTTGGAGTCCTCTTTAATGGGAAAGGTCGCCAGGTAATGGTTGACTTCTGGGGTCCAGTTGATTATGTTGTCCGTAACGTCTAATGCTGTATACTTGCAGTTGGCCTTATTGTTTCTAATGATGAACGTTTCACAATCTAATTTGTGGTGTGTCAAAATTTCAAATGAGCAAAAGTATTAGGAATCTATTTTACCATTACAATTACTGTCTAAATCTAAAGTTACAGAATTAGATCCCAACATGTACCTCAATTTCGGTATTATCGTTACATAAACTTCTTCATATTTTGTAGGTATAGAATTCAATGTATATAATTTAAAATACGTGTTTTCAGCAATTGGTAAGTTTATAAACATACAATTTTTTCAGAATCTAATTTACACTTACCTTTTATCAGGTTCTATAATTTCCACATATTTTCTACTTTAGGCTCTAAGGTAATCTTTCATTATAATATTTATATGTTTTGCTTAATTCCTCATATCTTTAATTGTCTTTTTTCAAATTGCCTGTTATAGATTTCATAACGTGTCCTAATCCATCTATAAGACCTCTTTGTACTCTTTTATTGCTGTTATCTTTTAAAAGTATAATTTCTAATATCTCATTAATTACATTTCTACTATGGTAAACATATTTAACATAATTAACAATATCTCTAATTTATTACCATTATCTGTTACATATTCATTACCATTTAGGATACCGTTATAATTGCTGCATAATTTCAACATGTTCTAATACGCCATTAGGCGTCAGTGGAATCAGTGTCATTTAAATTATTAATAAGCTTTCCTACGTTAAAATAATGGACAAAGGTATATTAGAGGATTCTAATATGGCTAGCCCAAGGTGTATAGGGATTATTCCGAGGTTTTTGGTTATGTCTCTAATATCTGCTGACTCGGTGGCTGTGCCAAGGACGAACAGGAGGGACATGGAAAAGGAATTTGATAATTAATTATGTTTCTTATCTTCCTAGGTCTTTTAATTTTTCATAAATGTATTTGTTCTCTTGTGTTATGGTGTCTATGCTTTATTTTGCCTATTTTCCTTTCCCTATTAACAGAACATATTTCCTCTTTGCATTATTAATTTTTTGTCTTGCCCTATTTTTGAGTTGAATTTACATAAACTTCAACTCTATTGTTAAACCCCGTGCCATTGTCTGATATAATTACAGTAGGCACACCATAGGGTCCGACAGTACATTTTAAAAATGTACAAATGTTTTTAAAGATTTTATATCTTTCTTCAAATTATACAAAACTTCAGTTTAAAACCACATAAGAACAACTAAAGTTCATTAATTTTGCTCTTCGAATATAACTTAGCTCTAAACATGAAATTTGTTTAACCCTTTTTATAACCTAAAACTAACAAATAGGACCCACATATCTGTTTTCCAAAATTTTTCTCTAATATTTATAAAGCGTTCTGCCAAAACCCAACATAATTTAATTTTTACTTTATGTAACGAAAATTTTAGAGTAATTTTTCTGACACATTTTCTCTGCTTTAAACACCTTTATAAAATTTTTAAATAATTTTGACATTATTTTTTTTCTTTCGTTTACCCTTCTCTCCGGGTCAATATCTATTCTAAGCTATGTTACGTTAAAAGCGGCTATTTCTTAAGGCGGCTATAAAATAATTGAAATTGAATTTATTTAACAGAAGTTTAAAATCTCTTTCATCTACGATTTAGTTATTCACATTTAAGTATATTTAAGTCTTATTTTGACTTATTTATTTTAAGTTCAAACTGTCTTTACTTTGTTTCTAACTCTCCAAAATTATTCCAAAATATTTTTATTAATTTCTGTCAACTCTAAAAGAAGAAGTCCGTCATTTTGAGCTACCACAAACTAACGTTATCCGATCCACATTCGTCCTAAACAAAACCACTATTCAAAACATATTTACATTTTTTTCAAATTTATTTATATTTTACTTTAAAGTTTTAACGTTCCTTAAAAAAATCAACATAAATTTTAATCAATTTGAGAGAGAGAGAAGCTAAACTGACCTTTTCGGAGGCAATTGTTGCTCATGGTCCCATTGCTTTTCAGTCCATGTTGCCTCGGGTCGTTCCTACTTCCCTCGGGGCTGGCCATCTAAAATTGGCGTCACCCTGCTGCATTTATGTCTTTTTGCCAAAACAAAGAGTTACACGTTATCGCGCGAAATTAGACTTCTTGATTTTTATTTTAATTTAAAAATTCTGGAACTAATCCGTTAAAACTTGTTCAAAACAGTTTCTAAGTTCTTAAACTAATTTAATTTCCGGTTTTAATCTATTCTTTGTTTAAACTACTGTTGACTGTACTCTGTTCAAAATTAAATTTTATAATTTAATTTAGTTTACTTTGACTCTAACTGTTGAAACACTTTAATTTGAGGAACTATTCATTTTCTACTTTCGCACTGACTTTAAATTTCTTCTCTGATAGATATTATTTCGACTTTTGGAGAAAACGCACTACCGCTCTCAGCCCTCCATTGTCTTGTAATTTTACGTTTTGAAACTATATCCCTGTTAACAAAACGGAGCTCGTTCAACACATCTTTCTCGTTTGCCGTCTTAAGCCACGCTAAAGAATTTTGTGCATCCCCAGGCATATTCCACCCCTCCGGGCGTCTATCAACCAATCGCCAGTCTACAAAATGACGTCTTCCAAACGCTTAGCATTGCGTCACTTCCGGTGTTCTAGCCCCTCACCTATCCGCTTTTGTTCGATTGTTTCCAAAAGTTTCGTAATTATTTTGTAACTCTTTCAATTTGCATTTTCTCGTGTTCTTCATTCTTCCTCCTTTTTCTGTTCTGCGCCCTCTCGAATGTCGACGGTCTTTCTTGGTAGATTCTAACCTTTTTTATCCTCCTTAAAATATGTAAAAAACCCCTTCGCCCGGCTAATGGCTTGGTTCTTACGCCTTATACTCATTAAACTCATCCCACCTTAAGCCTAAGGCATTTCTATTATTTTTTAGCTTCGCTACTCTAATTATACAAAACATTTTAAAATTTATTAAATTTAACATTTCAATTTTCAACAGTAAAATGGGACATTTTAGCTCGTTGCAATACACACACACACACACACACACACACACACACACACACACTCACACACACACACACACACACACACACACACACACACACATACACAAACACACACACACACACACACAAACACACACACACACACACACACACAAACACACACACACACACACACACACACATACACACACACACACACACACACACACACACACACACACACACACATACACATACACAAACACACACACACACACACACACAAACACACACACACACACACACACACACACACAGACACAAACAAACAAACACACACACACACAGATATATTATGTTAAACATCTGAAATAAATTGTATCAAAATTTTACGTAAGTACATTTAAGAATTTTAACATTTTTATAAAAGTAGGTCAGGTATCGGTTTTAAAAAATTTTTTCGCGAATATTTACAAGTATTTTTGAAGAATTAACTCACTAAATTATTTAAAAAACAAACTCATTGAGAAATGTAACATGACATAATTTATTAAACAATACAAACTTATGTCTTGTCTATTCATCTTCAGAACATTTAACTACAGCCGACCTAAAGAAGCCGTACGTCATTGCCCTGTCTTCCCCCGTGGAGCATTATGCCATTTTTGCGTTAAGCTAGTTCATTAGGAATTCCTAATAAATTATATTCTAGCGTCTTTGCAGGAAATTAAGATTTGAGCTCTTTGTAATATCCTTTCCTTAACGAAGAGGGAAGGATGCTCTTACTCTAAAACGCCATTTCCGTTATTTATATTTCCTTGGCGTTTTAATTACGTTGTGAGTATGAACATTTTCGTCATTTTTGCTACAGTTTGTTAAATTTCGTTATTCTTTTATAATAATGCATTTACTTAGTACAAAAAAACTTACTTACGGAATACGTACTTCTTACAAATAAAGTTAGTAGTATCTTTCTGTGGAAACCTGTATTACTTAAAATATGAATAAAACATTAAAATAGAAACTTGACTCTTGAAACATGTAATTTATTATAAATCACACCATTCAGTCTTACATATTTGTATGTGCATAACTCGTCTTCATAACCCATATTAGCTACAATAAAAATAATCAATACATTGAATTAAGTAACTTAAAGAAGTTCAGAAAAAGTTTATACGGATAAAACATTCCGTCAATATGATTGTTGCATTTTTCTTTATATCGATTTTGCAGATTTTATCATACTAAAACAATCTTATACTATTATTATTTCAATATTACATTTGAATAATTGGATATTTCATTTGAACACTTATTTGTAAAATATTGAGAAAATATTGTTAAAACTATTTTACTAGGTTTTTTCATTTATTGCTAACTAAATACTACAGAGGTTTCTCAAGTCACGAGTCACTTTTTAGAGGAAGTAATGTTGCATGTTTAAGATTTGTGAAACAAATTCTATATGTTGAAAAGCCTTGTTTCCTTCAAATGAAAGAATTTATCAAAATAAAGAGCTACTAATGAATTTAAAATTCAAACGTAAATTATTTCTTAAAAGCACAAAGTGGTTAAGAAACAACGACAGAGATTATTATCTGACAACAGATTATCAGTGTTCTGGCACTAAAGGCGCCCTTTCACTGCTTGGTGAGAGTGGAGGATGTGGTTACTGAACTAAGCTAGATTTTGAAGGGTGTTATTATTGGAAACCCTTCGTACGGATAAATTTAAATTTAAAATTATGCGTTCATTTTATACCCAAATGAAGTAATATATATTTTTGTAAACATAAACAGTTTTACATATTTTTCTTTGTACAGTTACAAAGACATTTAGAGACTTGGAACTAGTGAAAAGAAATAATTAATTCATTCTTTCAAATTTCTGAAAAAAAAATAATAACTATAAGTTCTATATACAAATTAGGTACTTGGCTAATATATCCAATGTTGGGACGAATGAGAAAGAAATCGTGTGTTAAATATTTCCAAGAGATGGAGAGGTCGAAGAGATCGCATCGTTAGGTAAAGCAAGGCATTTACAAGGATAGCAAACAAATGGTTAAAGTAGGAGGGTGGGATAACACGAAAGGAAATCGATCCATTTGTTAAACCCAAATGCAAGTGCTCTTTTCAGGCATTTAGAATCCTGATTTGTGGTTTTTCGTGAGGTACGTAAACGTTCTAACTACATATCTATGACGCACTACTCCAAAACTAATTAGATACGTCGGAGAAGTAATGCGTTTTTAAACCACTCAACATTTTGGTTGATAAAATGTTTTATTCTAAAATCTTCCTAAGTAATTCAAAGATCTTCTAGAAAATATAATTTAATATCTAGAATAAAATGAAAATAATTTTCACATGATTATTACTAGACTCTGATATTCTATATTTTAAAAACACTCGATTTTCTCAAAATTATTCCTAGTTAGCACAATGCAGATAACTACTTTTCCATTCTTTACATACAATTTGAAATAAGTTATTACAAGTTATTTGAAATAAATAAATATTAGAAAATGTCTAAAGTAAATTGCTCAAAACTACAAAGGAAACTCTACAGTTATGGACAAAATTGTTACTGGAACTGAACTTTTGGGCACATTAAATGGAATGATATTTTCTCATAATATGTACATTATAGTTATGCATAAAAAGAATATTACAACTACTACAGTTATACAGCTGTACTGTAGTAACGGAATCAATTCTCAGTTTAAATAGTAAATAGTATTTATTTATCAAAATTAACACCACATGAAGACTAAATAACAAAAGGAAAAGCAGATTTTGTAAATAAGGTATAAAATCTGCAGAGCATGACAACACTTTTAATTTTTTGTTATATTTATTTTTTTCTTTTATCGATGAAGTTTGAATATATTTACATAAAACATATTTGAGAAATTTTTAACTAAAGCAATGTATAAAGCATTTAATACGTGGGGCCTATACGTTATATTGTAAAACAACTGTTTTAATTCGCAGGTTATGTTACATTATTTTTTGAGCATTGTTAATGAAAACGATTAGTATTATATGGTTTTGATTACCTAATAAATATAGATATTTATTTAAAATTTGATAAATCTCAATACAACTAATTCAATACAACGATTATGTATTTTTTATCCAATTTCTGAAATGAAAACATTATAGGTCGCGTCCGAAAACAAATGATTAGATAACTTATTTCTTATTACGCAAAATTAAATGTTTTTCTGAATTAGAAATGTTTGTGAAAGCAGTTAAAAAGTTTTCACTTTTGTCAACACTCCCCTTAGTGCCACAACCTAATTCGGTTTTAGCAAAGTAAAATATTATACACACTTTTGTACTTCCCGGATGGTTATTACACTTGCCAAAAGACTTACTCCTCGATAAAATTATTAATAATATTATCTGTATTAGAATGACCAGTGTGTATTTATTTAAATACAATTACATACTTAGCTCAACCCTTTTATTAGCAAAAAAGGACTATTTGGAATCTATATTTAGCTCCCTCCACTACCAATACTGCGATTTAATATTACATCGTAAAAACACTAAAAGTTAATCTATCCAAAAAAAACTTCTTATGTACGATAAACACAAGTTTACTTGTAATGTGAGTCATATTAATAATATGCATAAACATTGATTCTGAAGATTTAAACGCTTCCTCGGGTAAGCAAGGACATGTATGTATTAATATTTGGGAAAGGTTTTATAAAATATTTTAAAAATATACTAAATTGACTTGAGTTGTCTGTACAGCTTACTTTATTTCTTAATTAAGTAAATCAAAACGAATTCGTAAACCGTCTAGATTTCCCCAGAGCTTCAGACCATGTTCCCTGGATTTTACACCTAATGGGTTGTGTTGTAAGGTTAAGTCTACGAACGTAACTCTTGTAATAAGTCTATTTGTGGTAAAGAAATAACGAAATTATTTTTGATTACACATTTCCCTTGTCCTCCTTTATACGACTTCTAATATTAAAACCGTTATTATTATTTATCCAATGTATTTGTTTAGTTACTAAATTTGTAAAGGATTTATTTTATTAAAAAATTTCAATTTATAAAATAAATTTATTACTTGAGTTTAATAATTACCAAGTTTCAATTTATTGTTTAAATGGACATTATATACATTTCGTATATTTAGAATCAGTTGCGCTTATAAATGACAAACGTAATTAAATATACTCGAAATGTATTGCTTTAGTAAATGTTGATAAAAAAATGATTTAAAATATATCTTTAAAAATATGAAAATAATTACAAAAATCCTACATTGGTAAATAGGGATGCATAGATTCTTCTTGTAATATTTAAATACCCTGATACCATACTTTATATACTTTAATGAATCTAGTGATAGTTTTGTATATGATAGCTACATAACGTAAATAAAACTCATGTGTTGTAAAAACCTGTTTTTTTTTATTCACTACAAATTCACTACAGCTTTACTTTGAATAGTGACATATTTGAGTTTACTTTTATTTTTAAATACTAAAATATTAACCACTGTAAAATCTTTTTAATAGGTGCTAAATAAGCGTTTTTAGTTTATTGATTATGAACTATTATTTAAATATTGATATTACATATATATATATATATATATATATATATATATATATATATATATATATATATATATATATATATATATATATATATATGTATATATATGATGATGATTATGATGATGAACAGCAATTATTCGGAGTACATCCATATATATATATATATATATATATATATATATATATATATATATATATATATATATGTATATATATATGTATATATATATGATGATGATGATGATGATGATTATGATGATGAACAGCAATTATTCGGAGTACATCCATATATATATATATATATATATATATATATATATGATGATGATGATGATGATGATGATGATGATGATGATGATGATGATGATGATGATTATGATGATGAACAGTAATTATTCGGAGTACATCCGTTTATTCTGTAGTGGATAAAACTTCATTTCCGACCTTTCGCTAAAATTTTATCCAGTACTGACGAGGTGAATCCAACATCAGTTAAAGATCAAATGAAGAGAGCAGACAACTCTGCTCTTATATATAGATGAATGAAACCCCGCCCATTGACGTCAATCCACACACACCTGCGCCAAACAAATACTCACATGCCTTTCTTTCAGTTTACTTTTCTACCGAAAAAAATCTATCAATGACACATTTCTAAACTCTGGGTAAATTCAAAGTATCATAGTGTTTGTTAAAACTTCCTTGATTCTCTATTTTGACAGTTGCACGTATAATTCTAGTCCTGAAATTGTTTCACGTGAGCAATCTGTCGGGAAGGCTGGAAATCCCAGGTATGTCCTGTATCGTAGGGGTGCTGGTACAGAGCCGACCGTTTATACTTGATTTTAAGGCTAATTCTGTGCTCCTAAAGCCTAGTTGAGTTACGTCTTTTTGTTTGGCCAATGTACGATTTTTTACGAGTACCGTAAGAAACGCTGTAAACGCCTTGGTTTTCCAAGAAGTTCTTATCTTTGGCGTTACCAAGAACCTTGACAATGATGTTAGGTTTGTAGACAGAACGTATACCATAGCTCTTAAAGAGTCTGCCAATCCTATCAATGGTTCTTCTAATAAAACGCAGGATAAGAGTAACAGTTTTCTCAGTCTCCATCTCGTCCACTTCAACCAGGACACTTTCATGGTGTAACGCTTTATCAATGGCATAATCCATTGCTTCTGAAAACCTCTCTCATTGTAATACGTTTGGGGAATGGTCAGTCTCTCAGTGCCTTATAGAATAGATGTCGGTGACTTGTGAGACCGAGAGAAGAGTGTGTCAGCGTCAGCCTGGATCTGTGATGGGTGGCGTTGTGACTCAGCGATTGATCTATTGGCGTCAGTCGGTTCGTTAGACCGAATGATGAACACAATCATTTTGACCCTTCCTAACCAACACTTCCAGTAAGAGCAAGCAGACATTTTTGCACTTTGGTCTACTTCCAAAGTGATAAATATCTTGGAGTGACGAAACGTGAACAAAAACAAAAGAATATAATTGTTTGGCTCGGATGTGTGTGGATTGATGTCAAATTGTCGGTTTCCACAGTTGACGTCAATTGCGGTTTCATTTCTCTCTCTATATATGAGCAGAGTTGTCTGCGATCTTCATTCGCTCTTCAATGTTGTTGGTGTTATATTGTCAAAGCTAGATGAGATTCTAGCGAAACGTCGGAACTGTGATTTTATGCAGGGCAGATTGTAACTATTCATCATAAATTTCCATCCGTGAAGGAATACATAATAAAATATAATTGCTCGAGAATAATCTAACAGATGCCTTAAGTTATATGGTTTACCGAATATTCATAAACCAGGCACTCCTATGAAACTGATACTGAATGCTATTAATTCACCACTTCATAACCTGGAGAAATACTTGGCTTAACTTAGCAGCCATTGGTTCAGAAGGCCGATTTCTATATCAAAAGGTCTGAACATTTCGCCCAAGTGCTGCATGGAATTCAAGTTGAAGAAAGTGACAAATGGCTAGCTTTGATGTCAGGTCATTATTTCCTAGCGTTCCTATTGATGAAGTGCTTCAGAAAATGTCCATTTTTGAGACGCTCCCTTCACATATCTTAGAACTGTGGTTAAACACTGTCTATAAAACACTTACTATTTCTGCAGTGAACATTTTCACGGGCAACTTGATTGTGCTCTTATAGGATCTTCTCTTTCTCCAGCTTAAGCCAATATTTTGATGACTTTTTTTGAGCAAGATACCCTGAATGATGTTTCTCTTAGGCCTAAAGCGTGGTTTCGCTATGTGGATAACGTATTTATGATTTGGCAACATGGTGGCACAGAACTTGATAATTTCCTCACGGCACCTCAACTCTCGCCAATCATCGATACTTTTCACTTTGGAACTAGAGAGTGATGGTAGCTTGCAGTTTCTTGACTTGTTGCTTAGGCAGGGTCAGAATGGTTGTGTTTACCATTGTCTGCGCCTTTTATTTGATCTTCAACTGTTGTTGAGTTCACCTCGTCAGTGCTAGATGAGATTCTAGAGAAACGTCGGAGCTACGAATTTTATCCACTGCAGAATGAACGGTTGTACTCCGTATATTAAATATTCATCATATTTTTCTATGTGTGAGGAATACGTATCACTATATATATGTGTGTTATTCTTGTACTTTATAAATTTAGTTATGTTAATTTTGTGAATTTACTTTGTGACTTTATATATTTAATTTGTATTAATTAGTTTTTTCTTACTTTTGTAGGATTTCAGTGACCTTGATCGTTCTCGTACACTGGCTCAAGTCCAGCGTGATCCATTTGGTCCATTTTCAAGATGATAGAGGAATTTCTTCATTATCCTCTTAACCAGAACTTGACTGAGTCTTTTAATGGCTACTTGGTGTCTGATCGTTTTCGTAGCCATTTTTGTTTCCTTTTCCTCCACAAATGATCCGCTTTGTCTTATTTGAACCAACTAAGTTCAACCCTAGGGCGTTGGACATAGGATTTCATGGAGAAATATTAGAAGACTATTCTTGAATAAATGTTTTTTATTGAGACAACTGCTACACTACGTATTTTTTTAAAGGTCATTGATAAGTTTTGGTTGAGAAATTATTTGAGAGCATTAATCCATAAAAGTAAGCCAGAGGTTTTCTTTCATGAGAATCTCAATTACATTATATCCATTAGCCAAATTTGTATACTTTAAATGCCAAAAATTATATTCCAGTATGTGTGTGTGTGTGCGTTTGTATGTGTGTGTGTGTGTGTGTGTGTGTGTGTGCGCGCGAGCGCGCGCGTGTGTGTTGGTGTGAATGTGTGTGTGTGTGTTGTGTAAGACGAGATTACGAATAAAAATTAAAAATAAGATTTATATACCTGTAATTCTACGATGTCTTATGACCAACAAACAAATTAAAATGAGTCCTAGGAATTAATAACGCAGTAGTCTAATTGCTTTTAAAGAAATACAAGAAACATCATTCCATTCTTACAACTCTGTATTTTTCTTTTAAAACGGGGAAATATTTTACCGTTTGAAAAGATTATGCAGAGCGAATAACGAACTAATTTTCCATTAAAGCTGGCTCCTAATTAATCAACCCCCTAAAACGCCCCTTTTTCTGCAACAAATTGCCCACTCAGCAGCTTTTCTAACTTCTAATGGACTTTCATAAAATGAGATGTTTTCATATTAATTATTTGCTAGAATTAGTACTTTTATATCTTCATTTCAAGTTCAAATAATATTTATTCCACGTTGCCATAAACTATAATTCTTTTTTAATTAATTTTAATTTTACCATTTTAATTGGTAGCATAGTAATCTAAGTAAATATAAAATAAACTCAGTTTGGTGCTGTTGAAAAAACAAACAAACAAAAACTGTATTTATATATTCCCTTTCGGTAGTTTATTTAAACTATTTTATATTAATAAAATCGGATTTGTGTTTTTAAATTTATCATTTCATACACTAACAATATCATATTCCAAGCACAATTTTATATTTCAAAAGATACAAACCCGTTAAAAGATTAGAAATAAACGCACAGAAATAGAAGAACATAGATTTTAATAAACAAAAAACTAGATAGTAAATTAATTAATTGTTAAAGAAATAAATCCTACGAAATAAATTTTGAAATCCCAGTAAGCTACTTTCCTATCGCTTAAAAACGGAAAGGCCTGGATATCAAGTTATGGAAGTTTGGATAGTTGTTGAGTTTATTTTCATATTTTCGGCTATTGTTCCAATGAGCTCATCAGCAGTCTAGAAAGTTAATATCTTTTTAGATGTTCAATGCAGGAAATTGCAGTCATACTGTATTTTAGAAACATTTATATGGAAATACCGCTAGCTAGGCCTACTTTAAGAAGAATGAACGTGGTAATTCCCTTAATAACCAGTGGATCGCAAACACTAGCTCTGACTAAAGTCACATTGCTGAGAACTAAGAGTGCAGTATAGATGGATGGAACTTGCGACGGTGGATGTTGGGTTACGAAATAAAAATTAGGTAGAATGGAAAATTAGTAAAAAAATGAGAGTTTACGGATGTTGAGAACGCGTAGCTGGAACTGAGCAAAACAGATTGGTAGGATAGATAATCCAAGATGGATAGGGGAATTATATATTGGCCACGAATAGCATACAATCGCAGTAGAGAAAGGCTAGCTATAGGTTGACCTGATCTCATCAGAGGTAGTAACTCGCACAAAACAGTCAAACTTTAAGCGAGACCAATGTTCAGTATTGTAGCTAAAATATTAAACAATGAAGATAACTCTGTATGGTATCTTTTCCATTATTAAACAGATGAAACGTTTTCTTTATAGAAAACATCAACGTAGTGCACAAGAACGATTTTTACTAGGTTATTCAGCAAACGAAAAACCTATTTGTTTTCATTTTGCGGCGATCGTAAATCTTTTACTATACGATGTTATTTCCGTCAAAGTAAAAGTGATAAATTATATCTGGGTTATGTTACGAACAAGAAAAACATGTGACAGGGTTGCTAATATCGTAATTTTGCTGGTACTGTTTATTGAGACAAGTTTTTGTCCATATTTGTGTTATATTTCTAAAACCTTAATAGGATAAATATTACTTTTATATTGAATGTAAATTTTTCAAAAAAATTACAGTATTTGTGTTTAGATGGATATATGTTTTATTTTGTATGTCACATATAATATCAATTAAACTAATTGGGAATAAAATAATTTCATTTTTATAATTAATAATATTTATCAAGATTAGATAAAATGATTCAATTAAGCAGAATTCCACAAACATAGATAAATAGATTCGGTTAGAATAAGTTCAAAAATAATACTATAATAAACAACAAACATAAAAAACATTAAGGCAATTCCTAAGTGCTGGACTTCAAACATATAGACAGTGAACAACCTAAATACATCAAGTTTTTAAAATTTAATTATTGATTTTTTATTGAAAAAACTGTTAACATCAAGTGTTGTCAAATACAGGTTTTAATAAACGTATTTGAACTTCATTAGATGAAAAAAAAATGTTAATTACAATTGAAAATTTGATCTAGATATATTTAGGGAGAGTATGATCTCATAAATGGAATTGAATATATTATATAATATGATTGCGTTGAAAAGCAAAGAAGCTATATCGATTAATGACATACATATAAATTTCCTATTTTATTACTATATATATATATATATATATATATATATATATATATATATATATATATATATATATATATATATATATGTATATATATATATATATATATATATATGTATATATATATATATATATATATATATATATATATATATATATGTATATATATATGTATATATATATATATATATATATATATATATATATATATATATATATTTATATATATATATATATATATATATTTATATATATATATATATATATATATATATATATATATATATTCGTGTTTATATTCATATAATGTTTTACATTAATACATGAGTTTTAGAATTATTATTTAAAATTCAAATTATTTAAATAAATTTAATTTAATCACTTTAATGCAATTTTCAACATAATAAGAAATATTGTAAAATGAATAAAAAACTCCTTTGCTATCACAAAAACCTATGTAAGTATATAGTAAATAAAAATACTATTATTTTTATAAAAACAATTTATAAAAACTATAACTAATAAGCCGTTAGAATTTATAAAAGGAAACCATAGATAAATATAATTATACATAAGTAAATAATGTTTACTAATAAACAGTGTTTCAGGATTATAAATACCTATATTTTTGTCGCTATAATTTTTCTTCGAGACAAGTTCACGTATTTATATTACTGAAAACATAATATATTTCTTTTACTTCTAAAATACACTATTTTATGCATGCAAATTTTCTCATAATTATGTTGCGATTGCATTTTTTCATTATAATAATTTATAATATAATTCTTTTGTGATCTTGGTCTATAACATTTAATTATTTAATCTCGTATATACATAAATAAAACACTAAAAAAATAAGATTTTTTGAAGATTTTAAGATTTTCTGGTTGTGAGATATGAATCTTAGTATTTTATACATATTGGTACTACAAGTTATTTTACCTCCCGTATTTTTTTCTCATCGACTAATTTTGGAATGCCTATTAAGTTTAATTGGTTTAAAAGGGCCTATAGTTAATTAAGATATTTTCAATGTAGCTAATATTTTTACAGCAATTATACACAAAGCTATATAAAACTAACGTTTTAAAAATCTAATCTGCAATGTGCAAAAAGCATTTAAAACCACATTATATTATAAACGTATAAGTAGTGAACGAGTCACTACCACACTCTCCTGGGATTAATTAATGTTACCGTGAACTGCTTTAAAATAATTAGACCTAACCGGTTTTAATTACGCGATACTAACTCTGCCTATGTGGATTACCTATGTGCAAATTAAACTTCAATTTAGCCAACAAGATTAAAAGTTGAAGTGAAATAGTGTTATTAACACCTAATTTGCTATTATCAATTTACAAAGTGTTTTACATATATTGAGTATAAATGTTTTACAAAATTTGTATTTTTGATCTCAAGCATGGCAGAGTGAAATTGTTTGGAAGTATTGATGCATATTAGACTAATATTTTTATTTAGGAATAATGCAAAGATATTAAAATATTTCGATTAAGTGGGATATTTTGGTGTCAGGATAGGGTTTTCAGAAACTTAAACAGGAAAGCGCTTACAGATCAACCTATTTTAAAGTGAATCATGTTTACTATTGGGTTTTTGAAGGAGATCATAAAGCTTTACTGATGCAAAAAAATGAATAATTCAAGTATTTGTAACATTCCTCTTTGACTAACTGATATTATTTAATTTTTAAAGGCATAATTTTGCACTATCATTTTGCTCTTCTGGGGTCGCAGACGTTAACTGATTCTGAAAGCCACTCACACTTCAACCGCCTATTCATAAAAAAATCGTCTAATGTAATCAGAATTAAATTACTTCATAAAATGCGTTATCTATATAAGCTTGAAGTAGTTACACTGAGAACTTATGAATGATTGTGGATAGATAGGTAGCAAGACAGTGGATATTTTATAGTTTTGCTACTTTAACCACTGAGCGAAATTTTATATTACTATAACGAGCAAGGTCCCAATCGTAATTTATTGGACAAAGCTTGAAAACTACAAGCTTTACTTTGCGGGCACAACAGTACTTTGACTGGTATATTCTAGAACCTTTTAGATAAAAGCTGATAAAAATTCTGAAAACGATAAAATGTTATGTATAGAGGTTTTGTTAAGCAATAAGAGAACAGTATTCCTTATGAAGTGACGAGAGAAAAAAATTGTAACAGGCAGCGACAGTTTAGGAGGCTTCCACATTATTTCCTTTGTACACATTAACACACAGGGTGTTGCAGGAGGAATCTGCCATACTGCACAAGCTTATTTCTCTCGCAAAAATTATGAAAACAGATCATGTAAACATGGGTCCGGTAATGCTTCGTTGTTGAGTTATACAGAGTCAAAGATTTCACCTAAAGTTCAGATCTCTCAGTGAAATTAACTCAGACTGAAATCTTTAGGGCCTTAATTGAGTTTATTAATTATATACATTTTTTTGTAAAATGAGCCGAAAAATCGTATAAAACCCGTAGCAGAACTCTATCTCCAAATGGTTCAGAGAAAATTTGTGTAAAGCAATAAAAGTTATTGTTAAAAACACAAATGTTTGCAAGTGAACTACATTAACTCCTTTAAATTGCTTATACACAAAGAAAAATGTTGAATAACATTTTAAGAACATTTTATTCTCAAAAATGTAATGTAAATAATGTCAATAAAAACGGAATAGTTTTGTTTTAAATTCAATTTAATTAAGGAACACACAGAATTAAAAATGACTAAAATCACGCATTTCTAATGACGTAGTCAATAAATTTATTGATTTTATTGACATTTCCAGTGCTTAAGATTCTTTTATTGTTATTCAATTTATGCAAAATGCGTAGGATCATTTATAGTATATGCATCCATACGTTTGATTTAACGACATGATTTTAGAGTGGTGTCAAGTATCGGTATAGTGAGTAAAATGCTTAGGATCATTGCTTAGGTATATGCATCCATAAGTTTGATTTAACGACATGATTTTAGAGTGGTGTCAAGTGGGATCGGTATAGTGAGTAAAATGATGCTCCTGTTGACTTTTCTTGAAACTGAAATATGAACAAAGAGTTAGTTTTACAAGCTAGAGGGATTGTTTTCATCTCTATGATGTTACTTCGAATTGTATATCGGGGGCAATGCATGTAGAGTGGACAACTTTATATTCCTACATACTGTTAGTTTGACTGAGTCTCTATTACATTTGTTCTTGAAATTAAATTTGGTTGTTATAACTCGTAACTAGTATTTCATTTGACTCGGACATGGAAAACATTTCATATGAATATTCAAGAGAATATTTACCTACTCGGGAAACTGTTACGGCGGCGGGATTTAGAGAGGTCTCCGCGAACACAGCTCGATTTTATCGCTACAATAACCTAATTGGATAAACTTCGTACTCAGATTAATGGTCTGAGAAAAAAATGCCAAATCTTGTATCCAATTAATTAAATTACAAGTGGTATATAAACATAAATTGTCACCAGAACCATTTTTTTAAATTAATAAACAAAGTGTGCTTCGACGTTTAGCAAAAATAAATAAATTTATTATTTTCACAATATATCATTAATATTCCACAAAACTATCAACGAGTGCAAATTTTAATACCTTTGGTTGAATATACTTTTTTCAAATATTAAAATACTGATATTTGTTGAAATAAAACTTATAATTTAGCTATAACTTATGATTATAAATTATATTTCAAGACTACCACTTGAAAATCCACCAATAACCTCCTAAAATATCTTAAGCCCATGGAATTCATTAGTTGTGATGACTGTTATAAATTAAAATACATTAAGTTTTTATCTAGAAAGATGATATTACTAGATATATTTAGCACATATTATACCTGTTGGGGAAATATCCGACCTTCAGTAAATAGAAGAGCGGAAGCAAATGTTTTAAAACATTATATAAAATTTAATTGCAATAATACTTTTGACACATAAAATAACACACAATATCAAGAGCACAGTGGTATTGTAATTGTACAAAAATCATGACTTTGGGAGTGTTTTCTGTGCTATGAAAAAATCAGGTTTCTACAATATTTTAAATAAACAGTTAAGACAAGAAAAAACGGCAAAATCCAAGTCAGACAAGCAAATCGGTAGTGGGGGAATAGAGACGATAACTATCGCTGAGCCTTTTGGGGCTCTCTCGTAATTAGGTCACTGACCAGAAAGGTCATACATAGTTTTCTGTTAAACTAGCGAAATTACCAAAAATGGATTTCTAGAGCATAAACTCGAGGCCGCGGAGTGCGGAAGTAATGTAGTATGTCTTAATTTATGTCTAGTGAAAACTAGACATCGAAATATGAAAAATCACGGTTAAAATTTCATTTGTAAAGAAACTGGCTTCGCCGAATTTATCCGTTCCTGCTTCCTGGATGAACCAAATTCCAGACGAGAAGAACTACCAGTCTGGAAGCGTAAAGTCATCTCCTTGGACCGTGGGACGTATCTTGGAATGTGCGATAATTGGGCAAGTCATGATTTCTATACAAATTTAGTAATAAAATTAAATTTGATTTTGAAATACGTTCAAAGATTCAAAGAAATGCTTTAAATGTGTAAAATTATAAATAATGGCTTTATTTCCTTGAAAATTAAATTGGTAATTACAAAATTATTTAGTTATAAAAATGGTTATATAAAATGTTCAAATGTTTGTAAATAAGAGAAATAGTAAAGTATATGGAAAAGCACAGAAAGAAGATTAGGCATAGTTATAAAATAAATTCATTCATACTATCTAAGGAAATGCCGTAAAGTTTGTTACAACCAGTAGTTAAATAAACTGGGAAAAAATATTTATCAATATTTTACTTGTAGAAAAATATAAATAATTTCTCAACCAGAAATTATTAAACAAAGTCAATCACTAATTATTGAGTATTTTTGAATGAGTGATAAAATTTGAAATTTAGTTTATTTAAAATATTTCAAATATATATATATATATATATATATATATATATATATATATATATATATATATATATATATATATAAATTCATAAGCTTGAAAATCAATGATTTCTGTAGCAGTAGAATTAGTAACAAATTTCGTTTAAGTAATACAATATGTAAATTTAATGAAGGTCATTTAACTGCTGACACAAAATAAGATCTTAAATTAAATTTGGAATTTATAATAATTGAAATAAACTTAACCAACCTCCCTGCAATAAATAGCAAAATAATTTTAGTTTATTTACAAGAAATTTAATTTATGTTTTGTTAACTAAGGACTTTAAGATCTGATTTCAGAATTTTATTATTTAAGAATTTATTTCACTTACAAATTTCTTCATTATTAAATTCAGTTTCAACAACAGCCAAAAGAGTAATTTTTATTGGGTAAATCCTGTGTACAAAAATAATAAATTTAATTATTTCCCAACTAGTAAATCATAATAGTAAATTCACAAAATCAACACAATTAATAAAACCCAGCCTATTAGAGAAAGTCATATTTATTTAATAATAAATAGCTAGAAATCAGTGTGCAACCTAAAGATAATCGAGCAACCCATCCAGAGAAATTAATTAAATTAAATTATAAATTATGAGTTAGCTTAAGGACTAGTTGGTTTTGCTTTAAAGCCCAGGAGTTGATACTCACTGGCAGGTTTTACCATATGAAACACAGAACCTCCTTTAGGAGGATATGGTAAGACTCTATCTTGCACGGACTTCACTAAAGCAGGAGCATGGTGGAGAGTTGTCTTCAAAGCATGGTAAGGCAAATTTATGATTTGGTAAATTTTATGTGTTTTCAGCTGACATAAATTAGACCATATGACAGATCACTGACATTACCATGACTTTAAATACACTTTATAGACAACGTTCCCAGGGTATACTTATTAGATGGGATTTTAAATCCTTGCTCATGTAACTCGGTGGTAGACAACTTTCGACAGGTTGAAGGTTGCCGGGGTGAGGCACCGTTGCAGTGTGTGTGTGTGTATCTGGGAACAACAAACATTTTTATAAACGAAAAAAATAATATAATAAACGAGCAAGTACAAACAAATTTTAAAATATTATAAACTATTATTAAACCTAATAGACATACTTAACCCTATGACAGACCAAAACTAACCCACACTGTTGTGAAACCAGAAACAGAACGGTACGGTTGGATCAGGTGAAGGAATATTCCCCCTCCTTCCTACTACCAGCAGTCTTCTAAAGAACTCGAAAATGAGAGGACTGTAATTTATAGCTCTTGAAAGCTTGCGAGTCGACTAGAAATATATCAAGAAAGGTTATAGGGTACTTACGTATTATACGGAGACCACTAATATAGGTACGTAGTAATGTTGTATAAAGATACAACTAAATTTCTCCTGACTAGGTACTTCATAGGAGAATAAATTCAAAGACATTAACTTGAACCAACACCCAAATTAACTGCAGAAATCACGCTAAAGTTAGGTTATGTTAAGTTTATTTATTCACAATATATTTAGGACATCGTTTTTGGTCGCGTAGTAGTGTCAGCGCACTACTATACGTATAGACAAGCATATACCTACAAACCATTCACTTAGGATAGATTTGGTTTTAATTTTATATAACATTACTCTATACCTATATTAAAATAACCTATAAAGTATCCAGTTAGGATTGATTTGGTTGTAATTTTATTTGACTATATATGGTTACATCTGACAATATTGTGTCTTACGTATGATAACAAACATCTGTTTTTATTACTCATAGAATAAACTATTTTACGTATGACCAAATACAGTAAATTAAAATTGTCCACAAACATTATATTATTACTCAATAACTACGTTAAATTTGGTTACTCAGGAGTTACTTTAGATTTACTCAGTTGGTGTGTTGTCTTATTAGTCACTATTTCATATAATTTTAAAGTAAAATTTGAAAAGTTGTAAGTGTTAATTACAAGTTTAAAGTTACATTAGTTAATTTTATGTGTCGCTCTGTAATCTACTGGTTTCTTGCATAAAATATAGGACAGTAAATAACATGATATATAACACAAAAGAAAATTGACCAAATAAAGGTTTTTGATAGTCCATATTACTTTCCGATCGGTTCCTTCTCAACACTTCTCCTTTTAAACTTAGATCATCAAAGTTACGTAAGCCAGTGCTAGACTTTTCCAAATCTAGTTGGAATAAATTCCCTAGGCATAGGATATTTTATTTTCGAAAACTTCCGAAAACGTATTTTTGGTTATACCTGATAAAAGATCTTAAAATGAGTAATGAAATCAAAATTATTTGAATCGTTTTTTATTTTATGAAAATATATTTTTAAAACATAATTACATTTTTAAATGCGTTGAGTTTTAAAAATTATTTATTCGAAAACTTCAATATTAAGATTTTTAAAGCATTATTATCTATAATAAAATTTCATGTCTCCATGTAGAAATTTCATTTATTAGTGGTGAAATGAAACCATTTTTATAATTTTTGTTTTTTTGTCGTATAATAAACTTTGTATCGACTATAACTACAAATAGTGGATGGTTTTAATAATATCGGACACCAGATTTTACCAATTCGACTTGGTTGTACATTTTTAAAAGTAACCCATAAGAAAAAGTAATTTTCGAATGATTTTACTTCTAGAATGTCGATCATTTTTATTTTGTCGATAGTATTTTATCTCTGATTTGCAGTTCATTTTCACGAAATTTTAATTTCTTGAAAACATTTCTAAACAATATGCAGACTTAACTTATATGTGATTAGGAATTGGTGCCCGGCTGACAATTTTACTAAGGCATAAATGTTTCTTATATTTTGCAACGTTCAAATTATACAACTATTTTGCAAATAGTTTCAAAAATTACAGTGGATGGTTTAAAATTTAAGCTATGTAAATTCAAAACTATATAAATTCTTATGGTGGATCGCCCTGAATATTTTACCCTACTTCAAATTTTAAAAAAAATAACTTTCCGAACTAAAAAAAAAAATAAAAATTGTGGATATCGTCCTATTTGTTGGTTTTGATCAATTTTCCAAAAGATCATATGTGACCGATAAATCTCACATTTACCAAGATATATAAACATATAAATGAACCACCAAAGGCTAATCAACCCACATATATAATATAATAACTATATAGCTATGTTACCATTCTAAGGTAATAACATGTGTTACAATTATTATATAAAATTCATGTTGATTGGAGCACTCCAGATAATCACTGAACAAATGACAAGTCGGTTGAATATCGAGTAAAGTTTATTTATTTATTTCGACGTTTCGTCAACTGATTTGTTGTGATATAGCTCAAAGAACGTTGTTGGTGATGTGTAGGGAGTTTGATGTTTTGCCTCCACACATTACTCACTAAAACATTAAATGTAACTACTTGACCTATAAAATGTTATGTAAACGGTTAACGTATCGCCTAAAACATTAAAAGTGTAAAGGGAGGGACTGATAGAGTGCCTCTAAATACCAACTAGAGAACTATTACCCGCAGAATCAAAGTTACAATTGTTAGTGATTTAAAAAGGTATGATACGAACTATGCCGGTAAATAATATGTAATTTTAAAGGTATTAATAACAGATATCAAAGTGTTCAAAATATATCGCAACTCGAGAGCTACAAATGTCGTTGGTAATGCAAGTTGAAACGTTTGGATAAAACCTTGGGCAACCAATAGAAATTCGGCCACTGTAGTTAAGTCAATGTAGAGGGGAGCCTAGACCAAAGCAAAATGACGAAGAAACGCGTACTACGCTACGAAAACGTTTAGATGCCGATACGTGGCTGAACTTCAAAAGTAGCCAAGATGGGAAGCTGAATTGCTTGTAGTCGATCTTGTGCCCATAGGGCATAATATGTAATCCAATATTCCTTATTTGATATTTTTTAAATAAAATAATTTAAAACAGTAATAATGCGGTCTCAAAATCGATGACAGCCGATCGCAGCAGAGGCCGGATCCTTAAAAACATTGGTTCATAGGCTGAGGTAAAAAAAGAGGGTGGTCAAGGCATTTCTTGTTTGGCCGCGGGAGTGTGATATAATTAAACTGTAATTAAAATATTTCACAGGTTATGCCCAATATAATTAAAATAATAACAAAAATAATTAGTAATAAAGTATAAAATCACTCTTTTAAACATATATAAAATTTACTCTCCATCATTCTCTGTTTCAAAAGCAATGTCATATCAGAACAAACTCTACCGAAAAAACTTTAGGTCGTTATGAGGTACTTTTTAATTTGAATAAATAAAATTTCCTAACCACACAAAGCATTTTATCTTTTTTAACGTACATGTCAATGGCAAACAATAATCTTCTTCAGAGGAAATTATTTCCAATTAACTCATTTTGCAATTGAAATATACATGAGGGTTGTTTATTTGAATAAAATGTTACATCCTTATTAAACAGTAACAACTTTACTTCACTAAAGATGAAATCTTGTATCAATATAGATTTTTTCTTGAAGCAACTAAGCTTTACATGAAAACTTATTTTCATTATTTAACTATTTTGAAAAGAATATCCTTAGGTATGCTTTTACGAAATTTTTACCAATACATCGGGGAATTAAAGGATTGGTTTATTGTGTTTTATTTTACGATTACGTGTGGATACTTTTCAACTTTTGACAAACATTCCCTCTGTGTCTTTATTGGAAATTAAGGCCAAATAAATCGAATTAGCCAATGAGTTATTGCAGCTAGTTTGCGGTTAGTTTTCAATTTAAAAAAAAAAAATGTTTATTGAAATTTACAGCTGTTTTGTAGCTCTATAGCTTTTAGCAGGTACTTAAATGGATCCTATGGGAAATATAACACACCATTGCTACCCCGCTTTAATTTATATATGAGGCTCTCTCTTGTTTAGCATTTAGGGCTGGGTAAACTGTCACACATTCAAATAATAGTAAACACCATTTGGTTTATATATTTAATTTAAAGCCCCTAGCAAAATGTTAAAAAAAGTAATAATAACAATAGTGTTATATATTTTCCAAGTTTCGAATCAGCATTATAAAATATTCACGAATTTATATCACTTATTTTACTTTGTCTATGATAAAGAGCATAAAGACATGTCTAAAAACATGTGTAATGAATGCGTCATCTTATTAGTAACTCAAATTTTTAAAAATTTTTGACTTGGTTCTTACATAATAGCATATATATATATATATATATATATATATATATATATATATATATATATATATATATATGTATATATGTATATATATATATATATATATATATATATATATATATATATATATATATATATGTGTATATATGTATATATATATATATATATATATATATATATATATATATATATATATGTATATACATATATACATATATATATATATATATATATATATATATATATATATATATATATATATATACATATATATATATATATATATATATACATATATATATATATATATATATATATATATATATATATATATATATATGTATGTGTGTGTGTGTGTGTGTGTGTGTGTGTGTGTGTGTGTGTGTGTGTGTGTGTGTGTGTGTGGGTTGCGAAGGCCCTACCCACCGTCAAAAAGATAAAAATTTAGAAGAAGCATCTCTGACCGAAGTCAGTCCTGTGCTAGCGGTTGCCAAAATCTGCCAGAGAATCAGTCACTGGGCTTTATTTTATTAGAAAAACCTAACTCGCGGAGATTTAACACTTTGGGCACTATTTCCCGGGGAAAGAATTCTTTTTAGGCATCATAGCTTAATGGCCAGGGTGTCGGAGTGTATAAGAAAATTGTTTATTAAATAAATTTCAACTAAACTTGGAAGTTAGTAAAAACATTGTTTTTTATTTTATTTCAATTTTTACTGTAGCACAGATTTATCACTTTTATAAAATATAACTTCTTACAAAACTTCTTCATATGTTTTACAAAATTTCTAAAGCACAATAAAACTTTTATAAATGAACTTATTATTTATTTATTAAATGATTTTACCCTAGTTTAGTTATTTGATTATTTTAATAACTTTTAACCATTTCGCTCTTAATGTAACCCTTTGAAAAATGTACTTTATTTTAGCATACATTTATATCTGAAACTTATGCTTTACTGTTAAATTTAATTTATAGAAAAATACATGAAATTCCCTAAAAGAAAAACATATTATAGTTTATAATTTCATAAGAAAAATCACCTATTCAATTATATCACATTTTATCAGAATGTTCCATCTATTCAAAAAATAAATAAAATATACATAAAACAATTTATAAAAAAACCACAAATATTAACATATAACACTTTATAAAGACAATTCACATATTTAAAATCATTTGGTAAACGTCACCTATTTTGATAAAGAAATCGTATTTAGTATTAAACCCAAATTAATGTCATCAGAACATTTCCCTAATTTTAAACATCATATTTAGATCCTAATATTAGCACGCTATTTGTAAAATCAACATTTTTATTTATATAGAAATCTTATTTAAGTTTATCAATTAATATTTAAAATATGCTCTTTGACTGTTGTTTGTTTTCCAACAATATTTATTTACTTTTCCCTAATCATAATTACTGTAACATATAAGACCCCTAGGCAAATTTATACTAATTTTGACCACTTTATTTGTTTACAAAAAACATAATTGTTTATATATTAAATTTATTTCTGTGTACTTTAGGAACAAACCTTTTAATACATTTCCTTCACCTCCAATATAAATAAAGCTATTATTTTTATAACATAGTTTATTCATTATGTTTTTTAAATTTAAAAGAATCATTTGAATTTTCATATCCCCAAAAATAAATGAATTTACGAAATTTTAGATTTGAACATGAAGAAAGCAACTACCTTTTAATTCGAGCCGCTTCCTGGATCCTTGTTAACTTCACAGTTTGGCTGGCCAGATTTAGTGGAGTGGAACTTCCTCTTTCTTCAGGTCTGCATTCTTCACGGTCCTTTTTTCCCCCACGCGAATTCAATTTTACAAAAGTTTATCATTTTTATCCCTGCTTTTCTAATTTCGTTTCACATTTAACAGTTTTATGGTTTGTTTTATCGAATTCTAATGCCACTATTTTCTTAAAGCAATCTACGACTTATCAACTTTGATAACCTCCATTTTTCGAACGATTTAAACGCTCCACATTTTGATTGAATTTTGCCAATTTAGGGACCGAAACCCCTAAAAAAGGCTTGGAAATATACCAAGGGGCTTATATTTAGCCACCACATATTTACCGCACTTAGCACATAATGTTATAATTTTAACACTTTTGACTCAGAACAAAGCGAAGCTAGCCTAGCACAGTCCATCTTTGACCGCATCTCAAAACTTACTGACTTTTCCCTCTTCCCTTTTCAGCTCCTTTTTAAAACTTCCGATATCACTTGAGGTTCCTGATCCAATCAGCAACCTTCATAGACAGTGACGTAGAATCATACTATCCATCCCTTAAAATGGCCTGATCCCTACGTCACAATTTCCGGTGTTTAAATTTAAATCTGGCCGTAACTTTTTAAATCTTGAATTTTTTCGATTTTCATATTCTTGATTTTCTTCCTAATTCTTCTTTCTGCACTTTTTCAAATGTGATCAACTTTTTAGATGAATTTTGGCTTTTGTTTCCTTTTTCCTGGTTGCTGCATTTATCTCCTTCAAATCCAAAATAATAACAACCGCCCCCCTTTAAGAATGGCTTTTCTTTATAAAGTTTCTTTGAATAGCTGCTTAAGGCGCTGTATTTATTTTTATTTTTGTTTATTTCCAAAATTTAAATTGTTATATTTTTTAATTTTAAAATTTCCATTGTAACGCTTAAATCCACAATTTAAGCCCGTTACAGAGTGTGTGTGTGTGTGTATGTGTGTGTGTGTGTGTGTGTGTGTGTGTGTGTGTGTGTGTGTGTGTGTGTGTGTGTGTGTGTGTATCTGGGAACAACAAACATTTTTATAAACGAAATAAAATAATATAATAAACGAGCAAGTACAAACAAATTTTAAAATATTATAAACTATTAAACCAAATAGAGATACGTAACCCGATGACAGACCAAAACTAACCCACACTGTTGTGAAACCAGAAACAGAACCGTACGGTTAGATCAGGTGAAGGAATATCCCTCCTTCTTCCTACTACCAGCAGACTCTACTTACGTATTACGACCCGAATACTTACGTATTATTCGGAAGCCACTAATATAGGTACGTAGTAATGTTGTATAAAGTTACAACTAAATTTCTTCTGGCTAGGTACTTCATAGGAGAATAAATTCAAAGACATTAACTTGAACCAACACGCAAGTTAACTGCAGAAATCACGCTAAAGTTAGGTTATGATAAGTTTATTTATTTACAATATATTTAGGACAACGTTTTTGGTCGCGTAGTGCACTACTATACGTATAGACAAACATATACCTACAAAGAATCCACTTAGGATAGATTAGGTTCTAATTTTATATAACATTATTCTATATTAAACCTATATTAAAATATACCTATAAAGTATCCAGTTATGATTGATTTGGTTGTAATTTTATTTGACTATATTTGGTTACATCTGACAATATTGTGGCTTACGTATGATAACAAACATCTGTTTTTATTATTCATAGAATAAACTATTTTACGTATGACCAAATACAGTAAATTAAAATTGTCCACAAACATTATGTTATTACTCAATAACTACGTTAAATTACTTTAACGTACCAGGAGTTACTTTAGATTTACTCAGTTGGTGTGTTGTCTTATTAGTCACTATTTCATATAATTTTAAAGTAAAATTTGAATACTCTTAAGTGTTAAATTTGTAAGTGTTAATTACAAGTTTAAAGATACATTAGTTAATTTTATGTGTCGCACTGTAATCTACTGGTTTCTTGCATCGAATATAGGACAGTAAATAACATGATATATAACACAAAAGAAAATTGACCAAATAAAGGTTTTTGATAGTCCATATTACTTTCCGATCGGTTCCTTCTCAATATAAAGCTTTGTGGTTGTGTCTTGCCATACGAACTTTAGCTTGCAGTGCATGTCCGTACATAACTTAGTTGTTATTAAATTTTAAATAAAAAAAGAAATATGTTTAGATACAATACGTCTGTTAAATAATATTCGTTTCCGTTGAAGTTTACGCATAAATTTCATAGTTTACTAAACATATTTTTGTTATATTCAAGTAAGTAAAACAAATATTCCTATCAGTAACTTGAAGTGTGTGAATTAAATAAGCCGTTATCTTGTTTCTTACGGCGTAGTGGTTAAAAAAAATCATTTTAATTCTTAAGATAAAAACAACTCTAATAATATATTTAGAGTGAAGCTAATTTTAATAAAAGACTGAGTAGATACGCAGGGGTGCAGAGTATGTCCGATACGGGGTTCTAGGCTCGGGGAAAATCCTTAGGTTTCTGGGGAAATTTCGAGGGAAATATTGTTCACGCAATTTCTCTTAATAATCTTTTCCTTAAAAGAAAAGAATTTATGAACTGTAACTGAATAAAGGTACATTTGAAATGTAACAAAACTCAATCAATAAAGGGACTGATAGGTTAGAATTCGTATATATTTGTATATACTTCTTTGAAGTACAGTAGCGCATAGTGTTCTCGTTTCAGCAGCGCTGAGCACCTCGGCTCCTCACGAACGCTAGAATATACCCGACGCGGCAAAAACTAACGCAAGCCTTACATTCGGCGATGTTTCGTATCGTAATAAAATAAGATATTTAGTGCTTATTAATCATATTAGTTTTTAAAACAGTAAAAATTAAAACAGTTTACTATAAATCTCACTACACTTTAGTTTCTTAAAACAAACACATTGGTATAGAAAACAGACTAGGTTGGACTAATGATCAGTACTTGCCAAGCACTGATGAAGGCGACATTGTCATCGAAACTAGTCTGCTAGTTTTATAAACCATTGTGTTTGTTTTAATAATATAATGTGTAATGAGATTTAGAGAAAACGTTTTTAATGCTTATCGCTGTGAGTGTTCTCACTAGCTAAGTTCTTACTAACCTAATATTAGTGTTTCTTTGTCTTTTTAGTAGTGATTACTGAAACTATACGATGTGAATATTTTAAAAAGATTTCTCTCGCTTCCGGTCAAAACTCGGCACAGTTTTGCGTATTTCTATCATAACAATTAGTGAACATTTATTATAATTTTACTAGAGTTTTTTGATAATTTATTTAATAATGAAACTACATGAAGTCGACTTTTAAAAGCAAACAAGGTCGATTGTGCTTACTGCGATTGGCATAGAAACCGTGCATTCCATACATCCACTAAACCTGGGGATTAACGACCTAAGCAAAAAATCAAGCCAGCATATCGGAAGTTTTCGTTCCCAAATATACTAATTTTAGCTCTAATATTCTAGATGAATGTGACAGTGGTCCTGTAATAATAATAGAAGAGTTGAAAATGAAGGTAGGCCTAATGTTGAGTTGGAATTTCATAAAGAACCTTTACCTCTTATTAGTAGTGATTTTATATTAATAAGCGTATTTAATGTGTTTGTTCAAGTTGATAGTCCTGTTTCCTATTGATATACATAATGCGTTTGTTCAAGGTAATAGTCCCAAGTTTCCTATTGATATACATAATGCGTTTGTTCAAGGTAATAGTCCCAAGTTTCCTATTGATACACCTAATGTTTTTTTCAAATTGATAGTTTCATATTTCCTGTTGATATACCTAATGTATCTAATCAAGTTGATAGTCCCATGTTTCCTATTGGTATAGCCTACATAATGTGTTTGTTCAAGTTGATAGTCCCAGGTTTCCTATTTATAATCCTAATGTGTTTGTTCATGTTGATAGTTGCAAGTTTCCTATTGATAAACCTAATGTGTTTGTACAAGCTGATAGTTGAAAGTTTCCTATTGATATACCTAATGTTTTTGTTCAAGTTGATAGTTCCAACATTCCTTTTTATATACCTAATGTATCTAATCAAGTTGATAGTCCCATATTTCCTATTGGTAAACATAATGTGTTTGTTCGAGTTGATAGTCCCAAGTTTCCTATTGATATACCTAATGTGTTTCTTCAAGTTGATAGTTCCTTGTTTACTATTAATATACCTAAAGTGTTTGTTCAGTTTGATAATCCCATGTTTTCTATTGATATAGACCTATCTAATAAGTCTGTTTAACTTGACAGTAATGCAAATATTAAAACTGAACTATCATTCATAAATCAAGCCATTCGGCCATAAACATAGTCTTACTGAAATTTTGCAAACAAATCCAACCAAGTCACCAGAGAGAAAGTTCCAGCATACTGAAACCACTTTTTGTCCAACCACTTCAGAAGTAGAGAAATTCTAAGCAAAACTCAAACTTAATAGAGTTATTAGATCAGTAACACAAATATGTATTGTGATGTCCTTACCTTTTTGAAGAATCCTCATATATTAGAAAAAATTGTGCTTACATACGTACCAGTGTTAAAAACAGGTTTATTTGGTCAGTTTTCTCCGCAATAACAACAACAGCTACTTCAGGAAAACAAAAGCAAAATATCTGGTATTTTCAAAAGTCATTTAATTGATCATCTGAAATATAGTACTCAAAAATGGTGTTTTAACGTTTTGGAATCATTAAAAAAAGAGAGAGAAGTCAACGAAGAAAATAAAAAGAATGGGCTCAGAGTAGGTAGGACAGCTACATTTAAAATAAAGAAGGAAAAGGGTACAAGTCTTTTTAAGGCTGTTGAGTGTAAATAATTTAAATAATGATGTTGGTGAACTCAACCACTCCAGGGAATAATATAGATAATTTAAAAAACATATTTTTTACAATGAAGTTAGAAGTTATAGATTATTAAGTAACTCAAATCCTGCTGTAAATCAACTATCTTTAGTTTCTATTACAGCCGATATAATAACAAAACTACATAGAACTCTCCAAATTACTTGTATGGCTACTTTACTAGATGGTGTTCAGACATGTATTATCATTAACCTATCTCACTGTGGCGCTTCTCACAACGGCAATTAACTTTCAAAACAATCAAATCTACTCTTGACAATTTTCATATAAAATTACAATAAAAATTGAATGTAATTTATTTTGTGATGGGCAATATTTTGACATTTCATTTGCAAAATTATAGCAAGGTAATCTACCTTGGTAATAATATATAATTTACGTAAGGTGATAAGCCTCTACCTATAGGTTCCATAATTTTCAGGGAGATTTGAAATATCCATATACGAGATTGGGAGATATTTGGGGGGGGGGATAATATTTTCTGTACCAATAGTGCAATTTTTACGAACTCTCTCTCTCTCTCTCTCTCTCTCTCTCTCTATATATATATATATATATATATATATATATATATAGAGAGAGAGAGAGAGAGAGAGATAAACACACACACAGTGAATGTCCACCGTCGCTTAAGTGTTGTAAAAAGTGTTGCTGAGCTTACTTACGTATTCTAAGAACTATACACTCCTTCTTATCTTATGATACAAGGCGTTACAATACTCGTATATGTGTCTTATACCAATACTGCCTATTTACCCAAAGTTAAATTTGCTTACATAACTTATATATATATATAATAAATATGGCGATTAATTTTTTTTTGTAATATAGTTATTGAAAAAAAATATTTATAGTACAAAAATAGTTGTAGTTTTAATTTATGTATTATTCAAAGCTTTTCGATAATAAAATCATTATTATCAATTTCTAAAAAATTATTTAAAAATAAATGAAGAAATATATATAAATGTTTTCAAACAGCTTTTTTTATATTATTGTTTTTTCTGAAAATGCTAATACCTATTATATTGGCGAAGTGCTTTGAATAATATATAAATTATAACTCTTCTTACATTCGTAATATATGTACGTAATAACTATATATATATATATATATATATATATATATATATATATATATATATATATGTGTGTGTGTGTGTGTATAAATGTAAATATATTTATACGTTACTTATAAATATGTAAGTAATCTTAGCTATATATATAGCTTGCAACACTGCTTTCTTGTATTCACTTGCCACTTTCACTATATTTACTTAAAAAAGAATCTTACTTGGTATTTATGCGAGTTAACATTTAAAGATTTTTAGTATCTCCATTATCGAGCATCACTGATCTGGGGTTTGTAGTAGACTGTGAGCTGTGTGGAATTTCCGTTGTCACGTGATGTACCATTATTGTTCTATTTTCGGATTCACTGCACTGTGGGAGTCTTTTAAGTTTGTCTTGGGATTAAATTTGGCTATTACGTTGAATAATACATCGTTTTTTTAATTTTATTTGTATCTGTTTGTTTATGATATTATTTTTATGCTTATAAATTTGTAGTTGTTCCCAGAATGTCATTTTGAAGCTTTTTTGTGCTTTTTTCTATTAGGTGGATGTTTTCTAATGTGGGGTATTTGTGTTTGTTTTTGATGGCGTGTGTAGCTGAGTTGTAAGTTTGATGAATGCATTAGGTTGTTCTTGATATCTGTCAAATATATATATATGTATATATATATATATATATATATATATATATACATGTAATAAATATGTAAATATTCTAAATTATGGTAATTTTGTTTTACAAATAGAAAATCTCTTCTGCAAGAGGATTAATGACTTTGAGTAGCTTTTAGTCTACTTCAAACTTTACATCATCATTAATAATATTACTAAACAGAAAATAGTAAGTGTTATTTTTACAACTATTACATAAAAACGTTTCATAAAGACCTCTGACTTTGTGTTTAAAATGTTGTTAAAAAAGTCACAACATAACGCACGATATTACTGGTTTTCCTAATCGTATTGTTTTTGTTTATACGATTTATGTATACTTATTTCACGTATAATTTCAATATTATATTTTTTTAAAGTATGGGTGATAATTACATCATATAATATTAAACGAATTTTTTTAATAGTTTATATTTTTAATAAAATGTTAAAAGCGTTGGATGACAACAAGTTTTGAAAGATAATACTCATTGTTATTGTAAGAGAATATACTATTTGAAAAACGAATATATATTTATTTCAATTAAAATAAATATAATATACTATTAGCAATATAATTACTTGTATAATTTTAGTTTGTACTATCAAAGTGTTATTTGAAAGATTGAAAAACAAAATATATAATACTAAATGCACTGTAAACTGATACAGTTTTATTTTGAAAGATATAATTTTGTTCGAATAACTTCATTTTTTAGAAAGTTTATCCCCGTATATTTACATTATTTAATTAGAGCGCCTCTAAAAATAAACCAAGGACACAAATAGAACTATAGAATATTAAAATAATGTTTTTAAGGAATCATCTCGTAATAAATGTTCTGCTTGAGGGACCCTGCATGATATCCAGTTATATTTCCAGGTAAGTTAGAATGCTTAATAATATAGAGGACAGCTTTGTTCTTGCTGATTCCCGACTGGATTTCAGTTGAATCGCTTTAGTTTTGAGCCAGATTTATTATCAAAACTTTTCTCCCTTTAATATAAATACGGTCACGTATGAAATTCTATACATCCCAAACAATTAAGTGGAAATTTATAGGCCTATGTTCAATATTCAATGCTAATGGGTAGAACAATTAATTAATGGGTAACAATAAATTTATTGTTAGTTTATAATGGTGTGGAAAAAATTATTAATAAATAAATAATGTCTTTACAAATTTGTTCTTAGTTACTTGTATTCTAGAAATGTAATGATTGCTATCAAAATTACTTTTATAATAAAATTCAATAAATTTGAAAGTTTGCTTTGAGAGAATATTTTTTTAAAATCATTGTGAGTTTGAACAGAAACATTCAAGTTTTTCAAGCATTCTGTTTTTCAAAAGAAATTACAGAGCTTCTGTTTATTATCATTGATATTTTCCAATGTTCGTATTGAAATATGATGAAATGTATGTCAATATAATTCAGTGATAGGAAAACCAATCAACATTAGAAGACCGCAAATGGACATTTCGACGATACGGAAACAATTATTATTGAAAATTGTCTCATATTTGAATTTTTTTATATTTCTCCCATGATTAGTCTTGTTGTGTAAATTAGTTACATGGTGAAATGTTTTGTCAAATTGTAGATAAAAATTCCTTTTCATATGAAGCGGTTTTAACAATTACGATAACAATATGTAGGCCTAAATTTTGCAAACAAAAAATAAAAAAACAACTATTTTCTGGTTTCGTTGCAGCACACAATCTACGATATTTGTTACACATATTCAATTACACAAAAACATACATCATAAATACGTACACACGCGCAGACACAAACACAGAATATTATTATGTTTACTAGGTAGTATTCTCTTAATTATACTTATATAATCTTAAATTAAAGAGTTGTACTCTACAAAATTAATTAGATGGGACAAAATTAGCGACTTAGTTATAACACCTCGGCGCAACTTTACTTCTAAGAGTGTTCTAAGTATTTAATGCAAAAGCTCACACGCTTCATGGTAACTTTCAAATCCTGTAATAAACTTTACTTGTAAGGTTTCATATCGTTAAAAGTAAGCACAAGAAGAGAAATTGTATGAAAATTACCTTAATTCTGCGTTATATACTACATACGTTTTTTGTATATATATATATATATATATATATATATATATATATATATATATATATATATATATATATATATATATATATATATATATATATTAGCTAAATTATTATTAATCGCTCTTTGTAACTCTGACTGACGGTGTACCACTTTTGCTTCTGTTCGTTCGCTATGTACTTATGTTACCGTAAATCTTATACAAAGTGCTAAATCGATGGCATTATTGAAACGTTGGTTTTTCTAGCCTAAACCACATTTAAGGTTTTACTATACATTTCTGGCACCCAATAAATAAATAAATATCTAATAAAAAATTTATTTGAAATGCAACAAAAAACTAAGTATAACAATAATATCCTATGTTTCTGTTAGGTTCGTTTTAAACTACTTTAGGATATTTTTATTCCGTGCCTACCGTTGTTAAATTCTTTGTTGGTGATACTTTCAGATATTTCCAATGACCATAACAGAAAACGTAATGGTAATTTTCAACTGGAAACATCATCAGGGTACCTGCTACTACACCTCATCAGCGGTTTATTATACCAGTTTAACTTTAATTAAAATAAATGCAAATAACGTTTTCTTATATGTATAGTGGTTTCAATTATTTTTATTAAAATTACGCCACAGTTGTTTTATACATTTACAGTTTAGCTTTGTTTGAACGATTTCTTTAAAGTAAATATTTAATAATTTTTATTGTTGCATAACATTTTTAAATTGCTAAACATAACTGTCCATTGACTCGTAATATTGTTACGTTCTCAAGAGATTTTCTAGATTTTAGACTAAATAACTAGTGTACAGTTCGAAATTCCAAGTCCCGATTTTCGAGCTTCCGTTCAATTCGAGTTGGGTTTCCGGCTATGCCACCGGCATTCAAAAATATTTCCGAATTCAGTTATGTAATCCAAAGTGCTGATTGAATGGATAGAGAGCTACTCAAATGTGGCTTTTTAATGAAGTTCCTTGATGTAATCATCAACGTTCTTCGAAGCGTGTATAGAATGAACTAGCGGTTTGGCCGATGTAATAGCTAGAAATCGGACAATGTTTGCATATTAATTTGTAAATACCTGATAGTTTATATTTGTCAGTTTTTTTTTGAAAAGGTTGTATGTGCGGTTTTAAAGTGTTTGTTGTTTTGTAGGATATTTGGTACTGGAGTTTTTGAATGTGGAGGCTATCTTGTGTGTGTTTTTATTGTGGTAGGTGAGGAATATGTATTTGTTGTTTCTTGTGTGGTTTGTCTGCGTGGCCGTTTGATGGTGTTTATGTTTAGTTTTCCTGAGTATGTTGTCTATGAGTGTATGTTGATAGCCGTTTTGTTGAGCTTTGTATTTTATAGTATTGAATCTTAGTCGTAGTGTCTGTAGCAAAGGTATATTTATTAAGTGGTAACATATGATTAAATGCAGCGTGTTTGTGTTTAAATGTGTTATGATTAAATGATTAAATGTGTTATGTATGACAATATCGGTAGGCCTTAATTTTCTGTATACTTTGAAATTGTGGCTGGTGTTGTGTTTGGTGATGGTAAGGTCTAGATTGTTTATTTTATTGTATTCTTCTAATTCGAAGGTAAATGTGAGGTATTGGTATATGGTATTGCTGTTTCAGTACCCAAAAGAATGTTCGACATTTGTTTGTGGTTGTAAGTTTTGGGGTATAGGTTATATTTTAGGCAGTTGTTTAATAATGTTATTTCGTTTGTATTTAATTTGATATTTGTGGTGTTGGTAGTGCGCGGGTGAAATTGGTGGTCGGTATAGAAAGTGATATTGTTTTGTGTTGCGAGGTTGTGTAGCTTTAGATTTTGCTTGTTTCTAATGAGTTGTAGTTGTTTATGTGTATAGTCGTTAGTGTATTGAATTATTTCTTCCAGTTCCGTCTGTGTAACATTGTTGTGAGGGTTTGGTGTAGTTTGTGTAGGGTGTGATTACGTTTGTCTTTTTTAGCGTCCAATACATATTCAGAATATAAAATGTTCGTTAGGGTAATTTCTAATTGATTTCTCTGTTGTTTTGTTTTAATTTTTGCAATAATCATAATTATTGTGGCGTTTATAAGGGTATAAACGTTTGCAATAAAAACGCAATGTCTTTACACACGTCTCTTCGCTTTATTAAATCCATTTAGTTAAATAAGATGTAGACATATATCCTTTACAAACACAACTATTTATTATAATTTAAACATTTCATACACTTCTGAAACAAACACAAAGATATTTCATTTCCATTTTGAATAAGAATCACGTAATTATACATAGGCTTCATGGACTGATTAACAATGCCATGCATGTTTTGCCAAAATGCCACGTCATTTTGGTTAAATTATGTCTAGTTAAGTTCTATTTCTTTTTATAACTACTATTATTTACGTGGCTGAATTACGTTTTTTATATGTTTAACGAAATTTACACCAGTTGTAAATTTATATTATACTCTGTTTGAATAGGAAGGTTTTAACAGCAATTGTGTGTGGTATACAAGGGAAATGCATAAAAAGTACAATTGTAAATACAATATATATATTTGTGTACTTGGTATTAATGTTCGTAACAATTTGTACGTCAGCAGATGTTTCCCTTCTGAAACGACATTTTTTATATAAAACAGGGAATTTATTATCTTTTTGCAACGAGTGACGTGTTGATCTACATCCGCCTGACGTATTTACACTGAAAGTGTTTCGAAGTGGGATTAGAGATGATATAAATAAAATGTGCCTTTTAGCCAAATAGCGGAGATCAGTGCAAAATATGTTTTGCAAGGCTTGAGAAAATTTTATGTTATTCTTCTTTGTACCGATTAAACTGAATGCGAGCAATATTCTTTGCACACAATCCGTATTTTCTGACCTTATATTACGAAAATGTTTAACTAATTACATAAAAATTTAACTAGAGGAGCCAAAACTAGGTAAATAAAGGCAAAAAATTGAACCGCTGGTTACCAAATTCTGCCAGAGAACCAGTCACTGGGCTTTTATTTTAAAAACACAACCTACTGTTACTTAACCATTTTAGTTACTATCTCTCTGGCAATAGTTTAGTTAAAGGCACCACTTTACTTTTTATAAAGTTTATAAATTTTTTATAATTTAAATTTAAATTTATGCCAAATTTTTAAAATAAATTTTTAAATTTAGCTCTTTTAATTTTTAAATTTGTTTAAACTGTTCTCGATATTTATTTTGGCTTTACAAAACCAATTTACGCCTAGTTACTTACACTTCATTTTCTCTTCAACGTGTTCTAACTACAGATAACACGTATTCCAATCTTTTCATTATATATGAACTAAATATTTTTTAAATTCAGTTTTAAATTTTAAAACACACTTCGATAATCTAAGTTACAATGTATTACATTTTACCTCACTTCTTCTAGGCAGAAATGTGTCATCATTTTCGTACATCTCACTTGACAGACTTGCCAATCAAGAAACTATTATTAAAACTAAATTCCTATTTACTGTTTCTCAATTACAGGTATAATAAACCGAAATATGATTTATAAACTTGTTTTGCATATGCATCGTTCGACATTACATAGAAATAATGGCTACAGTAATATCTTTACTTTAAAACACAATATATACATTTTACATAGAGCAGTATTTCCGCAAAATTTATTTGGTATGTACTATATTCATTTTCGTTACCAATAATACCAATAAACTTTATTTGCCATATTTGATATTGAACAATTATTAAACATCAATTTCTGAAAGTTTTTTGACAAACTGAAATATTTCAGTTGAAGCTCGTTTCTTCATAGTCAGAGAACAACTGATTGATAAAATCTCACATGACATCCTCTTATAAAAACGTATTGATGCAATTAATTTCTTCATGATAGAAATAACTCCAATGTTGAAAACAGTGTTAATTTCAAGTATTTCATAAGCATAAATGTGATAACACATTTCCTTTAAAATCGGGTAAATCAAGTTACGAAAAATGTAGGTATAATAAAATCATTTTGTGGTAAAACAAACTGCAGTTTGCATATTTTGTTAAAATTTAAAAAACACATTAACAAAACACTTCATTTTTAACTGTTTGTATTGATTTCATTTATGGTGATTTAATCAATTTATTTTTTTGAAAATATTTCTGCTAATTAAGAAATATTTTTATTATAACTATCTTTGGTTTTTGTTTGTGTTGCACGTTTCTTTTAACGTTCTCCTACACATCGCACGCAGTGTAAAAGGCTGAAATATTACCGTTGTAAGCGAAATTTTACATTTCATAAATTTTAAAAAGTTGTATAGTCAGAATAGCGAAGTTAAAACAAACTAGAAATGCCTTAGGCATGACGTAATTGGAATTTAACAAGTTTAAGGTGTAGAAACAAAGTCATTAGCCGGGAGAAAGGGTTTTGATACATATTTGAAAGAGGAGTAAAAGGTTAAAATGCACCTAGAAAGACCATCGACTTTTTAATTTTTACATCGAAAATTCAATTTTTACCTAACAGAGGAAGGTAAGGCTGGCGGCGGCACTTGGCAAAGGGGTTGCGGGCGTTGTGTCGTTGGGCAGGTCCGTTGCAGCAGACCCCTCATCTTCGGCGTTGATTTCCTTTGGGTCCACTTTAACCTATAATCTGACGATGCCGGTAAAAATTTAAACAAACAGATCTAACACCAGCCAAAATCTGAACCGCTGGTTACCAAATTCTGCCAGAGAACCAGTCACTGGGCTTTTATTTTAAAAACACAACCTACTGTTACTTAACTATTTTAGTTACTATCTCTCTGGCAATAGTTTAGTTAAAGGCATCAATTTACTTCTTATAAAGTTTATACATTTTTTTTATAATTTAAATTTAAATTTATCCCAAACTTTTTTAATAAATTTTTAAATTTTGCCTTTTTAATTTTTAAACTTTTTTTTAACTATTCTCGATATTTATTTTCGCTTTACAAAACCAATTTACGCCTAGTTACTTACACTTCATTTTGTCTTTAAAACTATTTTTTATAATTTAGCATTTTTCTAACAATGAGCAACACGTATTTTTTTAACGATTTGATATCAAAAACCTCTTTAAATGCAGATATTAAATATTTAGTTTTAGGGGTAGTACTTCTAAACCCTAATCCAGCAAAACACCGAATTCTACAATTTGGTGCCACCCCTAGTCTTAGCCACACATCGCCTATTTATCACACAGTTTAAAAACAATTTCGATCCTTCATCTCGCCTCTTTCGTTTTGTTTCCAGACTGGCGTCGCCTTATCTATAGTCCCTTCGACTAGCGGCTTTTGATATCCCTTATAACAAACTAAGACTAATTTAGCAACACTTTTTCTGCAATTATAACAACCACTAAGAAATTGCTTCAAATCGTAAGGCAGCTGGTGCTCCATTTTCTTACTATTCTTCTTTATGAAAATGTTATACGTTTTCATATATGTCAATTGAAAAATTATTTTCGCATTATTCTATAAATTCAAAATATTTAATATAATTATTGTAGGTAAAGGGAATTCGAAAATTTATTTTTACTCTGCAAATCTCACCTTTTTAAAGTCATTTAAAATGGTTTTAAATAAATTTTAATTTTCTAGTCTTTTTAGACTACTTTATATAAAATTAAAATTTTTTGAAAATAAAAAGAAATATGAGTTTCTCTAAAATGTTTACTAAAATTTCATTTAACTTCTGCACTTTATTCAACTGTTCTCGAGATTCATTTCAGGTTTATAAAATCACTTTACGCCTACTTACTTACAGTTCATTTTTGCCTTTAACCTTGTTAGTACCATTTAGTATTTATGTAGTAAAGCATGATATACTACACAATTTAAAGTTTTGAAATAAGAAAGCACTTTAAACACAAATGTTAAATAGACAGTTTTAGAGGCGGTATCTCTAAAACTCACCGGAAAAAACGAATTTTACATTTTTACTTTACCTCTAATCTTTAGCCGAATATTTTCTATCAATCACTCACAATTTTTAAAAACAAATTTCGAGCCGAAAATCTCACCGTTCTTCCTTTTAGTTTCGAACTGCGTCGCCTTAGAGTCCCTTCAACTAGCGGATTTTTGTAACCTTAAATCTGGAGTTATTACAACCAATCAAAAATTGATTCAATTCGTTTACGGCCGGTGCTCTATTTCTCCCCTCCCGCATTCCTTATGAGCATAAAATCTGTTTCCACTTAAACCCTTGTAACTCACTTTTGGTGAGATGATACGATTGTTTCATTTCTTGAAATTTTCTAAGATTTCTTCCGCTGATCACAGTGAAATATCGATGGTGTTTCTACGAGATAATTCGCACTCGACACGGCCTTTTTTGTTGGGATATTAGATTTCTTTTTTATCAAAATGTCTTTTTTAGTTTTAGGTTGAGAAAATAAATTCAGATTATTTCAGAAATTATTCATTAGTTAAAATTGTTTAAATTTTTAATTTCTCCGATTATACGTTTCCACGTGCTCAGACTGTTATAGTGTGTGTGTGTGTGTGTGTGTGTGTGTGTGTGTGTGTGTGTGTGTGTGTGTGTGTGTGTGTGTGTGTGTATGTGTGTGTGTGTGTCTGTGTGTGTGTGTGTGTGTGTGTGTGTGTGTGTGTGTGTGTGTGTATGTGTGTGTGTGTGTGTGTTTGTGTATGTGTGTGTAGGAAATATATAGGGTCTACAGTATAAACCATTTTCCCTTAAACATAATCCAATATTAATTGTTTGACTGTAATATTTCTTATACAATTTTGATACACTGTGACTTTTTATAACACTTTTAAGTTTCCTAATTTAATTTTTGTTTATAAAATAAAATGGGAAAACTATTTTCAATGACATCTTAATATTCAGATCTTAATCTGTAGAAAATATTCTAAAGATATTCATTTTCCCTAATAATCTTTCTTCTCAAATATTTATTGCAAACTTTCTTTTAGGTTCCAAAGAATATCCATTTTCACTGAACATTTCAATGTTTTCTTGTTTATAAATCAATTTGGATCGTATGCAGTCAGCAACCTTGAAATCCAATTTACTTCCTTTCATCACGGTTTTTTAACGGTAAAACAGAAATTTATTAAACGAGATAGACTATATTCTATAATGAATTTTCCAAAATCAAGTAATTTTTTGAAATATATTCCAGAGCGTAAACGAACTTATAAGCAGTTAGTATTTATGTAGCTTATTATTATATCGCTTTATATATAATAAATAAAGTAGCTTTTCATTTTCGTAGTCTCACGCCGTTGTATTAATTTTCTTTGAAAGAAAATGTGTAAAGAACAAAGATATATTTCAATGTGCATGTACTATATTTATAGAGTAACCTCTAATAAATACGTTGCTATGTGAAATGTTTGCACAAAAGTGAAACTTACACAACGTTTTTAATAGTCACTACCTTGTATTAGCTAGATTCATTATTTTATTTCAATGAAATACTGAGACCTCATTATTTTTATAATCACATCTCATTAGTAGAGAAATAATTGAGTGTCCGATGTTAAATGCAGACACCGAGATATAAAGTGGCGTGGTTAATACGAAGCGTGTTATTTAATTCATGACGATAAGCAAAAGATGTTAAGCAAATGTTACTTGATTCTAAATTTGTATATACTCTTGTGCAATGAGAGTTAATGGACAGAAAAAAGTCTTTTAAAAATATAAAATTATTTTTTCCATACCGTTATTGTAAGTAAATTGATCCTTCTTTTACGTGTTGATATAGAATGAAGTTTTTAACATATCTGAGTTTCAATTCATGCTTAAAGAAATCATACTTCATAACATAGTTTTATGTATCCTTCCTGCAAGTGGTTTTTATCTGGAAAATGTATAGACTACCAGATATATTTTATAAAACTATAGTTGGAGGTCAACGAGTGATTGATGTTAAAGAATCTTTTTAGATTAAGTAATAAATTCCAAAAAAATTCACACACAACACAAGTAGAAATGTAACCCAATTCAATATATTAAAAAAAATAAATACATATTTACTACCACCATGACGTAAACTTACAGACAGTTGTTTGGTAATATTAGGTTTTAGCTTAATACATTTTAGGTATGTGCTACAATGTTTTTATTTTTTAAATTATTTTAAATTGATATTTTAAAAACTGTTTTCGTGATAAATTTCTATTTTTCTTTTTAATATCTAGTTATTCGAAATAAAATCATCATTATAGAAATTGATGGAAAAAACGATAAAATTTTTTCAACCAGAAAAGAAAATAATATTGTTACGTATTACACGATGAGAAATGGAATATACTCATAAATTAAAAATATTAAAGCTGTTCACCCATAGCCATTTCTAAAGATTTTATAATAAGATAGATCTATATAATATATAAGTTGAAGCTAGTGAAAAGTTAAATGAGCTGCATTTTCTAGTTAAAAAAATGCAGCTATGTCTTTACTTGTCTAGACGTATATGTTTTGGTAGGGTGTTAATTCACTGCTAAATATTGTTATTTTCCAACCTAATTAAAAAAATTTTTTAAGCCCCCTGCTATTTATTGAATTCAAATGGTTTATAATTTAAAAATATTATAAATAAATACGATACTAGGTTTTATTTAGATAATTATTTAGAGTTATCTTAATCATCTTTGACACGATGTGCCCCTTTAAGTACGAAACATTTTTATTTAACGAAACATTCAAACTTTCAATGCAAATGTTATTGTTATTGCAATAGTTAAATGGAGAAAACTTGATGGGATATCTGTTAATATTAAAGCAGAATAATACTATAATCTCGGACGTGTTGATTAATTGGTTTAAAAAACGTTTTTGTACTTGCGGATAAGATGAACGAAATTACATTTGAGATTTTAAAAATCTTATTACGTAGGGGAGTAGTTGTTTTATTATTATTTAATTTGGGTGCATGCTGCATATTTTGGTCATATTCAAGGCGGAAGTGTGTAACCCACTCCTTGTTAAGGTAAAAGAGAATATTTTCCATCATAGAAGTATTTGGTAGTGCACTTAAAATTTCTCCAGGAGAACATATTTACTTTTCTTTCTAATAATTCATTAACTATATCACAACCAACATTACTTTTTCCTCTTTATATTTACTTAATATCTTGCTGGAAATATTTGGTCAAAGTTACTTCGTTTTTAAGTACAAGATTATTCCTTCTTTTATACTTTTGATTATTTATATGAGAATTATGACCTATGCACTATGATTGCTATGTCTCTTCAGTACTAAAGACATAAGGCAAGCAGTGGATTAGGACGAGGACATAAAAATGGTTATAACTATACTTAATGGTGAATTGCAGAAGACAATTCTTTTTAACGATCTAATATATGACACCGCTAAAGGAGCAAGACGGAATTTATTAATATAATTATTATCAACCCAATATACAACAGGATGTAAGCGCCTACATAATCTCCTTTTTTAGTAGAGTGTTTTTTGTGATCTTCACGTTGTTACTTTGAATGTCGCCAACAAGTTTTAGCTTTTGTTTTATGTATGTTATCATACGTAGTGACCACAAACAAACAAACACACACACACACACACTCTGCCGCGGCCAAGCCTCAATTCCGTGACGTACCCTCCGAACACACGTTCTACACCCAACTATAAGTGACCACAATTACGCATTTATCCGAAATCTGTACATGGTGATGATGATTACTATAGGGAAAAATCCTTCAGTTCAACCCCGTCAAAATATTATCCACCCGAGTTGCCATATCCTGCTACCTGTGGTGTGTTTTCCCAGTGGACAAATTCTTGGACTTTATTTAAAAACCAACCAAACTGTTCATTCACATATATGTAAATATGTATTCATTATTAGTTTTAGTTTAATTGTACAATTAATATACTACTTCGCTATTGCAAGAATACTTCTTAATGAATCGTTTTTCTAAATTGCTTGAATTATTTACTTTTACTCCTGTTGATGGTTGGAAAAATTTAAGGAATGTTATCTTCTAAAAAGTTACCAGGTTGATTTAATTGAATTGAAATTAAAATATACTCTGCTAAATTTTCGTCTCTCTCCCGCTCTCTCTCTCTCTTTCTCTCTTTCTCTCCGGACTTCACAACCTCAGCTCAGCAGCTTGTTAGCGATTAAATAATTCAGTCTTCCCTGGAAAATAGTGTGTCCTTTTAACCTTGCTTTCAGAGATTTGTGCTCGTGCTTAACTTTTGCTATAAAATTTAACTTATGGTTTAAAAATTTAATACTAAGTAACAATTTTTATATTTTAAAATTGTATTGCAAACTTGAATGACAGTTTTTACGCCACTCCTTTCGTTGTTTACTTTTGTCGGCATTGGCTACTGCACTTGACAATTTTATAGTTTTTGGAGCAATCTATTAAACATTTATTTTTTATAATTATTATAAAATAACATGGTAATAAATTATGCTTCACAATATTTTGATTAAATTGGACTAATGTTTTCATCAACTCTTGTGGTTTTTATTTTTATTAAGTAATGTTCTTTTTTTAGTTTTAGTTTCTGTAAATAACACAAATTATTTCATTTTATTTTGTATATTAGAAAAAAATAACTCTACTTGATATGTTTCGTTTACAAAATTCAGCCCGTTGGACAGGTTTTGTTTACTTAATCAGGTAACGAGACCGGTTTGGTCCGCTACATTTCTTGCTGCTCTATCATTTTGGTACATATAAAATAATATTTTAAATAATTTGCTAATGCCCAGAATCTGCAACTTTGAGAGTGTTTTGGGCGTATCAATACCCTACCTATATATATATATATATATATATATATATATATATAGGTAATGTAAATAAGTATTGTAGGTGTAGCTAATATAATATGACCTATTTTATAATTTTGCTGACGCAGGCTTAGTGTTGGACACCTGCGAAGTCATTGTGAACTTTAGTGTGTAGCGATCCTTAGTCTAGATCAGTCCTCGCTCCATGTACTCTGCGAGTATACCATCGTATATGTAAATATACTTCTTGTAATCATATTCAATATTGTAAATATTCAAAATTAATAAAGGTTTATAATTTTTAAAATTATTTTTTAAAACCTTTCTGTTATAATGAAATACGTATCGAGTGTTTATATATATATATGGTGAAATGAAATAATTTTCATAAACAAGAATATACGAGTATTACTTCATTTTATTGTTGATTGAAGCTTTTCGCTAATTTACATTATTAGCATTTTCAAAATTTATAAATCACTGTCTAGTTATATGACTAGAGTAAGACTGTTGAATATAATTGTACTATGATCAGTAAACGGTATCAGTTGTCATATCTGTTAGATAAATATACTTTAATATTTCCATTTGTCCTAATCTTTTATTTTAAAAATGTCATCAAATATGCTAAAGATTGTATTATGTTTTGATTTAATCTGGACTTGTTCCTCTATTAGTGTGTTCTTAATTTTATTTTTATATATCTCTAAGTTTTCTATTATATTCATTTTTAAGCCTTTTTGTACGTGTTTAACCAACTTCATATTACTAATCTCTGGAAAATCATGATTTCTTTCTATACAATGCGTTGCAAGATTAGATTTATAAATATGTGGCTTTTTAAATGCATTTAAATGTTCTTATGTAACGATCTTTTATTTTCTTTTTTGTTTCAAAATTAACATATGTGCAAATTAGATCAAATAAATAGCTATGCCAAATCAATTACAATGTTGTTAAACTTTTATTTTGCTGCCCTAACATTACAAACACTGAATATATTATCAAATTTAGATTTTACTTTTATTTGTTCATTTATCAACTCATTATTAGTATTATGTTTATGTATTTCTAAAGCTTCATAAATATTCATTCTCAGGCCTTTGTTAATTTCTTTTACAAGTATGATATTATCTATATTAGTAATAATAATATTACAATTAATTACTATTAATTGTAAATTCAATTATAATTCTTGTATTTGTATTTTGACTTAGTTCTTTATTAATACACAAGAATACATATTGCGCTAGTTATATATATATATATATATATATATATATATATATATACACACACAACCAAACACTTTTTGCATTTATTTATGCATATTGATCAATAAGAAAACGTATCAATATAGAATGTGTAGCAGTATTCCAAAAAAAATCCATCAAGACCCCAAGCAATGTTGTGTAATAATTAAAGTAATATAACAACGCCACTGCCGCGTTTTTTACAATCGTTTATCATTGTGTCAGTTTAAACCGATTCTCATCTCGCGGTTACAGGTATTATATAAACATTTAGGTGATAACGTTTCACAAAAGAATTTCATTTTTGACAGTGAATTTATTTTTTTTAATATTTTGATTTGTTTGACAGTAGGATCTAAACCGAGTGATATTTATAAAGATAAACGTTTGACCTGATTAATACTGAAAATTTATAACGAAAATTGTCTTCTTTTGTTATAAAAATAAATAATATTTAGAACATAATGAGAGCACTACATAATTAAATATAAATCGTAAAAATATTATTAGCTAAATAAAACTATATTTCTATAACATTAATACTAATATTAATATATATATATATGTGTGTGTGTGAGTGTGTGTGTGTGTGTATAAAACTTGAAATAATATTTTTTATCAATATAGGCCTACATTTATTTTATTATCAGGAATATACATAAAACTATTTGTTGGAATCTTTTATTCAAATTGTCTTGTATATATTCTTGTTAGTGTATGTATGTATAATAGTAATAAAGAAATTTAGTTACTAAACCAATATGTAACAAGAAAACCCCTATTTACAAACATATCTATATAGTTTGTCATTAATACATGTAGACAATCAGTAGACTGATTATTTTTCTAATTTTCGTTAAACATATCACATTTAATTAAGGAGTCACATTCAAAAGAATTAGGGTTTGTGAACAAATACCCAGTTAACTGTATACACGTCACAAAAAATCTTTCTAGTGTATTTATTTTTATTTTATTATATATAGAGCAACATAGTTATATTGGCATTTTAAACAAATACCCGTTTCACGACGTCGGTAAGTTGTTAGTTATTCTATATGGCAACTAAAGTATTTGTTATTCACATTCTAGGCTTTTGTATCAATAACTAGGCACCCAGCTGCACTTAATGGCTTTATTGTAGACCATGAAAGATGTGTTATGACAGCACTGGGTAATCTCCCCAAGCCGGATTTATGGGTTTGAATTTACTACTGAGCCTTGTTTAATTAAATGCTTCCACTCCACTTCACCTAGCGGCATTGCTCTGAACTTTTACTTCTATTGGCGCAGAATTTAACCGTAAATCCAATTTGTTATTTTATTTATAGTTGCATATGATTTTTTTTTGTTTCGTAAGATTTTAATGGTTTGTGAATAAAGTATGCATATTAACAGTAAACTGATAATGTCTATATATTCGTTAATAGTAATACAGTGATTTTGAACAAATGCTCACTTTGCTCCATAAACGTAAACAATTATCTTTTATTGCTACCGCCGTTTAACTTTAAACATTTAGTACAATAATTGCCAAGTTTAATTTAAAACATAAAAGTATGTAAAAGGTCTCATTACGGTGAAAAATAGACGAGAAAAGTTATTTGGATTTGTTACTCTTAGTAAAAAAATTAATAATAATGCTTGCAAGGTTTAATTTTGAAAAAAAAAATACTGCAACGGGGTTCAGAGGTTAGATAGCATGTGTAATAATAACCTTAGTTTCTTATCTATGGTTTTACATACTTCTTACTTCTTCGTGCAGGCGTCCAGCTTAACTATAGCCGATGGTCCGATGTCCACGATATATATATGATGCTATGGCCCACAGGTTCTTCTTAACTAGAATATCTTGCCACTTTGTCACAATTGGTCTGAGGATGTCTCTTGTAGGTAATGGGTAAGGGCAGTTCAGCAGGATGTGTTCAATTGTTTCACTCTCCACACCGCAGAGTGCACACAACGGAGACTCTGTGAGATTAAAACGAAATGGGTACTTCTGTGTCACCAGATGGCCTGTTCTTGCTCTGGCAGCCAAAGATTCTGTTGATCGTGCTACTTCCCTATATTTGTCCTCGACTGGTGGTTCTGGTTGGAGCTGGTAAAGGTGTCGACCGGTAGACTCTTTTTCCCAATTTTCACACCAAAGTTTTCGGAAAACTTCCCTGTTTACACTTTTGCAATGTAGCAGGGAGTGTTTGCCTTCATCTGTAGGTCCCATGGTTGAGGCTATTTTCGCAATTTCGTCAGCTTTTTCGTTTCTGGGTAGAAAAATTAACCCATTGAAGAGTTAATTCCTTCCCGCAGTCCACTAGTTCTAGGATGGTTTTTCTTATTTCTGATATTCGAAACAAGTATGAACTTGTAGAATTACTTAACAATGACTGAAGGGCGGCTTTCAAAATCGATAGGATGCATATTTTTGAATTGCCCTTTAAATGCACACAGCTAGTCAGGGCTGCACTTATAGCCAAAAGCTCAGTATCATTGCTGGAATTGGAATTGGCCGGAATGTAAAAAAAGTCTCCGTTCGATTCATTATAGGTATCAACAAAGAAAAATATAAATCGATTCTGCCTTTATAATTAAGTATCTAGACTCAACGCAAAAGAGATAAAATTAGGTTTAATAGGTTCAGGCCAAATAACACTACTGGAATATAGGCTTAGGAGAGTTGGCTCTTCCACAGGCTTCAAGAATAGGGCTACGTTATTTATTCTCAGGCTTATTAACGAAGTAGGAGTCGCTATTAGGATCTAAACAAGTTTAAATTGCCTATAAAAACTGACTAACATTTGTTTGTAAATCATTTAAATTTCTTTTTTTAGTAGATAAAATGCAATAATCAATATTTTTAAAAACGAATATTTCTGATTTTAAGAACACACTATAATCTATTAAGAATCTAATTAAGCTATAGAATTACAGCAGTTATCTACAGAGTCTATTTATAGCATTTTTAAGAGCTTTATGTGTACCTTTGGAAGCTCAGTGTAAGTTTTTAAAGTAATTTCAAAGTTTACCTTAGGTTTATATAATTCTTTTCTTTTAAAATATTACATCGTCAACATCACATCCTCTTTACAAATAAGGTTACAATGTACCTATTGTGGTAATAAGCAAAATCTATCTACTAATTTGACATCGTTTTCGTTAATGAAATATTACAAGAATAAAGCCTGTCTATAATGAAAGTTCGAACCAATATGACATAGTTAGAACATATATTGGAATACTGTATGCGAATGTCTTCGAGAATTTACATTATCTCAGCTTAAAGTAGGATAAAATGGGGGGAAATGTCAGCAAAAGTGTCACAAACAACTTTAACAAAGCCGGTAAGAGAGTTTTAACTTCTTACTTTCAGCAAGCGTTATAGAGCATAATCCCCTGCATTAACTCTGAGAAAATTTTAAGCCGCCCTACGTTTTAGGGAAGGGAAGTTGTAGGTAAGAATATAATGTTTCAAAATAGGTTTACTTTCAACGACACGTGGGGGAGGAAGCGTACTCAGGATTCACTTTGACAATATAAATATATGTTTTACGGAACTCAAAAATAGAGCATTAGCACTAATAATGTATAATGTGAATGGAATTTGTAAGCTTTTTTTATTGTTTATATGAGTTTTTACTAGTCGAGTAGAAATAGATTATTACAAATGTTTCCAACAAAATTATTTCATTGTTAGTATAGTTTTTTTAAAAAATTTATTCAGAATAAAAAATAATATGTAACATTTTTGTTTTATTCTCTATTATAAATAGTTGTTTATTTATTGTCTTTTGACAAATTCTTGTTACTATGCAACATTTTGTATTTAATTATATTAATTTTACCCATAAAATAAATTCTAATGATAGAAGTAATCAGTTAATTGTGTATATAACTAAATGTTTTTCCCGAAATTACAAAGAATCCAAAGAAAACTTTAAATTACAGAAATCGCAAAGAAAAGAATATACGACGAAAACTGAACTTCTAGAAACAAGTTCTTCAAGGTCACGGGGGAAATCAAATCGGTTTTTATTAAATAATTTATTTTAACTTCGATATAAAACAAATTCTGGTGAAACATACTGTGCAAACATAAACCTCCCCTACAGTCGTTATATATCTTTTGAAGTAATATATTTCCGAATTCGCCTAAGAATCTATTAAAGCAATGCAATGAATTCTAGATATTTTAAATATATTTATCTGTGAAATTGATAATTCCTTCCATATGTGATGAATATTTATTATAATGACAGATATGATAATCATGTATTTGTTCAAAGTATGTACCAATATATTTAGTAAGTATTTTTGTATACAACCAATTACACTAATTCTTATATACTTTAAAGGATTATTTATTTATTTCCTTCATGTGATTAATATATTACTATCTCGGTGTTCATTTCAATATCAACCATCATTGATGTGTACTTTAACAAACTTTAAATAGTATTACTGTGAATAAATTACAAATTATTGTAAATAAATAATATTGTAAATTATCGTATTTACTAACTGTGATTGGGATAGGAATAGTTGGAAGAGGTGATAAATACTCAAATAATATCAACTTAAACAAGAGTGTAAACACTGAAATGTCTGAAACCATCCGTTTTAAGGGTAGATAGAGGGACAGTTCAAGATAATATATATACATATATATATATATAGCTGTTCCAGAATTCCTATCTTTTTTTAAAACAATATTTTTTTTTTAAAATTATAAACACTCAGTAACTAAGTCACTTTAAAAGATAAGAAATACTGTATTAAAACTGTATTAAATGTAAAACGAACCTAAAAGGCAGTCATGTTTATGATCATTTAGATATAAAATATAGACGTCAAGAGAAATTAATTAATTTATAAGTTACGAAAGACGCTAAAATTTATAAATGCAGAAACAATGTTTTTCTAAAGAAATTAAATGAATTCTCTTTACCTGGATTATTTGTATTTTCCATTTATAAATTTCTATCCTTACATAAAAGACTCTCTTATTTACACTTTTCATGGTCTGAATAATTTAAATATATTTTAAACTTCATTTTACTAACTTAAATATCTTTTATCACAGAAACTGCCGCATTCAAAGTTACTGATTTCAGAGTTAGTTACTGAGTCTAAGAAAAACAAAATATATATATATAACCAATTTTTAGGGATTTCTTTAATTGTTTTTTTATTTGTAATCCAAGGTAAACGACACCACCAGGTACTGTGATAAACGAATTTGTTTTTCGTTCGGAAAAGGAAAAAAGATATTTATAATAAAAAGTTATTAATTTCTTTAATAAGGATAATATTAATAATAATGTGATAGATGGGACATATCAATATGATGGAGATTAAAAAGAACTTGCCTTGCTGCAATAAAATAGCTCGGGAGACATAATGGTAATTGCAAGATTTGAGTAGCTACCATACCTACGCCTACAGTGTTCAAGAAAGGTAGAGTGAAGCAGGAAAGCAGTTTAGGTGTTGAATAACAGAAATAAAATTTTATTAAAAAAGAAAATAAGGACTACGGCTATAAGGTGAGTACCTTTGCTGGAGGACACCGCCTCCTAAGCAAAACAGGAAGATAATCTGAAGGTAATCTATAGGAGAAGGCAATAGGGTTTCCTGCCTTGGAGTATAAAAGTGTTTACTTTTAATAACGTTTACGATTAGTAATATTTCAAGTTATATTTTCTTCACATGCTTTACCCTTTACGTACTGGAATGACCATTTCCTCAACCGCCATACTCGACCTGTATTAGATATATGTTATCTCTTTGTTCTGTAATTCATACCTGTTTCAATATTTAATTCAGGAATGTATGTTATTCACTAATCTTAATCTCATCACAACAGAAACTGTTAAATTAGTTGAACAATATCTAGTTCAGTAGTAATAGGTAATGACTCTGTGGACCTGGGGTTGATCTATCACTATAAGATGGCGGCCTCAACAATCTCTATTATTACAGATTAAATAAGAATCTTTATACGCGTCAAACTGCAGAGATATTTGCCATTAACAGCAAACGAAAATCTAGAATAACAATTAACCAGGAAATTTAATTAACTTTGTTTACTGCATGCAACGAGTTTGCTTTACAAAACTATATTAAGCAGAAGTTCATATAAGTGAAAAATTTACAAACAAAGCACACTTACTCATCTCAATTGTTTTCACACTCTAGGGAATTACGAGAAACTAATACGTCAAACAATTATCAATATGGAATTAACTTAACCACAAGTACCATTTCATGGAAGTAAAATCTGTTAACTCTGTTTCAATTGTAATAAGATAAATAGCATATTTTACAGTTTTAATCTACTATTCAACTGTTATAAACTTCTTTGCTGGAGTACTCGTGAATCAAGTTTTACAAAGATACAATTATACACATTTCAATAAATGGTTCCAATTTATTTCTACACATCCTTAAATTGATATTGTTTTTCAATTTCAGCTATTTTTCGAATATTCATGAAGAGTAAAAATAATACAAAATTAAAATCATTTATAAAGAACCACAGATGTTATACAAATGCCATAAAGATACCATTTAGGTAAAGATTTCTCGACCAGCCTGTTTTGACATTATCACTAATAACAAACACTCATTATCAATTAAAACAAGAACGGATTCAGTGTTGTATTTCACTGTTGTCAAGCGAAGAGAGTCTTGATACTGTCAATAATGGTAAATTTACGGGTATTATTACGACTGGATTAAAAAAAAAAAAACAGTATAATAATTGAAAAAGATTTTTATTAAATTATAAGTAATATGCAAAACAAATCCATACAAACATATTATCTATGTAGTCTATAAATATAATATGTAGCCTATATAATATGATAATTTTATAATTTTAAAACACTTTTTTTGTTTTAATTCTCTTAATCGTTTATAAACACGTTTATTTATATATTTCACTTTCACATGGGACAACTGGGTTATTATTTATACTAAATGTTTATTCATCTTATTTATATGTTTTATAAGTTGAGTGGACTCTAAATTTCTCCATTATTACGTACATTTATTTATTAGTTATATTTTATACTTAGTGTTTACATGCAGATAAAAGACCTAAGTTATTGCATTCCTTAGACAAAAATAAGACTTTACTAACAAAGGGAACAAATGTCGGAAAGGGCTGGGTGGCAAGAGGTTAAACACAAGAGGAAATTGAAGTCATTCGTTAATGTCCGATGTAGGGCGGCTTGTAAACATTTTCAGCTTACATGTCGCTAAACTGTGTCTTTAGATGTAAACATTTCAAGTCTAGTGAATATACGACATCTGACTGCTGTCTTATATTTTGTAACTAAAAATTGCAAGAAATAATATTTTAAAATGGTTTAAAACCTTTTAAATGTTTATTCCTATTAACCAACCAATAATATTCATTGAATGTAAAAGACGATTTTGGACAGTATAAAATTGTCAGTTAAAGTTTAATGCATAATATATTTTAGCATTACTATTTTATTGCTAATAACTATACACTAATTTGATTCGGTACAACGCAATGTTTAAAACTGTATTAACATTTTACTAACTTCATTTATTTTATGTTAAATATATTTTATTTATATGTGAAGATAAATGTAGCATCTGCCATACATGACACGGCGCGGCGCTGTGAACGCAATTAAACTCCTGATCCGTGGAACGGGCTAAAAATGTAACGAGTTGTAAAATTGGTTACAGTAAAGGGAGCTTACTTCATAATATATATATTTCCAATATATAGAACACCTAATTTATTCGTTATCCTACCTTCACTATAAAAGTAAACATGTCTATGCCTTCTAACGATAGTTACTTGAATTGAATTATATTTCTTTTTAATTCAAAGTAGATTGAAAATCTCCCTTAGATACAAACACCTCACTTTGTTTTAACCATTGAATGGTTTTAGAGTCAAAATGGAATGGCATCGTCTATGGTCATAATTATGAATTTTCGTGACAATTCTTTCTATCTTCACAATAAATTTTTGATTTGTATAACCATATACATATTTTTAGAAAAAAATATATAATTATTCATTTGTTTATATAAAAAAAATTCAACATAAATATAAAATTTTCAAGATATGTAATTTTCATTTCACTACAATAATATGAAATATTGGTGTATAGGATTATATATGGACATACATTTCCCACCACTATATTATGTAGCATTCGTGTTGTTAATGTACATAATTTTTCCTGAGAGTTAAAAACTAGATTTATTTGGAAAATTCTACAATATAACATTCATTTTATTATAATTATTATAACACGTTGTATTAAGTTATATTATTTTATGTAATAGTATGCGTTATAGCATATTATAGGTTTTATAAATGAGATTATATAAAGTACTGATTTTGGTATATTTTTTTTGAAAGTGCCTATGTGATATATATATAAGACAACTAAACATAAAAAAGGTACTCGCCATTTAGAGTGCTGTCCATTCCTACGTCAATTTACAGACATCGAGAAGGTCATAAAAGTTAGGGTTAAAGAGGAAGAAATAACAAAGAAGAATACAATTTTAAAACAAAAGAAATTTTATTTATTTAATAATAATTACATAGATATTTAATTACGTCACCTACCTATGTATAAAGACATCTTTAATTTACTATGACGACGTCCCCTATCAATAAATGAATACCAAAAAAGCTTTTAAGATGACGTCATTAAATTTTTCCCGATGACTTCATCGTGGCCGACCATACTTGTTGAAAAGTTCTAGGTTCATTAATTTGAGTTAAACTGTCTAACATTTTAAATTTTGTAATAAATCTCTAAAGTTTGAAATCGTCCACTTAGCTGTATTCACATGTCGTAGCCTCTCATCCTTCTAGTGGAAAAGTCTCACGAAATACCTTCAGCGTCCCATCTTTGTACTTGGCAACTTACGCTGTCTTCTACTCCATGATTATAACATAATTAAGAAAATGAATATTATATTAAATTTGGAAAACTAAAGAAAATTTCCTCGCTCTCTGATATGTCCGTTGCCTTTCACATTTTGGCTAAAAGAGAGTTAAACTATCGTTGCAAGCAACCTTTCCAGTTACCGCGCATCAGTGTGGGCGCATACCTACTTTAATTTACTTGTTTTTAAACTCTTCCGACAGATGTCACTATCAACCAGAGATCTCATTAAAAATATTTCTAATAAATCCCAATTTTTTTGATATAGTTGTATATTGTTACAATTTGAATACATTCTCGTTTGTTTTCTGAAATTTCCATTTTAATATGTAACACCATCTAAAGTGTGTTACAAGTATTTTAAGTTTTTCAAATCTAAATAATAAACAGTAGATGTTAATTTTAAAGCATATATGTCTAGTTGACAGAAGTTTTTTTAATAATAAAAATGTATACCAGAATTTGTTTATTCTTCAAATGTTCTGATTTAACTACAAATTAATTATTTTAAGCTGTTAGGTGTCTAATATTGACCTATTTATCTATTCAAAACTAAATTCTCTACATGTTTTGTCTTAAATTTAGCCTATACGTACTCCATATATTAGTAATTTAATAAAGTTATTCACTTCAAACCTAAAAGTAATTCGATTTTCGACTACAATCTTAAAAGTTTTCGTCAGATATCTTACAAGTTATAAGTAGAAGGGAAACGTTTTACTCAATTTTTGTGTTAATTAGGCTATACATAGAGCCCTCTTAATTTTTCAATTTATATTTGTTGATTCCAATTTGTTGTTTTCAATTTAGTATTTGAAAAAAACTGTGATGTGCAAAGAACTAGATTATAAATATTTGTATAAGCAATTTTTCACGAAAGTGTATAAAAAATAAGTAAATTAAAGAAGTAAACACTACAATCATTAAAACAATATGTCACAACAACAACAACAAATTTATCCTTAATCAAAACACATTTTCGATAACCATGTTGCCCTCGTCAGTCAATCTACACTTAACATGAATAGTCAAACAATGTTCAACATTAAATAAAAATTCAAAATTAGAATAATAAAACATTTTTCTCAGATAATACGAATCTGTTTCTTATGAAAAATTATCTGTGCACTTAAAAAACATAGGCTATATCCACATTTGACAACATTTTCATTTAAAACTAATAAAGTAGCATATTTATACAATGTAAACCTTGAATATAAATCGAGTTAAAAACAAGGAAAGTTATTTTATTGTTGTGTCAAGAAATATAAATCAGACTCTCATTCAAACTGTGCAAGACCTAACGTCTGTCCTGGCTCTAAATAAAGCATGGCCTTGAAAAGTGTGCTAAAGTGTGTAAAGTCTGACAGCTAATGCAGATCCATCTATTGGATGCACTCGAGAACTAAAACGCACTTTCATACGTGACAGCAAGTGTATAGCGAGGACCGAATACCAAGGTCCTGGACTAAGACCTCGGTGTGTGCGAGGACCGCTCTAGGCGGCACAGGTAGTTTGTCAGGACCTCGCTTGTCGGCCCATACAAACTCACACACACACACATATACGCACACACATACGCACACACATACACACACACACACACACACGCACACACACACGCACACATACACATACACACATACACACACTCATACGCACGAACACTCACACACACACATACAATCACAAACAATGATTTTTCAATTTATTACTTGTTATAGCATAAAACTTGTATTTTTAACTATGGTCAACATATTGTTCAATTTTTTTTCTCTATTTATCTTTTAAAATATTATTATTATTATATTGTATATAAAATGCTAATTAAGAAGAAAAGATTTAACCAAAATAAAAAGATCGAAATAACAAGATTGTATGAAACAACGAATAAAATCATCACCATCCTTAAGAGTAGAATTTCTTACAAGATATACTCGAATGTAAACATCGGCTTTACCACTTAAAACATACTATATCTTACTCTACAATCGAAATTTAAACATCAAAATTTCTACTAATAGTATAAAATAATAACAATAAAAACACAATAAGATAAATGTTTTTTAAGACATATCAATGCTATAAAAAAGACATAATGTTAGAGCTGTGAAGAATATTCAACACCGAATGTGTATACGCCGGCCGTGGAACCGAGGTACTTGGAATCGACTTTTGCGATCGATTTCCGATTACGATTCTAGTGTCCAGAATCGGTGGAATCGAATTTTGGAATCGAGAATCGACCCATCACTAATTAAAACATTTTGTTTTATTTTCTGAAATCATGTTTCAGTAATCCCCCTTTTTCCAATCGGTAGTATTGGTGAAGTTAGGTTAATAAATTTGAGTAAAAAACAGGTCTCAATTCTGAGTCGATGCCAAAACACGGCTCCTTAGGCATCTAACGTTATTATATAGTAACAGTAAAAAAATCGAAAACCAAAATCGATTTTTTGAAAACTCTTATATTTCTCACATATTTAGCCCCTGTAGTATCTAATACCATAAACAGTTTATGGAAATTAGACACTAAAGGGTTAATATGACATCTATGGTATCGGCTACCCATATCGAAACGGTAAGGTTTCGATATATTTTGCATCGACGGATAGAGTGGATGTTACGAATACGTAAAATCTCATCTCGTAGCATTGTATGTAAAGGTCGTTAATTATATCCATAATACGCATTTTCTTATTCAGTATGAAATAGTTACAAAATCGAAAGATAGAATAATATGTACTGTTAGACTTCTAGTTCGATATGACATTGATATATATATATATATATATATATATATATATATATATATATATATATATATATATATATATATATATATATACTTGTAGCTCGATACTTTTTGACAGTTTGATATCAAAGAAACTATAAAGTAAAACCGTAGCGTCACACCCGCTTCCATTGCGTTGTAATTTCGTTTTGTCATTCGGGGAGTGACTGTCAAGTGATAGTTTTAAAGTCTTTATATTTATTTTAAAAGTGACTTTTCTCAATTTCTGGTTTTTATGTACCAATCGTGGTGAAACCTTCTTGACCCACAGCGTATTCAGATGTTTGTATTTTTGAACAGAAACTTTCATTACAAGACATAACTTTATAATACTATACATTATAAATAATCATATTTGTATTAATATTCGGGTGATGAAGTTGATCGCCTGCTCGTGATGCCCCCTGCGTAATCTAAACGATCAACAGAGGTCGCCTTTTCTGCGCAATTCATAGGCGGGAAAATGAAATGCTATAACCTCAACCAAAATGGCTCTGCACAGAGCCCCAACGACAGCCTACGTGTGCTCCATTGGAATGCCGGAGGCTAGAACAGTCGTAAATTTTTAGAATTACGACACAATCTCGTGAATCATGAGGTCGATGTATATTTTATCCTTGAGACAGGTCTTGCAACTGGATATGTAAATTACAAAATCAAGAGAGGACGACAGGTAGCGTCGGACATGCTCGTGGGAGTTAACCAGAATCTCAAGGCTCGCTGCGCGACACTACACGAAATGAACGAAAGTGATAAGTTAGAAGTTATCCTAGTGGAGGTCTGGAAAAAAACAACCTTTCAAGATCATTGGACTATACAAACCACCGGGAAACAAGCCAAACCTCAACATCCTTAACAGTCAACTTTCCTTGCGTTGCATCGTTCTCGGTGACTTTACGCCCCCTCCACCAGATAGGGATATCCCGCTTACGGGTAAAGCAATGGATGACTTTATAGATGATAAATTGCTGCAAATTATACCTACAGAAGCCACATTTTTATCATTTGCTGGCCACAATTCTATACCCGACCTGGCAATCGTACACCCAAACCTGGCAGGCCTTACACAAGTCCAGCTCCTGAACGATCCTACAGGATGCGGCCACAGAGCTGTTAACCCGAGTGTTCGTCTAACAGCCACTGCCACTCAAGCAAAACCTTACTAGGTGGAATTTTCGGAAGGCCGACTGGGAACAATTTTCCCAAGACACAAGCTCCAAGGTGACTCTCGACTTTATTAGAATCATCCCTGAGAAGTCGCACGAAGCGTTCTGTGACGCCATTCTGTCTTGCGCTAAAATAAAACATCCCAAGAGGATAAGTTAAGAAACACAAACCATTCTGGAATAAAACACACTCTACCTTGAAAAAAGCCCGAGACAGAGCGAGAAAGGAGGCAGAACGATCGGGTCAAATCTCGCACTGTGTCAATCTACGAAAATGCCAAGCTAACGTACGAAAAAACATCATCCAAGGGAAAATAGATGCATACAGATCTTTCATACTCAAAATGTATTTCAGAAAGGATGGAAGGAAAGCACATCGTTTCATCTGCAGCCTGTGTAATAAGATTATGGTAAGGGAACAAGATCCTCTCCGAGATGGAGACAAGCTACTAACTCCCGATAAGGAAATTGCCAATGCTCTTGGGTCACACTATGAAAGCATTAGCAGAATATCAGCGCCAAAAAGTGTAAAACGCACAGTCTCGAAAACCCACATCCATCTTGCTACACCAAGCTGGACAACAATATTCTTAGCAACCCCTTCTCCCTGGACGAGCTAGAAATCGCGCTCAAATGTACTAGAACCCAGAAATCGTCAGGAATGGACAGGATTTTCCCCAAATTCCTAAAGATCTCGGAATTGAGGCCAAGAACACTCTCCTTGAATTGATTAATTTGACATGGGATAAACACATACCTGCACAATGGATTCTGCCCCATCCCTAAGCATGGCAAATCTACCGACAGGTTTGACAGCTACAGACCTATTGCCCTGACTAGTTCCTGCTCTCAAATCGCTGTGTTATAGTTCAAAGACTTAACGCCTTCCTTGATAATCACCGCATCATATACCCAGCCCAAGCCGGTTTCCGCAGAAATATGTACACAATACACCACGTTGTTAAATTCACCCAACTCGCTAAAGACGGGTTTCATTGTAAAAAAGTTATGACCGAGTCTGGAAAAAATGCTCATGCACAAACTGATAAACTGCGGGGTCAGTGGAAACTTGTTGCGATGGACCAAAAGTTTCCTTTCTCAGAGACTCATCAGAGTAAACTATAACAACACGAAATTCCGCTATAAAATTCAGAGACAAGGCCTCCCGCAAGGAGCCTTAACCAGCTGCCTACTTTTCAACATTAGATTAATGATGTCACAGCACCCATCCATTCACTCCCAGTTGTGGAAACCCTGTTGTATGCAGATGATCTGCTGATTTGGGTAACGGGCAGTAATATTGGAAACCTAGAAACTACTATCAATCTAGCCCTCCAAAGCCTTGCTGACTGGACCCACCAAAACTCTATGTTAGTAAACGACTCCAAAACTGTTCATCAACTGTTCACTATGACAAACAGGCCATGCAAGGTCAATATAAACTTTTTGAACAAAGAGCTGGAAAAGTAGGACATAGCCAATTACCTCGGAATTAATCTGGATAGAAGACTCAAATCGAACGCCCACACGGAATCACTCAAAGAGAAAGGCTTGAAAAGATGTAGATTACTGAAACGCTTGTCCGCTACTAAATGGGGCGCCACTCAGGACGTCCTAGAAACAGATTAAAAACTTACATCATACCAGTTATGGAGTACGGAAATGAAGTGCTCGTCACAGCCAGTGCAAGTAATACTGACAAACTTGACCGTGTCCAAAACACTACTTTGAGAGTCATAACGGGTGGTGCGAAATCCTTTCCGATCGCGGCAATGGAAGCACAAGCCGGGATTGAACCCCTTGATGACAAAAGAGTAAAGACATCACTCAAATCCTGGGAAAGAAACAAACGAGTTCATCCATTCTGGGACACTTACACAACTCCTACGTCGAGATGAAAAACTCAAACTACGCCTCTCAAGAAGGCTGCAGAACTCCTTAAAGAACTGAACATCCACCCAGGCACCTCAGAGCCAATTTTCTCTGTATCCCGCACGTTCAGCCACCTTCCCCAGCAAAGTATCTATCTTTCTGGCCACACATCTCCTAAACACTCATCCCTTGAAGTCGAACTCAGATTGGCAGGTCTTGAAACCATCAACATGCGATACCCAACCTCCGATTGGCTACACATTTACACTGACGGATCTTGTGATCCTGCCACTGGCCGTACAGGAGCGGGCTTCCACTTCCCACTTTTTACAAGATGCGCCGCAGTGGGTTTTCCCCTGAGCAACTATGACGGGGAAATAGCGGCTGTATATGAAGCCGCTCGAAAACTAAGTTCATGGAGAAATTACCGAAAAGCTGTGTTCTTTGTTGACTCTCAATCTGCAATTACTGCACTCTCCACCAACACTGACACTAATTGCAAGCGAACTTCCAACTGTCGCGCTCTACTAAGTGATCTCTCTGAAAGGGGTTGAGGACTTACTCTGCAGTGGATTCCAAGCTACGTTGGAATTCCAGGGATTGAAAAGGAGAACGAATTAGCGAAATCAAGCCTATCCCTCACTAAGCCAATGATGCCTCTGTCTCTGACCTACTCCAAGACAAGAATTGATCAAACGGTGAGAGCAAGAACATCTGCCAGACACAGGTACGCAGCAGAAGGGAAGAGCTGGGAATCTATCGTGAAGGACAAACTACTTAACAAAATGCTGTCACGTCCAGTTGCTGTGGCCGCCTTTCGAACTCAGACAGGACATGATTACCTCCCTGCCCATCTGACCAGAATAGGAGTACTCTCCTCCGCAGACTGCCCGCTCTGCACTGGCCCTGAATGCCAAGGACTGCGGGACGTCCGCGATGAAGCATATGGCTCCGACTTTGAGCATCTCGCCTCCCTCTACTGGACTGCGCGGCATCGAATGATTGAAATGCCAAGTAAATTAAGTAAGTATGTATTAATATTTTACTTTTTACGTGTTTGACCTGTTTTTGTTATTTTTTGTTTTGACAAACAATAAACACAGACCCAGGTATTTTTCCAACGTTTATAAAGTGGTGAAAATAAAGTTCACATTTGTAATTTTAAATAAATCATTCATCCGATATGTCTTTTATCCGATATATTTGTCATACGTTCAGATACTACCATTCCTAAATCAGGGATTAACGTCGGGTGCAGCCTATTATATTTAAAAAGAACTTGTACAAGGGTTCACAATATAACCAAGATGGTAACTATTTTCAATATTAGAAAATATCATTTAGGTATTGAAGCGACTGGCGCTTAGCTAAAATGAGAAGAAAGCGAGGTTCGAGAAAGATCCGAAATAATACAATAGAGATGTTCAGTAACAATAATAAGCTGCGGCAAAGTGCCTTACTTCAATCGCTGAGCACGCAATTACGAAAGTTTGAAAGCCATAATGGGCTCCGTACAAGCACATTTAATAACAGAATAATTCGCACTGAATTTACACATAAATGAATTATAAGTACTTAAGCTTATGCAGCACTTACCCTCGTGAAGCAAGAAAGGGCAAAATTGAAGTGGTCGTAGATCTCGTAGCTGTAGAAGTCCTGGGTACCCAGTTTGTAGGAATCCTAGCCAGGCGAGGTCCAACTGGAACTTAAACGAGAAGTCAATAAGCTGCATTTAAAATCCTAAAGTCATTTATAACTATGGCGCGTAACGGCACAAAGGATCTTACAAAACGGCGATTGTAAATTAAAGTCAATAATCCGCAAATAACGTATATAATAACACGTTCACACGAACACACATTAAGACGAACAGTTTTAACACTTGTACGAGGTTTTCACGGTCAAAAACGGCACTTTGCACATGTGGTGCAACTTTACGCAACGAGGTACTTTACTAAGGCTTGTTAACCGTACGAAGGTTCAGAGACAACGGGCGACTAACTTACGGAAATGCGAGCTAAGGGAGGGGGATCAGAGAAGCCACAGAAAATCAATACTCAAATCCATACATCGATTGGCAGATCAGACATCACGTGACCATCACTGTACAGGCCAGCTGAGCGTTTGAATATAGGCCGCGGTAACACGTTCAAACTTCGAGCGCTGACTCGAACATACCGCCCACCAAAACGAATGTTTTTAATCCGCCAGGAGGGTAGAGGGCGAAGAACTATTTAAGCACCGGAAACCGAGGGTGCCGAAGAAATAGCAGGGGAACACGAAGGAAAGAGAAGAAAAACAAAAAAGGGGCAAGAGTGCCGAAGAAACCAAAGGTGAAACTCAAGGCTGCAGCGGAAAACCAACAAGCTTGTGGACAGGTCGCTTCAGCTGGCCGTGCGAGGTTTTGACAGTAGCTACACGGGATACTTGGTCGTGTCCAGGATGTAGATGTATGATCCGACCCATAGGCCAATGAAGGGGGCTCGGATGCTCTCCAGTGATGAAGACGAGTGGATCCTCCTGAAGCGGTGAGGAGTTCTTTAGCGGATTTGACGGCAGCCTCCCAAAGTCCGCCGAAATGGGGTGCGGCTGGAGGGTTGAAGTGCCATTCAATGCGTTGGTCGGCGAGTTTGCGCTTGATAAGCGATTTCGAGTGGTCAAGCAGTTGATAGACCTCACTCAGGCGGTTCGCGGCTCCAACAAAATTCGTGCCGTTGTCAGAATAAATATCAGAGGGTAGCCCTCGTCTTGACGTGAAACGGTGTAAAGCTGCGAGAAAGGCATCGGTGGATAGGTCGGATACCATCTCCAAGTGCACAGCCTTAGTAGCCATGCAGACAAATAGACAAAGATAAGATTTTAAAAGCTTCGAGGTACGCAAATGATTTGCCTTTGTGTCAAAGGGTCCAGCGAAATCAATTCCCACCCTGCAGAAAGGCGGCGATGGAGTGACTCTAGATGATGGTAACGCAGCCATCATAGGTGGACGAGGCTTAGATTGCAGACGGAAACACCGCATGCACGCATGAATGCGTTGTCGAAGTAAGGAGCGTAACGCAATAATCCAAAATTCGCCGTTAATCAGCGCTTGAGTGGTGCGCGGTCCGGCATGCAAGGCTAACTTGTGGTAATGATCGCAGATCAAGTTGACGTACTGATGATGTTTAGGAAGCAGAAGGGGGTGCTTAGATTCATACGACATCTCAGAATGATTAAGTCTTCCGCCCACCCTGAGTAAGCCCTGGGCGTCGACAAATGGCGTTAGGCTGCGGAGCGGATCGATGATTTGAGCGCCACGACGGAGCCGTTGCAATGTTGCGCTGAAGGCCAGCTCTTGTATGAGCTTGACGCAGAGATCTCTGGCGTTACTTAACTCCTGCACCGAAGGCGTAGTAAATGAAGTTTTACTCAAGGCGACTTTGGCCTTGTAGCGGGTGTTATGACCGTGGTTAGTAGTCTGGCCTTTACGACGGCAATTATTCACAAACCGCAGGACGTAAGCGAAAACATGGTGAAGAGTAATTAAGTTCGAATGTCGTTCTATAGTTGTCAATAGTCGATTAGGCTCTTGAACGGCCGTACATAGCAGTCTAGGTTCAGATTTATGTTCGGTCTGGTCCGGGTTAAGGCCGGTCGGCTTAGACAAATGCCACGCAGTAGGACATTGTAGCGCCCATGGTGGGCCGTTCCACCACAGCGGATGTTCAGCAAGCTGGTTAGGTAGACACCCACGGGAAGCAACGTCCGCGGGGTTATCAGCAGTCGAGACATGGAACCAACGGTCCATGGAGGTATTTGAAACGATTTCAGTGACGCGGTTGGCAGTAAAAGTCTTCAATAAATAAGGCGGGGTGTTGATCCAATACAACACAATTTCAGAATCGGTGAAGAAAAACGTCTCGGAGTCAGACACAAAATTCAAAACGGGCTGAACGGACTTGTAGAGTTTGGCTAGCAAGACTGCGCCACAAAGCTCCATGCGAGGTATGGTGATCGGTTTAACTGGAGCTACCCTGCTCTTAGCCTTCAGAATGCTAACGGTAACGACTCCATTCCATTCGGTTCTCAAATATATAGCTGCTGCGTATCCAGCTTCGGAAGCATCGCAAAACCCTAACAGGTGATGCTTGGCAGCTCGTGTGCCAACGTGTCGAGGTATTTGGATAGAAGACAAACTGGCGAATTGAACAATGAAGCTGTCCCATTGATTTAGAAGCGCGGTTGGCAAAGGTTCATCCCATGATAACCTTTCGAGCCACAAACGTTTGAGAAAGCATTTGATCCAGAAAGCAATAGGCGTTAAGAAGCCAAGCGGGTCGAAAGTCCGAGCGACATAAGATAGTATGGTGCGTTTCGTAGGCACCGAAACGAAATTCTGACTCTGGTAGGAGAACGAGTCCGAGGTAGGATTCCATTGCAGTCCCAGTATTTTGATGGCGGTAGAATCGTCCTGGAACAGTAGCGCGTTCTACAGATGAGCGGAAGGTAGCGTTGACAATAGTGCAGGATCACTTGATGACCATTTCCTGAGTTCCAGGCCGGCGAGTGCGAAAATGTTAATGAGCTGCTGTATCAATTCCTTGGCATCTTCGGGTGTATCGGCGCCAGTGACAACATCATCAACATAAGTCTGCTGAAGTATTGCTTGTGACGCGGCAGGGTATCGGCTACCTTCGTCCTTTACGAGTTGTTCAAGCGTCCGCAACGCTAAATACGCAGACGGGGTTAGTCCGTACGTGACAGTAGCTAACTCGTATTCCACAAGCGGAGATTGAGGCGTCGGTCGGTATAGTATGTGCTGGTGACAGCGATCAGCTGGGCGCACGGCAATTTGTCGGTACATAATTTTAAGATCAGCACAAACGGCGTGAACATACAGGCGAAAGGAAATGATGACGTTAGACAGGTCCTTCTGAAGTTTAGGACCGGAAAGCAATTGCTGATTTAAAGAATTCGCGTTACAATCAGGCGACGATGCGTTGAATACTACTCGTAACTTAGTAGTAGAACTGGTGGTCTTAAAAACACAATGATGCGGGATCAAATAGTTAGAAGTATTAAGCGCGGGGTACATATGACCCAGAGTCATATATTCTGTCATGAATTGATGATATTGCCGAGCTACCTCCGGCTGACGACTTAAACGTCGTTCTAAAGCATGATAACTAGCGAGGACAACGTTGCGGTTTGACTTAAGTGTTACAGCGTCAGGTTTGAAGGGGAGGGCGACAACATATCTCCCGACTTCATCGCGTTCAGTAGTTGTAGTAAACAGGCTTTCACAAAGCTGTTCGTCAGGGCTCAAAGATTTAGCCTCAGTCACTTCTTCGACTTCCCAAAACCGTCGAATATTGTCATCAATAGACTGTAGCGAGGTAATGAACACTCTAGGTTGATGGGGCATACTATACGGTATGGATCCCATAATGACCCAACCTAAACGAGTGTTAAGCGCGGAGGGCTGGCCATGAATGATAGTGCAAGGCCCATTAGTGAGTATTTGGGTGAAAACATCTGCCCCTAGTATAATGTCAACACCGGCAGGCGAGTCGAAATGAGGGTCAGCTAAAGGTAGATGCTGGTATTGAGCACTTATTTGAGAGGCTAACCTAGTAGCCGGCAGCGGGTCAGTAATGTGGTTAAGCACGGCGGCTTCAGTAGTTAGCATTACACCAGGGTCATGCCTCGAGAATAAAATCAACGTAACGTACTCGTGGATACGTGTGGTCTTGGCGGCGACACCAATCAAAGACATATTTGAACTCCGAGTAGGTAGGCTCAGCAGGACGCTTGCTTTCTTAGTAATGGCAGATATCTGACTGCCGGGGTCAATAATAGCTCTAAAGGAACGAGGTTGACCGTAATGGTCTTGGATGACGATTTGTGCGGTGCCTAACAGGGCGAGAGATTCCTGAATATTACATGACAGCGAATGAGGTTGAGCTTGGGTATCGGTTGCGCGTCTAGTTGCTGGCCTCGGGTGTCGCGGTGTGACTAGTCACCGTTGTGACGGCGGGTTGTTATGTAACAAAGTATGGTGTGCCTCGTTGCACTGCTTGCAGCGTTGGCTAGACTTACATTTAGCTTGGAAATGGGAGCCAAGACAATTGAAGCACCGTTGTAACTTCATGATGGCATCCTGGCGTGCCACAGAAGTCAGTTCGAGAAAGGATTGACAGTCAATGATGCGATGTCCTTCTCTGCAATAATAACACATGCCTGCGTGTGTCGTAGAAACATGGGATTGATTCATGTGAAGCGGTGGTAATCGGTGACGGAATACTGACATCCTAGGAGTGTTCATAACAGGAGGTATATTTACGGGGCGCGGCCCGTTGAATGGCCGTGTAGGGCCTGACGCAGCACGTCTAGGCTCGTATACATATTGCGTAGCCTTAGGTGTAATAGAATTGTCGGGCGAAACCGAAGGCTGGACAATTGTACTATGTGCCGTGTTAAGGTTAGGTTCCAGTCGGTCAAAATTTAAATCACGGGCCCCTTGCGAATCAGACTCATTCACTGACGACACCAGTATGCGGGGTTGTTGAGCAGCTCTCGCGTTAGTAGAAGCGGCGGCAGGCGGTTGATCCAACAACTCTAGAGCCCTGGCCTGTTCCGTTATAAAATCATTCAACAGTTTGTACGTAGGCATACGATTTGTGCCTAGCCTCGTTTCAAAATTTAATCTAGTCTGGGGGTCCAAGTTATTAATGGACATCTGAAAAAGCAGGAAATCAGCCAAATCATCTAGCTGGATAACCTTCAACGCACACACAGCGTTTGAATGCGCGGTCAAGAAGCGGTTCAGTTCAGTTTGCGAAGCATTCTTAATTTGTTTAAAGTCTTGAATAATTTTAAAATAGTGGTCAGCCAAACGGCGTGGGTTAGCGTACCGATTGCGCAAAGCTCGATATGCAATGCTGTAATTTTGTTCAGATATTATCAAGCCTGTGACAATTGCTAAAGCGTCGCCTTTAAGTACAGATTTCAGATATTGGAATTTCTGTATATTACTAAGACTGTCGTTGCAATGGACCATTGAATCGTACATTGTTATAAAGTCCGTCCAGTCACTGTTGTTTCCTGAAAAAATAGGCAACGCAATACTAGGGAGGTTAGGTGAACCTACAGCTGATTTGACGGGCGAGGTTGATGTCACCTCTGCCTTGATAAGGTTAGGGTATTTTGCTAACATGGGCAAATACACGTCCTGAAATTGTCTTTTGATATTAAACGCACTTTCAGCTAAACTTGCCACCTGGGTGGCGAACGTTTGTTCTAATATCTCATAAGTATCCACGAAATTGGCCTGAATGCGTCTTATTTCTCGAGCGATGCCTTCCGGCATCTCTTTATCGTCAAGAAGGGTTTGTACTTGTTCCAAATCATTTAATATATTTTTTAATTTAGCGAGGTAATATTCAGTATTAATTGCCATCATAAATAATTTAATAAAGTTCACAAATAAAACGCAACACAAATTAATTTCACAAATTTTTTTTTTTTTTTTTTTTTTTTTTTAAAATAGCGGTAAGTGGACTGTATAGTTTAATAAACGTAAAATATTTCCTCATCACAAAGCAAATCAAAATCAAGTGACGTATACCTATGACGTCACGTATGACTAACTTCCCGCGCGTGTAACTCGCACAAAGGAAATCAGAAATCAAAGGTTGCGCAACACTTGGTAAGATTGCATGAATCATATAAATCAAATGAATTTGAATTTAATCTATCCGGCTCGAAGAGGACCAAATGAAGCGACTGGCGCTTAGCTAAAATGAGAAGAAAGCGAGGTTCGAGAAAGATCCGAAATAATACAATAGAGATGTTCAGTAACAATAATAAGCTGCGGCAAAGTGCCTTACTTCAATCGCTGAGCACGCAATTACGAAAGTTTGAAAGCCATAATGGGCTCCGTACAAGCACATTTAATAACAGAATAATTCGCACTGAATTTACACATAAATGAATTATAAGTACTTAAGCTTATGCAGCACTTACCCTCGTGAAGCAAGAAAGGGCAAAATTGAAGTGGTCGTAGATCTCGTAGCTGTAGAAGTCCTGGGTACCCAGTTTGTAGGAATCCTAGCCAGGCGAGGTCCAACTGGAACTTAAACGAGAAGTCAATAAGCTGCATTTAAAATCCTAAAGTCATTTATAACTATGGCGCGTAACGGCACAAAGGATCTTACAAAACGGCGATTGTAAATTAAAGTCAATAATCCGCAAATAACGTATATAATAACACGTTCACACGAACACACATTAAGACGAACAGTTTTAACACTTGTACGAGGTTTTCACGGTCAAAAACGGCACTTTGCACATGTGGTGCAACTTTACGCAACGAGGTACTTTACTAAGGCTTGTTAACCGTACGAAGGTTCAGAGACAACGGGCGACTAACTTACGGAAATGCGAGCTAAGGGAGGGGGATCAGAGAAGCCACAGAAAATCAATACTCAAATCCATACATCGATTGGCAGATCAGACATCACGTGACCATCACTGTACAGGCCAGCTGAGCGTTTGAATATAGGCCGCGGTAACACGTTCAAACTTCGAGCGCTGACTCGAACAGGTATATATAACTTAAGAGAATCGTGTATAGAAGCAATAGACATCGAAAATTTTAGGAATCGGCACATCTCTATAGTAAATAGTTAAGAAAACCTAAATGTAATGATAGTAATAATAAAAATATTATTAACAATAAATATATTAATTTTAGTAATATTAAGGACAAAGATGATGATGATGATGATGTTATTAATAATAATAATATTAATATTAATAATAATAATAATTATCATTATTAATATATTATTAATTTGCTGCTTCTTACTTATTACAATGAAATGAAAATACTCACTGCTAAACACTTTTAATGGTTTAAAAACTATATAAATAATGTGATTAACAGTTAATGCTAGAGTCATAATAGTATTTCTTTTCTGTAATAACCACTTTTCTGTAATTATTTTTATATTCGTTTATTTTACCTTTAACGCTTTGCCCTATTCACCTGGGTAATTAATAATTTATTTAAAAATGTGTTTATTTTGCTTATTACCAAAATATTTAATTTTACTTACCAGGACTCTAGTTCTACGCCACAGCTCAGGCAAATTACTGTCTGTCTGGGACGTTCTTCTTATCTTGAAGGTAGAATTAATCTTGAATAGATTACTTGTGATATAAGAGTTGAAAGTTTTAAAATACAAAGTTAAACAATTTATTAATCAATGACAAATTACAAAAGAACAAATGACACCAATTTGTTGAGTAATAAACTTTTAATTATTACTAACTATTCCATACGTCTTTTAATTACTTATTAACTTTTCAAATTTATATATATGGAGAAGGTAGTAACTTAAGTTTTCCAATTTAATTTTAGGAATGAAAATTCAAAGGCGATTTCTATCGTTCATGTATTAATCGTTTATCATTTAATATTCAAGTTAGTTAACATTAAAATACATTTTCTTTATTATTTTCTAAAACGTACCTGGTTGTACACATTACTTGTAAAACACTATAACATATATCATTAATCACTGCACATCGCTTTTGTACACTAATCGCTGCACATCGCTCTTGGAATCAGCGCTCTTAAACAACAAATAATACAAATTTTTACTTATTTGAAACACATAAATAATCGCTTCTTACTTCTTCTTTAGTTGCATTAATAAAATTTGGTAATGGTCTTGACATCTTAAATTTTGAATACTGGAAGCTTACAAATTTCTAAGTTATGTCCGAAAGTGCCATCACGTCCGTCTCGTTCAAAGACTTTTAGAGAAGTGGGGCCTTTTCAAGGACGTGCTAACTGAAATTTTCAAACAAACATCTAAATAATTTAGTTTATTTTTTTATTCAAATTCATGAGTACATTTTATATTTTCGTGTATATTGTTTATACATTTTAATATTTTGTCAATATTTAAACCATTATTATTTGATATGTATAATCCATCATCTACATACCTAAACCAGTGTCCATTTTGATCATATGTTTTGTCTATATTTTGTAAAAATATTTCTGATAATATGCTGGACATTGGAGAGCCCATCGTTATATATATATATATATATATATATATATATATATATATATATATATATATATATATATAGAGAGAGAGAGAGAGAGAGAGAGAGAGAGAGAGAGAGGGAGAGAGAGAGAGTGATTGAACTAATAGAAGAATTGATATAATAAAAAGCTATTTAAAGCTGCCCTTTCTAACAAAGTTAGTACTTTAAAGTTAAAATATTTTCCCAATTCTCTCGCCATTTATATCGTTATACAAAGACGGGATAGAACTGCTTTTACCTGGGTAATAGATTATTCTAGAAAGATAATGGATATAACTCCGCTAGAATAGCCAATTATTACTATAAGTGAATTAAGGTACTCTTCTTCAACAGCTGATATAATCCGGGGCTGAAAAATAGTCTAGAAATAGTAACAGAAATCTTACTCAGGCCCTTTAGATCAGTAAAGTGCTTCTTACTTACATATAGAGGTATAGCGAGATTGTTTTAAACAATGAACCAGGTTACATTTCTTTAAAGTATAAGAGGTAGTTTGAAATTTCTTAAAATGAAATTAACTACATATTTCATTTTTTGTAGCTACAACATTTAGTGAGATTCTGAGTAAATTGTTTTAATTTTTACCGTATTATACATGTGTTTCATACATTTCAAGATTATACTGTATTCGGCTTTTAAAAAACTCCTTGTTTGTGCTATTTCACATAGAGCATCTCATTGTATGTGTTGGATGAGCCTTTTCTGTTATTTACAGGGATTTGTAAATTTTTTAAGAAGTTTGTACGAAATATACTATTTATATGTATGAATATATATATATAGTTCAATTTTCTTCAAAATAAATAAATAATATTTTGATATCAAAAGTTTAATACCTTAGAGCGTTGATTTACAGATTACAAAATTTAAAATGAAACATTGACATTGACAAAATCGATTTTGAAAGTAAAAGCCAGTGATTGTTTATTGAGATACCTAGGGACACACAAAAACTTGTAGAATATAAATATTACAAGCAGTGTATTAAGGTAATGGTTGAAGTTAATTTAGAAACATTTATTTGATAAAAAAATTTTGTGACTTTTAAGTAATTAAGGGTGCATAGGACATCGTATTTAGTGATCTTAGCAAAAGTCAGTGTTTGTTGCTGCTATGATATATTTAAAACTCTCTTATTGTTTTTGCGCCGCAAGCGTGTCTTTTCTTATTGACTACATCGTAGATCCAGTTGCTTTTGTTTTCAAAACTGAATGGAGACATTTATTTCTCTTGTAATAATATGTTCTTTCTCAAGTAAAAGAAAATATGACATTTTAATATTGCTTCCATTGTTATATCTTGCCCAAACAGCTACATCGAGGGTATTTTTGAAAGAAAACGACGACTCGTTTATCAATCTCATACTTAAAAAATCCCTCTTTCCCTTTCTCTCTTTCTCTCTCTCTCTCTATATATATATATATATATATATATATATATATATATATATATATATATATCGCAATATGTATTCTTGTGAATTAATAAAGAACTAAGTCAAAATATAAATTATATAATACACATTATAAATTCAATTATAATTCTTGTATTTGTATTAGTTCTTTATGTATATATATATATACTACTACTATAAACCAAATTATCCTTTTAAAAAGTAACGTTTTATTTTTTATGTATTCTTATAAGTCAGGATCTTACTATATAGTGATTGAAAAAGAAAGATATCTAAAGAAATATTTCTTTTTATTTTGAGACACTGTAAGATTAAACTAGATCTATAACTACGGTATATGTTACTTATTCAAATGTTTGTTTAAACTAAGATATCTCGACTGACTGATCGATTCATAATAAACACATAAACCCTAAACTTTAATAGATACAGGCTTAAAATTTCGTCACCTTTTTCATAAAGTAGAGGCTTATTTCTAAGAAATGACTTTTCGATAGTTATATAATATCGTGTATCATAATGAGTATTGCGTTTGAATAAGTTATTAGGTGCAACAGGCCACTTGGTATATTATATTATTTATTCTTACCAAGCCTTGTTAAAGCTTTTAATATACCTAAAAGCGATTCCTAATAAATTTGAAAATACTTTATAAAAATGTTTCACCAAAGCCTAGCTGTTAGATTATTTAATCAGTCTTAGTACTTAAAAAAAACACGAATTTAAATATCTATTGACATTTATGAATTAAAATATAAAATCTGATAAACAATATTTTATTATTCACCTTGTCAAACAATATATTGAAAATCGTTACAACGCCAGAGTTAATGGTATTGATTATTTATCTCTAATATTATTATTATCTATCTTATTATCTCTGATATTTATCGCTTTTGTAGTAGCATCAGTCCCATGATGGGAGATACACAAAAGAGGATAATAATCAGGAAAACGTCTCAAGTTACAATCCAGAAAACTGTGTCTTGCACTTAAAAGGTTTTCGCTTCTTATTTGTCGTTTCATGTTTGGAGAGATTTTTAATTAAAAATATTAAAGTAAAATTTAACGATATAAGCACGAAGCCAGTCTTAATGTAAAAACATACCTTGTAATATAATAAAATTGTATAATGAAAAAACTTTGTATAATATTTAGTTCAAATTATTAAAAATTTAAGAAATTACATTCCTGTATACACATAACTATTGGTATTACTTATAGTATACTATTGGTACCCACTACGTTCTGATATATTTCAGAGGACGCATTGCGCTCTAGATCGATGCTTTAAAACACAAGCAAGTAACGGATTGTAAAAAATATCAGTGTGCACTGGTTTTTATCAAGGGATATAAATAGGTATTTATTTAAAAAACCCTCAAGGTGTACAGCACAAAAACGTTTTACATATTTTCATTATTTTCAGTTTTAATTATTGCGAGACTAAATTTGTCTGCAGGCTAGTGTAAAACATATGACCTGTTGAATTCTCTTTCTGTTGTTAAATAATACAAATAAACATTTTATTTAAAAGAATAATGAAATTATTTGCCAATAAAACAGTATTAGATATTTCATTTCGTTATTAGAAGTTTTAATGAATTTTGAAAATAAATATTAAATATTAATTACATACATCAAAACAAAAAATAGAAATATCTACTGAACTTACATAATCATACATACAGTTAAAGTGCATAATTACACTCGAATTGAGCTCTTTCACAACAATGGTAGATGGATGAAACCATAAGCGAAACCTCCTGAAACCTTTAGCTAAGAGCTTACGTTGTGTAAATAGGCATAAATAAATTAATCCAATGTGTTTGAACTAAAATATTAGGTTTAAGTTTGTAATGTTGATTATTATGAAAATGCAAACAATTACAAGCTAGGACTTTAAAAATGTATATTGAAAGAAGAATTTGTTTGAATGCCATTTATGGGCTGTCCTTGAATAAAGCACTATTCAAACACGCTCATGATTTCATAGAATATTGTTTTTATTTTTAAATGCAAAAGTTAAATCTATTAACGCCTTACTTATTGAAATAACCATACATTTGGCTCATTTCTAAGAGCTGATGAGTGGTTAATAGCTCATAATGCTCTCATTGCCAAGCAATCTATTACGGGAGTAATACTGATCAACCAAGTCAATTTACGAGTTGGAATATCATGTCCCTAATTTATTCCTGCAAATATTCAAAACCCTTGAAAATGCTGAGATTATAAGCCCATCTTTAAGGGCCAGATTGAGATCAACTCAAGGAAGCGACCGGGATCAAGTTTCTAACTGTTATGCTCATACCATATTGACACGATAAACCCACTTTCATTCTGTGCCCTACCAGCCTTATGGCGTTTTGAATCTGAGTAAACACAAAGGAATGTTTCGATATATTATTTTAAATTTTAGAAACAATGAAAATGTTTAAAAGTTTATTTTTATGAACTTGTGGTTAATACTAATGGCCAGCGTTAATATATATATATATATATATATATATATATATATATATATATACAGTATATATATATATATATATATATATATATATATATATATATATATATGTATATATATATATATATATATATATATATATATATATATATATATATATATATATGTATATATATATATATATATATATATATATATATATATATGTATATATATATATATATATATATGTATATATATATATATATATATATATATATATATATATATATATGTATATATGTATATATATATATATATATATATATATATATATATATATATATGTATATATATATATATATATATATATATATATATATATATATATATATATTATAGGTCATATTATAACAAGGGAAATACATGTTAATCAGTGAACACATATTTAACGTGGACTTGTAATAGGCCTACATCTCAATTAATTCAAATTATATTCAATCATATTAGAAGATAAATAGCCTGATGTTGTCAGGGCCATTGCGTTACCCTACAGACAGTTTATATTTAGAGTAATATAAATCTTTAGAGGATATCTAAATTTAGAGGATATTTGTCTTCATAATCTTTGCTGAAAAGGAGTTTTATAGGTATTGTTAGACATGTATATTTTATTGATACAATTACTTGATTAGCAATTAGCATCGTATATGTTTATTATAGTAGGAGCAAAGTATTCTTCCCATATTGAAATTTTCACTAGTAAAAGAGTCAAAGTTAACCTTCCCTAAATTATCATTTTTTTAAAATGATCTGTGAGCTATATCATATGCACTTTCATTTTATAAACTTTGGTCATTATGTTTTACCTATTCATTAGGACGTTTATTTAAACATTCATCAACTTATAGCTCCACATTACTACTATATAATACATGAATATTATCACTTGTGTATATAGCGAGAAATAATTTACTCGTTTAATTACACACTTAGTTTTCTAGATATATATCAAAAGAATTTGTAGTGTAAAATATGGCTAATATGACTGACGAAGGAGTTTGGTTATTCAATGCAAGTTAAGATACCTCGCATCACCGAACTTCTCTATGCGTTGAAGAAGTAATTATCTCACGGAATTCACATTTACTGTGCTTTCAGTGTATTAGGACTTTACATGGTGCAAAACTTGCTCTTTTTAGCCAACTGTAATGTGAGAAAAGCTTTAACTGCATTAAAAATCGTTTTCAAAGAATTTATTTTAACATAGTTTTTACATTGCTGTACAAGGTACTTATGTATTTATTGGGATTTTAAAATTAATAGAACTGGAGGCTAGATCTATTTCCAAAATACCACACACACCTCCAACACAACACGGTCGTGATTAACACACATATTGAGCACCTCCTACAAAAACTATTTTAAAGAGATTTAAAAAATGTCGTATTGTTTTTTTAGCCAAAATTTTAAATGATTTATTCCATTGTTAAGTGTACACTAACTTCACTAAGCTTGATTATGGAGTAATAACTCTACGTCCTAAGATCGGCTATCTAAAAAATAACCTATAAAAGTTGTATACATTATCAAGAGCACAGTGGTACAATATGTTACAATGAAATATGTTGAAATAACTCCAATACCACAAAATTAATAAAAAAACAAATAAAACATGTTACTTAAGAGTAAACCCTTATGTACATTTCGATAACAATGTCATCATCATCAGAGGATCTTATTATAAAATTACAGTCTAGCAAACAAGAAGTTACAAACTAGAAAATAGAATCACTCTAGTTTGTAACTTCTTGTTTGCTATGTTGTAATTTTGTAATAAGACCCTCTGATGATGATGACATGATCCTCGAAATGTACATAAGGGTTTAATCTTAAGTAACTTGTTTAATTAGTTAGTTTTGATAGTTTTGTGGTATTGGGGGTTCTTTCCAATAGTTTCATTGTAATATAAAAGTATTGAATACCTATTACTTTATGAATATCATACGTGATAATGTATATGAAATAACGTATTGCTGCTGCAGTTACAATAGAGGTAAAATCAAACAAGGCGAGTAAGAAACAGCACGCTTTAATAAAGTTTAAAATTAAAAATCAAATGAAAATCAAAATCGTAACAACGACTCGGGTGACATATTGGGCGATCGTACGCCTACATTGTTCTCTCCACTAAGCCCTGTATTACAGTTTAGAAGATGAGTTAGATTGGATATTGAGAACGCATGATAGCAAACTAATGATAGCAATTGTAAATGGATAAGGCCTTGCAGCAAGGCAATAACGTGATTTCAATAATCATTGGTTTATTACAAGAGTAGATGCTCTTAATGGCTAAACTGCAGTTTGTCGTGATAAACACACTTAAGTCGGTATTATATAAGCTCGGAGGATTACACTGATAAAGACTAGATAAAGAGGTATCTCGCCCAAGACCAGACCACATTAGCCAGTAAGTGATAACGTAATCTGGGTTATTTAGACGGAGCATGTCGTCCATATTAATCGAGGAAAAACAAACAAAACCGCTGTCTTGCTTAATCAGCAGTCTCGTATTAGACACAAAACTCATTTCTCTGGTTTTTAGGACAAACTAAATAGCTGTAATGAGGAGTTGCGATGTAAAATTCCTTATCAGATCTATCGGAGCAGATTTATCATAACGCTAGAGTTGTACATTAAAGTGAAATCCAATATTAGAAAAGAAGTAAGAAATTATTAAAATTAAGAAATGTGTTGTATGATTACTATGTACAAATTTAAAATCTGATTATATAAAACTATACTAATATGCACAAAAAAAACATTTTGACTTGAATCTCATACTTTTAAAACTGTATTCTCTAAAATATAATATAAATATACGGGGAAAACATACTACTGAAATTTACTTGCATATCCATGATTAACATTAAGTTTTAACACCTGCTTGCCTTAATTATACGAATTTAAGCGATACATTAGAATTTAATTCATTTAAAACATAAAATTTAAAACTATGCTACTTCAAGTGCAGTATATCAGTATATGTTTTGTATTTCCAATGCAAAAAAGTTTTTTCTGATTTATATATATATATGTATATATACCATTAAAAGAGGTACACAAACTAATATCTGTTTCAACAATACCATATTCTAAATAAACGCAGTAATTAAAATGTTCAAAACACAATTACATTGACTTCAGAGTTTTACAATCCTGTTAGCTGCTAACGTAATCAGATATGCAAGTTTATTGAAAATAGCACTATGACGGCGTCTTGTTTTAATTATTAGTTCATATTTAAAATTAAATTAAGTTTTACACATCTAATTGTAGTTCAATTTAAAAAAATGTGGAAAATATTTTAGCTATGAGCATCTACTTTGGATCATTCCAGTTAATAAAAAAATATATATTTCTTAATAACACTAAAGAGAACTTACAACCTAAGAGAAATGATAAACCTCTGAAGTTAGTATCTTCTCATCGACATCAGATTTGTTAGTATTTGGATGACGGGCTGCCAAAGATCATGATATGTATGAGAATATTTGTTAAAAGGAAAATAGTTTGGACTTAGATATTAACATGATTTATATCTAAGTCGCCCTTGCTTTTGATATAATATCCTTAGTTTACGAACGTTACACTATTTCCCTGTACAAAAGTGAAATATATTAAAAAATAACTTATTGTCGTTGGTAATTTGATATAATCCAAAATGTATTTTAAAAAAATAAACTAGTAAAAAAATATGTAAAATAAATTTTAAAATTTCCTAAAACACATTGAACTGAAATATAATAACACAAAATAAACCATCACAACAGTACCTTATATATGATAGTTTTATAAATTATATAATTTTAAAGTCCATTACATGATATCGATCGTTTATTTAAAAAGTCTAAATAATCTATTAGGATAAGGCTGTCATAGAAAAATGCTAATAAAGCAAAAATAAAGATATGTTGAAGTTTAACATATCTACACCTATAGGAATATTGCATTTGATTATAAATTATATTTTAAAATATTAATTATAATGAACTAAAATGTCAATGCAATGGTACTAAAACCAGATTTATTTTAAATACATAAATCAAGTACATTTTACAAAATAACAAACTTACGGAATTGTTTACAAAATATATATGTATAAAATAAATAATTATAATAAATAAATATATACAAGTAAAAAATAATTTAGTACTAGTTCATTGATATTTTTTAAATTTTTTATAAAATACCTAAAACTACATCATATATTATATGTATAGCAGCGACACCAAAAAGTGTAAAATATAAAGATGTTGGTAAAAAGAAAAATAATCTTCAAATTGTTTCTACATATGATTTTCCGACCTCTACGAAAAAGGTTGTGCGTAATGGTATCTTCGGTTTATCAGTGTGGGGGATATCTCGGGAAATAGCTTCTCCAACAAGACCTCGCTTGCGTGCAGAAAAATCAAATTTTTAAAATTCATTTCCGAAATAAAAAAATTATACCATTCGATTCAGAATTTAAAATATAATACATCGCCATAATTTATTTTTGAAATATTTGAATTGTTTAGACTTATTGACTTGAGCCGAATTTATAACTATTCAGGTTAAAATAAAAAAAGCGTAGTAGAAAAATGCAGTAAAACGCCCAATAAAAGTAATAGTTGATAATTGTTGTATATGGGATTGCTTAGCAACGGCCATTATTTCGGCTTAAAAATTTTCACGTAAAGGTTCTTATTTGTATCAGCTAACAAAATTCATGCCTAGGTCTTGCATTAACTAAAAATGACATCTAAATGTACAGTAAATAAATAAAATCAGAACAGTTTAACAGTACACAGTGAATTTTAACAGTATGGTGCTCAGTGATGTTAAACAGTACACAGTGATTTTTAACAGTTGGTCAGTGATGTTTAGCAGTACATAGTGAATTTTAACAGTATGGTGCTCAGTGATGTTTAACAGTATACAGTGAATTTTAACAGTAAGGTGGACAGTGATGTTTAGCAGTACATAGTGAATTTTAACAGTAAGGTGGTCAGTGATGTTTAGCAGTACATAGTGAATTTTAACAGTAAGATGGACAGTAATGTTTAGCAGTACATAGTGAATTTTAACAGTAAGGTGGACAGTGATGTTTAGCAGTACATAGTGAATTTTAACAGTAAGGTGGACAGTGATGTTTAGCAGTACATAGTGAATTTTAACAGTAAGGTGGTCAGTGATGTTTATCAGTACACAGTGAATTTTAACAGTATACCTTACATTTTACACCAGCAAAATTTGAAGATAAATAAACTGATTTTCCAAATCCAATAAAACATGAGATGCAAGACCTAGGCACGTTCCTAACAATATAACATGAAATCATAACTGTCTTCTTTACAGCAAAAATTGTGAGTGCATTTAAAATTGGAAGTAGCCTCGGAAACTTCTTACTCTGCTGCTCATTACAGATCACTCTTCTGGATTAAAGTGCTATTTTATTAATATATAAATTCCAGTTTACCAAAGCAAGCCAGCTAAATATTGTACGATTGAAGAACGAAATTTAAAAAATTACGTATACATTTACAAAATGAATCTGGAAGTGATTATGATTGGCAAAATTTCGAGATATATAATGCGACTTATTCTCCTATCCAATACTGCAAAATTGTAAGTGTATTTAAAATTGGAAGTAGCCTCTGAAAGTTCTTAATCTGCTACTCATTACAGATCACTCTTCTGATTTAAACTACGATATTATTAATATATAAATTACAGTTTACCAAAGCAAGCCAGCTAAATATTCTACGATTGAAGAACGAAATTTAAGATGTCACCTATACAACTATAAAATGAATCTGGAAGTGATTATGTTTGGCAAAATTTCAAGATAAATAATGCTACTTATTTTCCTATCCAATACAGCAAAAATTATGAGTATTTTAAAAATTGGAAGTAGCCTCTGAAAATCGAACTCTGCTGCTCATTACAGATCACTCTTCTGATTTAAAGTGCGATTTTATTATATATAAATTACACTTTACCAAAGCAAGCCAGCTAAATATTGTACGATTGAAGAACGAAATTTAAGAAATCACGTATACAACTACAAAATGAATCTAGAAGTGATTATGAATAGCAAAATTCATAAATTCTAGTATACCTAAACAATATAACTAGTTATTTTACATTTGGAGAGTAAAAATTCAAGACGTTACTTATATGAATCATAAAATTGTAGTTTACCAAAGCACAATATTTAAAGTCAAATTCATCCAATTGAAAAATGTATTACTTTATTACTTATTAAAAATTTTCAATGAAAATGTGTTAATTTTAATTTTTATATAAATGGTATAAATAACAGCCATTTTGGAGAATATTTAGGACAAAAACTCCGTTAAAACCCTGTGTAGCGGTAGTCGGTACCTCTTCATTCTAGCGGAAAGCAAGGCTACGTATGAGTGAACCTAACCTGACAACGCACCATTTTTTCCCCTTTCCTAAAGGAACATTGCCCTGTTCGTAGTACTGCCTTATTTCATCGGTCCTTGATTATCCCTCTTCCTACAAGGAAGTGTATTAGATATCTGAAGAAGATCTGCTCTCTACAGGGTCCAAACAGAAGGGTGGGTGAGATTATGTACTTATTTTTTTATAACGGATCTGTTACAGCTGTTGCCACTTCTCCACTTCCAATTCCAATTTCTTTTGGCATAGATTATGCCTCTTTTAGGTTTTTTCCGGTCATTGCTTCGTCGATGCCATCACGCCAACTTCTTCGTGGCCGTCGTCTCTTTCTTTTCTCAGGTTGAATCTACTCTATTACCTTTGGAGGCCACCTTCTGCCGTCGTCTTTATGTGTCCAAACCATTTTAGTTGTCTTCTTTCTATCTCCTCCCTTATACTTTTATCCATTTTCATTTCGTTACGTATTTGCCTATTTCTGACCCTTTCAAGTCTCGATTCACGTAGCGTCGTCTTAAGTAGTCCATTTCCATCGTCATGAGTTTGTTATTGTTAGCATTCGTAACATCCCATACCTCTGAACTGTAATGTTTAAAGTTAGTTTCACTGATCTGCCTTTGTTTAGTCGTCCCCTGATTTCATCCTCACTATCGCAATTCTTATTAAAAATCGCCCTTAGATATTTGGAGGTTGGTACCCTCTTGATTACAGTGTTTTCTAAGCTACAGTCCCAAATCTCGTCTTTGCCTACTATTAGATAAACAAATTTTAGAATGTACGTTGGTGAGCCTGCTGCCTCATATTCCTCCGGTAGTTTTCTTATCATATGACTAATATCGTGTTTCATATGGTTATTTAAAATATTATATGTAGATGGAATTTTCCATCAAATCGTAAGTAATACACAAATGTTCTATTAACACTTTTTCCTTCGGAGAATGTATTAGTGGATAAGTCACTCAGGGGATCCATGCCCTCTTTAGATGAAACCATGACTGTTCTAATGACCGGGCCAAGTATGTTATATGCCGGCACAATAAGAGCAGGAAACTAATGCTTCCCTTAGTCTTGTCATTATTCCAGCTGAAATAACCTAAACTTGCAATTAACACAAGCACTGTATGTATACAGTCATGCTTCACTACGGCTATACTAAGCCATGGCTAAATGTGTTCTTGACCACTAGTTTATGTAGACATATATTTTGAATGTGAATAGACAGCTAATTCCACGTTATTTGAACTGTTTGGTAGTTTTTATTTCTTGTATTATCACCGTTCATTGAATTATTTTGAATGTATCTTTCTTGCATCCAATTTGTACGCATCATTTCTCAGATTTATCCGGAATAAGTTCTCAGAATAAGTTCGTTACGACTTTTTCGGGAAGGTTTGTTTCCAAGATACCACTTTCTTATTACGGAATATTTAACAATACTTTGTGGTATTTTACAAGTACTGATCTACCGGAATATCTTCGTACTACAAGCACTGGCTAGTTCTGAAATAGCTTGCCCTAAAAATCTCAGTAGCTCTAATTATTTATGTTATGGGTCAATCCACATACATAGAGAGCCAGAGATATTATCTCGCTACTTTGTTTCAAATATTATTATTTTTATTATTTATTCGAACATTTTAATTTCTTTGTATCATTAGATCGTTTTTGCCATTATTATATTAGTTAGATTTTGTCTGTAATACAAGTAATATAAACAAAAATTCCTATTTGATAAGGTCAATTCCTACTTAGATAACCAGGGAAAAATGTTACGTTAATTATCTTTTTATAAATAAAGTAACAACCTATAAGTTAAAACAGCTGCTTTAATCTTCGTTAGAATAACCAATGTTTTCGTACATTAGAATAATCTATATGTTCATTTAAAAATAAATAAACCTTTATATCAGATTGTTTTATTTTTTTTTCTACCACATAACCTATAACATAAAATCAGCTTTCTTATCTAATCATGTTATCACTTATATTACACCAAATAGAATGTATTACCTATATCATCAACCTTACCCCTATAATGAAACTATTTTATCCCATGTAAAACTAAAATTAATTTATTATTAAATATATTTAATGGATTAATTTTTCAAAAACAATTATCACCATAAATTATCAAATAAAGTATCATAAACTTTGCGTTAAAACAGCTGTTCTACCACTTAACCTATAACATAAAATCAGCTGTTTTTTTGATATATGATATCAGTTATTTCAAGTCATATATTGCAATCCTTGTCCCAGCTAATATATTAGTAAGCTTTATATATACAAGGAGACACATAGTCCATTAGTAAGCTTTGAATATACAGGGGAACAGCTAATCTATTAGTAACTTTTGAATATACAAGGGAGGGGGCGTTATTAGTAGGTTTTGAATATAGAAGGTATCACTAATCTGTTAGGAGGCTTTGAATAAGCAAAGGAGGCAGCTAATCTATTAGTAACTTTTTAATATACAAGGGAGGTGGCCGTTATTAGAAGGTTTTGAATATAGAAGGTATCACTAATCTGTTAGGAAGCTTTGAATGCGCAAAGGGGGGCAGGTTATTTATTATAATAATCCACAGTAACTTATAAGTAACGTATATCTAGATTTAACAGACTGAATATTTAAAAAATAATAAAACTCGCATTTGACATAAAAATACATTTACAGTGGTAATCATGTATTTTAGTATTGTATTAATATGTTTAAAACGGTTATTGATTATTAATAGGTTTCTTATAATCAAGCGGATAAATATTTTTGATCATTAATTTTAACAGCCTAAAATAATTCATATAGCGTTTTTAATCGTTTTTTACAGTATTTTCTAATTCATCTAATTAGTAGCATCAAATAAATTTTCTTCCTTCTTTATAAAATAAAAGAAATTTATTCTGTACAAAATAAAAATCATTTTATATAATCGATTAAGTGGTATTTGGTTCTACTCTTAACCAAATTTCTAATGAAATTTGAAATTTAAATGCATAATGAGAACTGGTAGTTAAACTTTACGCTATGCGGGAGAAATATTGTTTTATTATGAAGAATATGCAATACATGTATTAATCAAATTAAGTACTGCAATACGTCTATGACTTTCAACAATAAAACTTATTTTTTTTGATTTTATAAACTCTGAAATAAGAGCTTAATATTCCAGCATTGAAATATTGAGTATTCAGGATTCAATCGTTATAAAACTTGTACTAGCAAAGTTTACAAGTAGTCTATATAATTTATTTAAGACTATATGAAAGTAAAGAAATACTAAAATACATGTTTAAAATTTGGAGCTCTAAATGAAATATTTGTTTTGTAATCTAGTGAAGTGTCGACCATAGCCATTAAAAAAAAACATCCGCAGAGTGATAGACGTTAAAATTAAATAATTGGAATTTAGAATAGTAGGTTTAAGTTATAAAGAGAAATAAGGTCTTGAATATATTTGCTTAACTAATTTTTGATGTATAAGATAGGGTGGTTTCTTGTACTTGACAAGAGAGAGAGAATCCAGGTAAAGATTATGGTAGGGTTGAACATCTGTCTCTCCGTTGGCCAAAAATATCTTTAGTAGGGTTTGAGAATGTTAACAAGAACAGGTTAGTTGGAAAGAGTTAATTGTGAAAATCTGCCGTCCTGTGCCGTGTCTAACAAGTGAACTAACAATTCGTGTGAATATAAAGTAAATTTTTTAGTGAACAGTAAGTTTCCAAAACCACCTTGTTCATAAAGTGCTATAACATTATAGGGTTGTAATGAATAATACTAGGACGACTTGTATGAAATCAAAAGAAAATAGGTAACAGTGGCCTATGTTTATAAGAAAAATGATCTTGTAATATGCGGATATATCCCAGGAAATTATTTAGACACCTAGAACGGATTGTTATTTTGTGAATAAAGTCATCTGTAACTGTAACCGGTTATTGTCATTTCGTCAGGACCCATTGGTATACATGTATAAACCTCCATATTCGGCATTAAAAGTACAAGATATCGCGAGCATTTAGGAATCCTGTTTTCAACATTAACTCTTAATTCCTAGATCAACTGCACAAACAAACCGTGGTCTAATTTTTTAAATTAACAACAATCGACAAAATATTGCAATTTATATTAAACAAATATAAAACAAATTTTGCTTGTTAATATGTTTTAAATAAACGCCATTACAATTATATTACCAGAACATAATACATACTAGAGCTAATGGAGTATATAACATAGCTCTGAAAATGATGCTGTGAGACATTATTTTAATATTAGTTGTAACGTCTTAAAATTTTTAAATCTGTTTCATATACCTGAAATTGTTGCGGTACAGTAACGGCCTAGCGAGGAATCGACATTTTCTTAACATACAACCGAGGTCTTGGGCGGTTCATTATCCGGTCAACAGAGGTTTTATTTAAATTGTACAAACATTAGAATTTATAGATTTTTTTATTAAATCTGTTATATACCATAAACAACTGCAAAATATTTCAAACATTTTCTACTGGATTAAAAATAGCGCTTTAATCATTCTAAAATTTTACATCTAGAGCAAAATCATACATCTAGTTGTAAAATTTAATGTATAGGCCTACTATTTTACTTTTTCAAAATACTGGAAATTTAAATTATCAGTAAAAACAAATAGAATACTTGTATTTATATTCCAATAATAATTACGAATTTTAAAAGTGAAAAAACTTTAGCCAAGATTCATAATTTATTGAAACCCGACTTATAGGCTAATGTAATTACAATATCTATTTTTTTAAAAATTTTGTATTTTATTATAATAACACATTTCACAGTATATAGTGGAGCGGAGACCCCAGTAGTAGGTTCTAAAACAGCAAGACCTCGCTAGCGTGCAAAAAAATCAAATTTTTAAAATTCATTTCCGAAATAAAAACCTTATACCATTTGATTCAGAATTTAAAACATAACACATCACCATAAATTATTGCCGAACTATTCAATTTTTGTAGGTATAACTAGGCGAGACCTCATTAGTCGGTTTCGGAAAATTATGGAGTCCTCAGTTAGCCGGATAGTCTTTAAACTCCGGCACACCGAGGTCCTCATACAAACCTGTGTGTGTGTGTGTGTGTGTGTGTGTGTGTGTGTGTGTGTGTGTGTGTGTGTGTGTGTGTGTATGTGTGTGTGTGTGTACGTTACGACAATCATAGTTTATTGTCAATGGTATTATCTTTAACTCACAAGATAGCCGCTTTTACTGTTGCCAAACAAGCTTGTTATTATTTTAAAATCTAATTGGTAGATAGCTGAACAGGTTTTCAAAAATAAATTTGATATGTTCTATGGTACGCCTGTGGGAGGGTCATGCCACTTCCTCCACGGCTCTTGGTCTGTGACACAATTGTGATTTCACTATTCCTATCTCGGTACGTTTCTTGGACTCAGATTTACTCTTGGGTATAAACAGAAAATATATAATAATTACATAGTTTCATTAAGAGTTAATTAAAAAACACTGTTCACTCTTTATTAAAAAAACCTTGTATAATCAAGTTGCTGAAGGCGAATAATTCTTCAAATCGTTAAATTTAATTTATACAATTTTTTAAATATCTTTACCCAAGTTTTTTTTGGTCATGTCGCTTTTAGAAAAAACATAATTACTGGGTTGTATATGTATAAATATATCTAGATCTGATGTAGAACTAGATCTAATCTTTGCGTTTAACTTTAAATACTTTTTACATATTTGCTTAGCAAAAAATGTATCTCTTGTATTTAATATTTTCTAGTATGTAAACTATTGAATTAAATATTTTGCAAACTCATAACCACCATAATTGTCAAGCAACTGAGTCGATTAGTTATTGAGTCTAAGTATATTTGAAATTAAAAAGAAAACTAATTTCTAGTGTTAAAATAGACCTTTAACGAAATTATCTTCTCCTCGTTGGACATGAATATCAAACCTAAATTATAATTATCATCCTCAACTAGATTATAGAACGAAGTCTGCATGGAATAAGCAAAAGTAAAGCAATGGTCGTTCTGTAATGAGAAACCAAAAAACATCTAAAGCCTTAAAACGTGAGCCAGAGAGGAGAAGTGCAGATTTCACCCGAGCTTAGCCAAAATAATTTTCGTTCTATTTTGGATAAAAGACATTGCAGGAATATAAATTATAACTTTAAACTCTAATCAATATGTGATCCAACAGAAAGCCAGTATTTACGCTGTAGATAAAGTGGAATATCCAGGGCCCTATTTTAAAACTATTACAAGAAGTAGAAAGTGCTCTTAGTGAAAACCATTCACAAAAAAACTTAACAAAATTAATATGGTTATAAAGTTATTTAAATTTTTTATGAAGCTGTAAAATAGGGCGATCTCTTTTGTTAACATTACTTTGTTCTCGTCGGCAATGTTATAAGTTAAATAACAAGAAATAGAAAGTTTGTAGAATTAATTAAACTCTTTTAATCTTTAAACTTTCAAAATACTTACAACCATATTATGTTAATCCACAAAGTGTATCATACTCACATGGTTAGCCGAATTTGTTTTTATTTCATCAGGCACAACGAGAAAAATACTTTACCATTGGCCGTGTAAAACTTAGTAACGATCACTTCTCGCAATAAATACGCAAGCATGACACACGCGTATAAATTGACGACCAGATGCAATCTCACTTCCTCCTTGTGGTAAAAACTTTTTCTAAAGAAATAAGGAGATTACAAATATTTTAGTCTTCCAAGAAATAAGAAAATCATACTTTTATGAAATTCATTGTCTGTATTTAATTTTAAAAGGGTTTATTATTTTTTTTGCTTTATTTTCCCTATATAATTTTCATTCATCTCTAGTAATTATTTCTAAGATTATTTTATTTCTAATGAAATATACAATATTGTATACATACTGTGCATTAGATATAGTAGCTAACACCCGCATGTGTATGATTATCCATAATTTCAAATGTTGGAATATAATTTCGGTGTTTTATATTAAAAATTATCATAAACACAAACTGGTATTCTTTACTTCAAATAGTTTATATTCCGTAAACGTGATGGATTTCTGTATTTACATCTTTAATGGCTGCATTTCTTATAAACGTTTAGTAATGAATATTTACAAATATAAATCAATATTTTAGTAAGACATAATATGTATGAGTTATTCAGCAAATGTTCGAAGTATTTCGTTTTATGAAAATATATATCAAAGATAAATTATAATTCTATAGAATTACGGAAAATATTCAGACATTTCACATCTTAAACTCATTTAACCTAGTAATACAAAGTTTATCTTAACCTTAATAGAAGTATTACTAAGTTTTATATTTGGTAAAAAAATTAGAAAATGTCTTTTTACCTAGAAAAACTTTCTAAGTGGAAACACTATGCACTAAACGTCTAGCTAGGTGAGTTCGGTATGTTCAAGGTGGCTCTTAGAGATAAAAATTCAGGTATTTATATCCCGTTTCATCATTATTGTTCTTTCAACCATGTGTCCAGTTATTATTGTTTCGTGCCATCATGACAGCTCTTTACACTATAGAGCCAGCTAGTTATGTTGGGTGTCGCTATTGCTGCACTCTGCACTATAGAGCCAGCTAGTTACGTTGCGTGTCCTCATGGCTTCTCTATGCACTATAGAGCCAGCTAGTTATTTGGGTGTTGTTATGGCTGATCATTGCACTATAGAGCCAGCTGGTAACGTTGCGTGTCTTCATGGCTGCTCTTTGCACTATAGAGCCAGCTAGTTATGTTGCGTGTCTTAATGGCTGCTCTTTGCACTATAGAGAAAGCTAATTATGGTGCGTGTCCTCATGGCTGCTCTTTGCACTATAGAGCAAGCTAGTTATGTTGTGTGTCGTTATTGCTGCTCTTTGCACTATATAAGCAGCTAGTTAGGTTGCGTGTCGTCATTGCTTCTGTATGCACTATAGAGCCAGCTAATTATGGTGCGTGTCATCATGACTGCTCTTTGCACTATAGAGCCAGCCAGTTATCTTGAGTGTCTTAATGACTACTCTATGCACAATAGAGCCAGCTAGTTAGGTTGTGTGTCGTCGTTGCTGCTCTTTGCACTATATAAGCAGCTAGTTAGGTTGCGTGTCGTCATTGCTTCTGTATGCACTATAGAGCCAGCTAATTATGGTGCGTGTCATCATGACTGCTCTTTGCACTATAGAGCCAGCCAGTTATCTTGAGTGTCTTAATGACTACTCTATGCACAATAGAGCCAGCTAGTTAGGTTGTGTGTCGTCGTTGCTGCTCTTTGCACTATATAAGCAGCTAGTTAGGTTGCGTGTCGTCATTGCTTCTGTATGCACTATAGAGCCAGCTAATTATGGTGCGTGTCATCATGACTGCTCTTTGCACTATAGAGCCAGCCAGTTATCTTGAGTGTCTTAATGACTACTCTATGCACAATAGAGCCAGCTAGTTAGGTTGTGTGTCGTCGTTGCTGCTCTTTGCACTATATAAGCAGCTAGTTACGTTGCGTGTCGTCATTGCTTCTGTATGCACTATAGAGCCAGGTAGTTATTTGGGTGTTGTTATGGCTGCAATTTGCACTATAGAGCCAGCTAGTTATGTTGGGTGTCGTTATTGCTGCTCTTTGCACTATAGAGCCAGCTAGTTATGTTGGGTGTCGTTATTGCTGCTCTTTGCGCTACAGTTCCAGCTAGTTATGTTGGGTGTCGTTATTGCTTCTCTTTGCACTATAGAGCTAGTTAGTTATGTTGCGTGTTTTCTTGGCTGCTCTATGCACAATAGAGACAACTAGTAAGGTTGTGTGTTCTCATTGCTACGTTTTGCACAATGGAGCCAGCTATTTAGGTTGTCTGTCGTAGTTTCTGCTCTTGGCAATATAGAGTCAACTAGTTAAGTTACGTGTCTACTTGGATGCTCATTGCACTATACGCCCATCTAGTTAGGTTGCGTGCCGTGAAACCTGCTCTTTGCACTATAGAGCCAGATAGTTATGTTGCGTGTTCTTATGACTGATCTTTGCACTATAAAACCTTCTAGTTTAGTTGCGTGTTGTCATGGCTTCTCTTTGTACTATAGGTCCAGCTATTTATGTTGTGTTTCTTCATAGGAGTTCTTTGCACTACAGATCCAGCTAGTTATGTTGCGCGTTGTCATGGCTGCTCTTTGCACTAAGGGTCCAGCTATTTATGTTGCGTGTTGTCATTGCTACTCTTTGCACTGTAGATCCAGCTAGTATGTTGCGTGTTGTCATGGCTACTCTTAGTACTATAGCTCCAACTAGTTATGTTCCGTGTCGTCAGTGCTGCTGTTTGCACTATAGGTAGAAATGCTTATGAGCGTTTTGTGTTGGTTGGTCTGTGCACTAAAAAACCAGTTAGTTATGTTGCTTGTCATCATAGCGATCTTATCACTGAACGTGCAACTAGTTTTGTTGCATGTTGAGATGGCTGTTCTTTGTATTATAGTCCCAATTGTTAATTTTGTGTTTCGTAATTGCTGATCTCTGCACAAAACGTCGAGCTATTTATGTTGCTTGTCGTCATTGCGATCTTGACACTGAACGTTCAACTAGTTTTGTTGCATTTTGTCATGGCTGCGTCCAGCTAGTTATGTTGTTTGTCTTGATGGCTGCACTTTACAGTTTATGTTCAGTAAAGATATTAGTACTAGTCCATTTTGTACTTGTAAACGTTTGGGGCACAATTTTTTACAGAATTTTAACTATGAATTTTAGGACGAATACTTTAAAATATGACTAATTCTTCTACGATAAAATTTTAATTAAGTTATCAGTCACTTTTTGTTTTCAAATTATTATTTTGCAGAAACGAAATTCATTTAAAAATAAAAATTACACAAAGGAGAAAAATATAGAGGAACAGTTGTAGTTCATTGTTACAGTAAGTAAAATGTAAAAATGAATGACGTGTACAGAATAAACATTAGAGTTCGTAAGCAATAGGCAAAAAAATGTGCACTTGAAGTTCTTCAATGAATGTTAAACTTGTGTTGGTTTCCAAACTTGAGACCTTTTTGTTAGTAGGTGCACAAATTATTCGTTCGTCATAGTAACTGGTGACGTCCTGAAATAAATATTATTTTCTAAATCGCTAGAAACTTTAGTAAAATAAAATAAAAATTCGGGCTTCCACATAATTAGAAAATTGATAAAATAGCAAATTGAGTTTTTTAAATTTACATAAAGTCAAAAAAGTGACAATAACTGTTCTAACAGATCCGTATTCTGTGGAAACTCCTTCTGTTGTCCTTCAAGCTCCTCGCTTGCACCTTTCTCCTCGCTGGCTTCTTGCTCCTCGCTGGCTTCTTGATCCTCGCTAGACTTTGGTGTTGTAGGCGCAACTGCTGCTTCCTCTGGCGGAAGTCCTTGCACCGGCAGAGTTAGATCAAGGTAATCCTGTAATATAAAATTTGAAAAATTATAAAGGCCATCATCCTAGTATTTATAAAAATAATAAATCCTAATGACACTGTATTATATTGTATAGTCATGCTTTCAAAGCCATTTTATTACTTCTTGCTGACGTGTTCATTATAATACTACTAGCAATGTCTATAGACTGTTCTTAATTGTACATATATGTTACCATATATTACACTCGTTTATGAAAGTCGTCATTCACACACACACACACACACACACACACACAATAGTTTTATTAATAGTCGAACACACATATTTATATACTCTGCTTTATTCAAATGTCTCATTAACATAGTTCTATACTCAGAGTCGTTAATACTCAGAGCTTTACCAAAGGTTTACAAAAACATCATTATTCATTCAGCTTTACAAAGAGTTGACAACATATATCTTCACTCAGTTTTATGAAGAGTCGACAACATAATTTTGTAATCAGGTTTATCAAGATTCGACATTAAAATAATTTTATAATAAACTTTATCAAGAGTTGACATAAGGTAATTCTATACTCAGCTTTATCAAGAGCTTTAGTTAACATATTTCTATAATCATCTTTATCAACAGCTTTCATTAGCATAGTTATATACTCAGCTTTATCAACAGCTTTCATTAACATAATTTTATATTTTGCTTTATCAACCCAACCGCTTTAAGTAAACTGATTATATACTTTGTTTTATAAAGAGCTTTCAATACCCTAATTGTATATTCAGCTTTATCAACAGCTTTCATTTACATAGGCCTATACTTAGCTTTATCAAGAGCTTTCATTAACATAGTCCTATACTTAGCTTTATCACGGGCTTTCATTAACATAGTCCTATACTTACCTTTATCAACAGCTTTCATTAACCTGATTCTATACTTTGCTTTATCAAGAGCTTTCATTAACATAGTCCTATACTTAGCTTTATCACGGGCTTTCATTAACATAGTCTTATACTTACCTTTATCAACAGCTTTCATTAACCTGATTCTATACTTTGCTTTATCAAGAGCTTTCATTAACATAGTCCTATACTTAGCTTTATCACGGGCTTTCACTAACATAGTCCTATACTTACCTTTATCAACAGCTTTCATTAACATAGTCCTATACTTAGCTTCATCAAGAGCTTTCATTAACATAGTCCTATACTTACTTTTATCAACAGCTTTCATTAACCTGACTCTATACTTTGCTTTATCAAGAGCTTTCATTAACATAGGCCTAGACTTAGCTTTATCAACAGCTTTCATTAATATAGCCCTATACTTAGCAATATCAACAGCTTTCATTAACCTGATTCTACACTTCGCTTTATCAAGCTTCGCCTTATCGTAACACTGTTATCGTCTTTACTCTAGCGCTTCAAAATTGTAATTCTATACTCGGCTTCATTAAAAACATCAACCTATGTCTACAACTGGCTCATTAGGCAGTTTCCCATACCACAATTACCTAGCCGGCCTCACTAGCAGTGTTTATTAGAAGTGGTCATTGCCATAATTAAATAGACGTCTTTAGCTTTCGTCACTGTTATAAATCTGTAACGGATCCCATTATCCGTCACATTATCTGCCTTTGTTAGCAAGCTTTATTAAAAGCCTTATGATCATAAGACGTTTTGATTTGCATTTATTCTCACCTACTATTTCTTATCACAAGTAAATAAATTGTCAAAAATACTTTGAATGGAAACTTAACTCTAGTTATAGAAAGAGAAGTTCTAAATACGCAATTACCACAGTTGTTGTAGCTACCAGAAGTGTATTCATCATTTCGACCAGTTTATCGAAAGACGGCCTCTCAGTGGCTTCATATTTCCAACACTCCTCCATCACTGAGTACCTTATACCATAAATAAAATATTACAAAAACATTAGTAAACATTTATGTGTTCAAACTTAAATCAGAAAGGTATTTGATAGTATTTGTGTTGAAAGGTATAATGTTACAAATTGTTAGACAATGAAAACATTTATAATGTATTAAGAGATTGGAATTTACAAAACATCAAATACAACATCACAATGCAATACATCACTAGAACGTATGTGTAACTATTACGATAACATCTGCATTAGATATAACATTGTATATTCACTACTGAAAGCATATATTTATGGGGCACAAATACTTAAATGTTTTTGGTTGATGGATTAATTTTTCAGCTACTTACATTTCTAATGTACAGTGCTCTGGCCTCTCCATCCTGTAGCCCCCCTTCAACAGTTTATATAGCTCTCCAATGTTCGCCACTGATGGGTAAGGCGAACCCCCTAACGTCATAATTTCCCACAGCAGTATTCCATAAGACCAACTAATAACATACAATAATACATGTATGGCTCAAGAAATTATTAATAATTAGAACGAGATAATTAAATGACTAAAAAAATACAATTTAAAACAATAGTTCAATTTAAAGGCCAGTGACGTTTTGCTAACACCATTTAGAGCTATGAGGAAGGTATAAGTAATGAAAGGGAAAGTAAACGATTGTTAGTATATCCACTCAACGTGTTTGTCCATTTGAAGTCGGTGATAAGTGGCCTCTTAAAGGTGTCTGCAAGTGTAATAGTCTGCAAGTGTAATCAACCGGTTGATCGTTTTCATGGGCTTATTTTGCCAATGAATCGGCACACTCATTGCCTTAAATGTTCACGTGTGCATGGATCCATTGGGAATTGATTTATCCTTACAGTGCAGATTATCAAACAGTAATTTTTTTTTACTGTTTGCGTCTCCGTTTGTTATTGCTTCTAAGGCCGATTTACCGTCAGAGAAATCACTCTAGCTAAACTAAACTTGAAGTACATGTGACACATTATTTCTTGCTCTGTGACAAAGCATCCTTAGCTCAGTGACAAGGTAACTCTGGTACAGTATCAATGTACTCATTCCATGTGACACAGTACCCCATGCCTAGTGACAAAGTCCCCCTTGCCCAGTGACAAAGTACCCCTTCCCCTGTGACAATTTAACCTTTCCCTGCAACAAAGTAACTCTTATCTTTTACCAAAGTACCGCTTGCTTTTGATAAAATATCCTGTTTTCTGTAACAAAGTACCCCTTGCCTTACGACAAAGTACCCCTTGCCCTGTGACAAAGTAGCCCTTCCCCAGTGACAAAGTAACCCTTGCCCTGGGACAATATACCCTATTTTGCAACTAAGTAGCCCTTCCGTTTGGAAAAGTACCCTTCGCCTTACGACAAAGTACCCCTTGCCCTGTGACAAAATATCCTGTTCTCTGTATTATAGTACCCCTTGCCCAGTGACAAAGTAGCCCTTCCCCAGTGACAAATTAACCTTTACCCTGGGACAATGTACCCTATTTTGCAAAAAGTAGCGCTTCCTTTTGGAAAAGTACCCTTTGCCTTACAACAAAGTACCCCTTGCCCGGTGACAAACTATCCTGTTCTCTGTAACAAAGTATCCCTTGTCCAGTGACAAAGTAGACCTTCCCAAGTGACAAAGTAACCCTTGCCCTCGGACAATGTACTCTATTTTGCAACAAAGTAGCCCTTCGTTTTCGAAAAGTACCCTTTGCCTTACGACAAAGTGCCACTTGCCCGGTGACAAAGTACCTCTTGTCTTTGACAAAGTAACCCTTGCCTTGTGACAAAGTAACCCTTGCAATGTAACAAAGTATTCCTTTCCGTGTGAGAAAGTACCAATTGCCCTTTGACATAGTACCACTTGACCTGGGACAGCGTAGTAACTGCCCTGAGACGAAGTACCCATATATGATTAGCTTTCTCACGATAAAGTTGTAGAAACGTCAAAAATATATACAAAAGACCGAACAACATTGGAGGCTTTTAAAATTAAAATCATTTATTATCTTGATATAAGAACTTTTATTACATTAAAAAATTCATCTTCACTTGCCATTTACGCTTCATAAAAAAAATCACTACAGCCCAAATCTAGAGTGACTTTGGAGGCCATGGGATATCGCGAAACGCGAAATTAGCCTTCTTGGAGACATCACGCACCACGGCCATTCCATCTCAAGATGTGTGTGCAATGGCACATTTTTGCTGGAAATTAACATTGTTTTTCTTGAGTAAACGGAATCATTTAAATGAAAATGTGCCTCATCGCACATGATGATTATTGCATTTTCTTGATTTTCAAGCAAAACTTGCATATGAACAGTAAAATCCTCTCATTGGTTAGATTCTCATTCTTTTAACATCTTGTATGGATGAAATATTAAATTTTTGTTTGGAAAAGTTTTCACTCTGATTCATGAGTTAGGCCTAATTCTTGTGTTTTTTCTTGCCGACCAACTTGGGCTACGAATCAAAGCTTGCCTAACCATTTCAATGTTTTGCGCCGTCTCAGCAGAATTATTTTGACCAGGAGACTTATTTTTTAGAATACTCCCGGTTGTATATAAGTTGTTAACCCACCTGGAAATCATTTTTCGGCTGGAAACTAAATCATGGCGTCCAAGTTGAAATTAAACGCGAAACAGGTAGCTGTGACAGACTTACTATTTCGCATATACGAATCGAAAGCAAACTTACCGTGTTTTACCGTCCACGGCTTAATGGATAATGAAATGTCTGATGTCACAGCCCCCTCCGAACTGTCGCGCATATACTAGCTATTTCAAAAACGTTCGGTTTTTTCGGTCACTCTATATTTATAAACCTAATGAGTGCTTGGAAAAAATATGTAATATCACTGTAAGCCAAAGTTCATGATTATGAAATTGCTTTTGGTTTATACCTTAACATATCATCGAAAAAATAAATGATGAAGATTTAGTACCCAGCTCTACCCTATTATAACTTTAAATTTCAAACCCTAGCACTACACAAATTCTTAACTTATTCTCTATTTCCTCTTACTTATTGTTTTCATACATCTACGTAGCATTCATTCCATATTACTTTAAGGAATATAAAGAATAAGTAGATCATTTAAGTACTGAACTGAAATTTACTTTTATTCAACATTATTTATTTCAATAAATTATTTGTGTTTAACTATGTAATATTGCATGCATTCTGGCTTCAATTTTAAACGTTTTGTTAAATACTCACACATCAGATTTAGTTGTGTAGATGTTGTCGAATAAAGATTCAGGTGACATCCATTTTATTGGTAATAGTCCACTTATCTTCTTCCTGTAGTAGTCTTTTTGTTGCAGCCTGCGCGCTAACCCAAAGTCCGATATCTTTAGCACGTAGTCGTCGCAGACAAGAACGTTGCGCGCAGCCAAATCTCCGTGGATGTACTGAAATGTGATGTAAAGTATAAAGCCAAAGATATTTAGTTCCTCGTAGGTACCATCTGCTATATTTCACTGCCTTCAGGTGAAAGTACTTAAAAGTTATTTTGTAAATACAATGATATTGTTTTAAAGTAACACAAGTTTAAAATCAACTTTAATACTGCACAAATCTGAGTGAACTTTCAAATAATAAAATGCGATTTCTTACTAGAGGAACCAAGTGCTACCTCATCGTCACTAAGGATGACGACTGCTAGCTTCACATCGAGTTTGCCTAAAATCGATATCTTCAGTTTTTTTATTCATATATGTCAGTGAAAATGCCTACTTAGTGAAAGTGGAAAACATACATATTACAAGAAACACAGAAACATATATACTACCTTACCATTAGGCATTATTCTAAAGTAAAACCAGTCGTAAAACATTTAATCGTAATTAACTTGGCTTTTGCAGGCTCATCTGTTATTTTTGTGCAAGATCTGCCACTGAAATTCGTCGTTGGACTTGTGTAAAACCAACTAGCCTTAAAGGTAGGTTATATTTACAAATTTATTTGTTCTCAAGAATGATTTTTTATGGCCTTTATTTGTTTGCTTTTACTATATTATAATTTAAACAAAATTATATGAGATTTAACATGCAATAAATTTACTAGTTGGTAAAAACTGAAAGCGTTTTATTTGGTCAACACAAGATATTTTAAGTACAATTTAAAGAGTTACCTGTTTGAGAAATTTATGAGAAATTAATGATCTAAATTTTCTAAATGTATAATAAAATTGAACATAATATTATTTATCTTTACAAATTCGAATGTTTTTTTAAATTTCAAACTGGAATATATTAGTAACCGTCTAAAATACTTTCTGTATTTATTAATATATATATATATATATATATATATATATATATACATATATATATATATATATATATATATATATATATATATATATATATGTATATATATATATATATATATATATACAGTATATATTGTTATAAAATAATTTTCTCATGCTTTAAAATTATATTTATTTATTCATTTTTTATAATTATTTGTAGGTTATTGTTTTAATGGCTGCTGTTGTTTATCCAACCTAATTTTAAGTTTAGTTGAATTTAAGTTTAACTTTCGTTACCAAGGAATGGCATCTTTTACAGGCTTACTTAGCTTAGTGGCAAAATAATAGAATTGCTTAATCTGTAAACATAAATAAAATCATTATTCAAGTTGCAAGTTAGTAAAGAAAAACATCGTTTATATTTCTCTAATATATCCACAATAGCACAGTCTAAATTTTGTAAAATATAAAATTCGGGACTCTTTAGTATAATGTTTCTTACCAAACCCTTTTTATCCAACCCAAGCCTCTCCAGAAAATGTATATAATATTTTTCTAAGTTTGTTAGCTCAATATTTTTAAATTTTAACCCCAGTTTTAAAACAAAAAGAGATTTTTACAAACTCATTTTAAGTGTATGATTATGTAGCTCATTTATTTATATTATTATATTTATATTTAAATTTAAACCTTTTATGACATCTTGAAAACACCAACATTCTCCTTCACACTACAGACATATCTAACAATCCGAAAATGACTCAATATTTTAGTCAAATCTAACTCTAAATTATTTTAAAGAAAACATAGAAATAATTTAATTTACATTCAAGTTAACTTCAACATATAAAAACTGATCATAATTTAGTCATGACATCACTAGTATTTAAAAATCAGCATTTAAAACCAAAGTAAACATAATTTAAAAAACAAAGTTATTACCAAACAACCATAATTAAAATTTTTATTTTATCCTATTATCCTACCTAATGCAAGTTTAAAAAACAACAAACAAGAAACATACTTAAATTTTATCAATTTAACTCCTTAAAAAACACATTTCCAAACATCTAAACCAATTAAACCCTTATTTTTAATCTTAAAATAAGTAAAAAAATCTCACATATGAGAGAACCTAAATCAAAATTAAACTTATAGACCTTTGTAAAACCAACATAAATTTATAAAATCAAATAATTAAATAAAAAATCAAATATCAGTTAGAGAAACAATTATTACACATTTAAATCTCTTATACATTCTCCACAATTTTCAAAACAAAATTAAATCATCACGTTAATCATCTTTATGATATTGACATATTTTTCAATCAGTTTAAAACAATTTAAAACGGACATTTCTATAGCCTACATAAATTTCAAAATCATAAACCCAAAATTTACATTAACTCATACCACATTTTGCCTCTAATTAACTGTAAGTTAGAGCTAAAATTGACTTAACCTTTACATCATAATTATATCCTCATAAAACTTTATTATTTACACCAAATATTTGTTTTCAATTCATACATCAATTTTAATACTGGTTACCATGGTCTTGGTTACCATTTTGTGTCCGTCATTTGGACTAGTTTCCTACGTCACAATGATCTGTTTCACCTTCAGAAAGCCACATCGTTATTCATTTAAACATTTTAAAAATTTACAAAAAACTGGTAATTTTTAATATTTTAAATTCCCCCAAAAAAGTCAAACCTAATTTCAGTTTTGATTGAAAGACAGAGAAGTAAAGTTCTGACCTTCAATTTTGAACGCACTTTTCCTTTTTTTTAGAAACTGTAGTTAAACTGACGGGTAACCATCTTCCCTCTATGTCACATCCTTCTGGCATCGGTAGGCTGAATTGGAGTCATAGTTTCTTTTCCTTGCCGCGGTTCCCGTTTTAACCGGTTCAAGATTTTAACAAATTTTGTTTTTACTTCAAATGTTTATCGTTTATAATTTTCCAAACTTACTCTTTTAACAAAACAAAAATATTTTTTTTTGCTAAATACCGGTTTTTTAAATTTAAATTATAACTCTTTTGGTTTTTAATTTATTCACTATATATTTTTCAAGAATATTATTTTTCTCGCATTTACTCTCCGTTTATTTTTCGCAACTTCTTTATTCAAAAAACCGCAACACAAAAATATGTTAATTTTTTTGGGAGGAGTTTACTCTATAAAAGGGTTTATTGAAACTCACAGGACTACATTTTATGGCATCCAACAATGTTGTTAGCACTGCATGTTTCTGTTCATACTTTTTTTAAAAAAATGTTGAAAATTCTAAGCTGGATCGCCGTCTATCTTCTTCGAACACACGATCCACGCTAACATTTTAGACCTTTGACCGTATTTCAGCAGCCTTCCTTTCTTTGTCAACCAATCGCAATGCTTCGTGAGGTTGTGTGATATATCAGCCGGTTATACGTCATTTCCTAAGGACTGTCTCACTGTCTTCCATGTATTGTTTACAAACATTTATTTCTTTATAACGTCTTAATGACTCATTTTTCGAGGTTCTTCTTCTCTTGATTTTCCTCTTCATTTTTCAAGGTGTTTCTCTTCAAATGTCGATGGTATTTCTATCATGGTTTTGACTTTTTCTAACTCTTTCAATTTTACAAAAAAAACCTTTCATGTTATTCATCGTGGCTTTGTCTATTATTAAATTCTATTTTTAAGATAATTTATGCGTGTGACATTACATTTTGTCTTTACTCTTTAGTTTTATAAATTAAAACATTAAACAAAATCATTTTAAAATTTGCATTGTAACTCCTAAATCCTTAATTTAAGCCCGTTACAGTCGGTGTGTGTGTGTGTGTGTGTGTGTTTGTGAAGTATAACGTCTAAGTATCATGTGTACTACATAAACATATGCTGCTGCACTATCATTAAAACTCACTTTGCGTGAAGCCAGGTAATCCATTCCCTTTGCCACCTGATAACCAAACGACACCAGATCTCTCTCTGTGAGACTATTACAATCCTTTCTTATCCTTAAACAAGACCTGTGTTTACGCAGGAAATCTCTGACGTTGCCATAAGGCGCAAACTCTATGATAACCAACATCGGTAACTCTTGTGTACAACAGCCAAGTAAATTGATAACATTGCTGTGTTTTCCAAGCAGTTTCATAAGTTCCATTTCCGTCACGAATTGTACGAGGTTGTCATCAGTGTGGTGATCTAGAATCATTAGTATTTTAGTAAAATCCTAATTGAGTAATTCGATAAAGTTGCAGGAACAAGAAGAAATGCTGAAGAAAATAGAACAACAGCAACAAAGAAATAAAATAGAAATCAAGGGAAAGGGGAAGAAGAGAAACAAAGAAAAAGGGTAGAATGAGAAATTTAGAAAGAAAAAGAAATACCAGAGATATTGAAGGAACAAGAAGAGATGATAAAGTAAATTGAACAAAAACAAGAATGAGGCAAAGAAAAATTATGGGAAAGAAAGAGGAATAACGAATAAAGGAAAAAGAGGATTAACGAATAAAGGAAAGAGAGGATACGGGAAAAGAGGACGACAAAGAGAAGAGAAAGAAAAAAGGAAAGAAGATACGCAGGACATAGGAATTCTTTTAGAGATAATGAACATGCGAATAGAGGAGTATTGAAGGGATAACACGAAAAAAACGAAGAGTTTGAAAGTAAGAATGATGATCAATAGAAAATATAGAGGTAGTAGTTGAAGTAAATAAGGGAATCAATAATCCCTTGAAAGGAGAAATTAAAGTGCTATAAAAAATAGAACAGGGAGTGTTCTACAAAAATATTTGTCTAGTCTATTGGATCTGTACCAAGATATTATCTTAATTAATCTTCCTTACAAAATGTACGTAATGAAAAACAAATGACAAAAATACTTTCCCACTTTTGCACTGTCATAAAAATACGTTTACTTGTTTGACGTTTACTAAGTCACTGAAAAATTAAAATTAATATGTACTTTAATACAATTCATTGAAAATACGTTTTAAATATTTCTGTTTAGAAAGCTTATTGTTTTGGAAAGATGATGTCTAATTTTTTTCTGAATGTAACTTTGAATTAAAATCTTTACAACAATAGTGTACATTAAAATACTTTATACATTCAGATTTTATAAGTAGGTACAAATGACCTAAATCTACATCTTGTTCATAGAAATGTCCTGAACTATTAGGAAACAAATCTTGCTCAATGGACCTTTTCAAAACGGTGAATGTCATTTTATTAATAATTTGATTTCTACTGGGCAAGTGAGCCCTGGCTAA